>JANIWO010000003.1:0-476046 GCA_030555675.1 Vanderwaltozyma tropicalis
AAGTTGGTTTAAGGCGCAAGACTGTAATGTTTCAAACAAAGTTATCTTGAGATCGGGCGTTCGACTCGCCCCCTGGAGAGTTATTTTTTTTCAATGCGTTATAGATATTAAGGTATATAATATAATCTTAGTACAAACTATTGTAAATGCTTTGAATTAATACTAGTAAATGGTTCATTTTTTTTTTAATTTAAATATAGATATATTATTTAAATTATAATATCGTCTTTATACTGTCCAGGAGTCTTCAAGTTATATTTTTGAATCAATGTGTCACTAAACTCATTATTGATTCTTTTATCTTGATCAGGTACTGGATGATTCAATAGATATTTATGCAATTCTTCTATAATGTGTTTGTCTTCATCATCACCTAATAGAGTGATGGCGGTACCCTTTGCGCCTGCACGACCTGTTCTACCAATTCTATGAACATAATCTTCAAATTTACTTGACATTTGAAAGTTAATTACAATTGATACATTAGGGATATCAATACCTCTTGCAGCAACATTGGTCGCTATAAGTACTTGTGCCTTACCGGTTCTTAATAGATTTAATGAATGTTCTCTTTGATCCTGCGATTTAGAACCATGCAATACAGTTGCATGGTATCTAGTTTCATTTTGAAATTTAGACATTAACCAATCTGATGTTTTTTTATAATTAATGAAAATAATAGCAGGAAATCCATATGTATCTAATGCATATTTAATTTTAGAGAATTTTTGATCATCTGTTGGTGAATACTCAACAATTTGTTGAATTTTTGGAAGGGATTCTTCTGAGGTACCTACCGTTGCATATGAAGGCTCATGTAAATAACTATTAGCTATACGTTCAATGGTTGGTGACATAGTTGCTGAAAACATAATTGTTTGCATCTTGAGACTAACTTTACTAGTTTCTAAATATGATAAAATAGTAGTCAATTGATCTTCAAAACCTAAATCGATCATTTTATCAGCTTCATCTAGAACCAAAGTTTCAACATTATTTAATACAACAAGATGAGAATCTAAACAATCAATTAACCTACCAGGTGTTGCCACTAATATGTCACATCCTTTAGATAACCGAAAGGTTAATTCTTCAATTGAATAACCACCTACAACTGATTGAGAAGTGAAAATGTTTGATTTATTATCCCATAGATCAGTAAATGATTGAATTGCAGTTTGAATTTGTTGAGCCAATTCTCTTGTTGGAGCTAAAATTAAAGATTTTGGACCTTCTAAAACTTTTATTGATGTAGGTCTGGGTGGTAAACTATTAAGTTTAATTAAGATAGGAATTACAAATGAATATGTTTTACCAGAACCTGTTGAAGCAATCCCCATAAAATCTCTTCTTTTAGTCGCTTTACCATGTTGGCAAACATTTGGGATAGCAATTCTTTGGATAGGAGTTGGTTCTTGAAAGTTCAGTTTATTTATAAGAACATCAAGCATATCATCAGGTATTATATTATGTTCATCCCATGTTCTTAATGGATTTTGTGAATGTTTACCCTTTGTAAAAATATTAAAATCTTCTTTAACAATATTCCAGTCTCTACTTGTCATTTCTTTATTAGTTTTCTCAGTCCAATACTTACCCATATAACTTTCTTCCACTGAATCTAAATTTAAACCTTTTGGACGTTTATTAGGAAGTAGTGAAGATAATTTAATATCAACAATTGGTTTATAACTGGCTAATGTATCATCATCCTTTTTCCAATCAAATTGAAACTTCTTTTCTTTTATTGATACATTATTTGAAGTAGGTGTTGGCTTAATAGCCATCTCAAATTCATTATCAATACCATCATCATTAATCTTTTTCTTCTTTAAGGAAGAGTTTATGTTTTTATACACGTCATTTGCTAAATCATCATATTGATCTTCCACAGAGACAGTATTATTCACTAATTTACTCCCAAACTTAGAGGAGGATTTTGGTTTTATAACTTTGTTACCAATTGATCTTTTATCTTGGCTTGTTGAGTTTGTTTTTTTGTTGGATAATGAACCAAGCAATTGATTAATATCAATAGGTCTTGCCATATTATATTCCAATTTGGTATCCTAGAGGATTTTGAGTATTATTTTCCAAATATGTTTACATTTTAATTGTACCTATTAATCAAATTTCTAATCTTTTTAATATTTTTTTAATAGTAATTTCTTAAATGTCGGAATTAAAGCTTTATTTTGAAATTTAGGATAGATATATTAAATACTAACAGGAACAGTAAATTGGATTGCCAAATAGTTTTTAGTTTTATTGAATATCTAAGTATACAGTTACACATATACACTTTTACATACAATTTAAATAATGTCCTTCATATTTTTTTATTGGGTAAAATTAATTTAGTTTCATTTTTATTGTCATTGGTTCAATAATTCTTGTTCTTCTGTTTGGAAAAAATTAAAAACAGTTTGAGCTAAACCTTCATCATTAAATAAATCTGTTAGCCCTTGTAAACTTAAATTCTTTAATTTCTGGTAACTTTTAATTTTTTTACGAATGTTAAAGTAGTCTATTTTAGATACACCTGGAATTTCTAATAATTTGGCAAAATTCTCTTCATTAGAAGAAGATCCAATAGGGTTTTCTGTAGTTGCAGAAACACCAGATTTCCTAGTACCAACGGCCAATGCATCACTAGGATTAGGTTGCTGTCTACCAATCTTCAGTTCAAGGATAATATTAATGGTCTGAAGAGGCGAAGACGACCAAATAATTTTCAAGGTGGGATATTTCATAACAAGTTTAGCTAATTTTAACTGTATTTCATCTTGCGATAACTTATTTGATATTGGATGTACTGTAGACAGTTCTTTACTTCTATAGCTTCTTCTTTCACTAAACGGCTCTAAAGAAAATGACTGGCCTTCGTCAAACTCAATTAATAGTGTTGGGTATTTATAATATTTTATCATTTTCTTACATTGTGAATCCAACCTATTATTTTGTAAAGATCCTATTAAATCAGAAATAGATTTTCTTTCAACACAAATATCTGGAGAAAGAATATAATCACCAACAGTCAACATACATGGTATTACACATACACCAAATCTAAACAGTAAACCTGGCAAACTGGCATTAAATTCACGAGTATCCACAATGACAATATCTTGAGTAAACTCTCGTAATCCAGCTTGACCACCAGCAACTCTTGTACTAGTGCTACTCAATCTATTCAATTTTAATTTTCTATCAGCTAAATTTTTGTAATGTGATAAATCACCTTCTGCTTCAAAATGATGAGCTAACATAGCATTTTCTCTAATAAGTTTTGTAAATGCATCCTTCTCTTTCTTAATAACAGTTAAGTGCCTTTGTTCCTCAATACTATCACCATAATACAAGAAATATACACTTGGTGATAGATCTTCATTAATTGCTCGAAAAATTTCCACTTTTCTTATGAAGGTCAAATCTGGCTCATACATGATAATATGAGAAGGTCTAATTTCTTGCAACAGGGAATCATCACTTAGATCAGAAAACTTTTGAATAATGATTTGATCTCCACAATTTATAAATTTAAATTCTTCTGTAACTTTATCCCATATTTCTTTACTTATTCTGTTAGATAGATATACAGCTTCTGTATTTTCATCATAATCTTCATAATCATCAATTTCTTCGTCTTGAATTTCAATAAATTTGGAATCTGCCAACGATTCTTCAACCTCTTCATGAATTGCAAAAGTATTGATGGCACCTTCAATATCTTCACCGGAGCCAGCTGTTCTTAAGACTTCAACAGCAGCAACTGCCGAAGCACCTCTAGTCCTCCTTCTTTTACTGACAACTTGCTCTTTGGCAAATGCTGCACTAACAGTTAATTCATTTTCGTTACTAGGAGCCTTTTCATTAAGTTCTTTAACTAATGATTTTCTCTCTTCTTTACGAATTTTATATAATCGAAGTTTCAATTGCATCATATTATTTATGCCATTTTTCCTATTATTCGAGCTTAGAATTGACGTCAATTGCCTACATATGGAACTATCTGAACATACAATCAATGTTGGTCCATATGTAGGTTTTACTGTTTTCTGGTAATTAATATCTTCCAAAATGCTAATAAGTTGTTCCCATTTCGGAAGTTCTTCTAGTTTATATCTTTCATTATCATAAATTCTTTTCTTGGCATGTGCTATAACTAACTGAGACTCATCTGCCATTAGCCATGGAGATTCTGTATATTTCCTAGAAATAGATGGTTTATTTGCTTCTAAACTTATTTGTATCGTTTCATAGAAATCCACTGCATCTTTAGTAACTAAATCTTTCATTAATTGTCTTAAGAACCTGATATCTTTGATCAACTGTTTAGATTCATACGATATACGATGCCAGTTTGGCATCATTACTGAATCAATTGATCTTTGAAAATTAACATCAAATGCATTTTCGATATTCCACCAATCCAATGCTAATTCAGTATTTTTTCTATTTAATTCTGCAATACATTTTTTCAAACATTCAATCAATCCAAATTGAATTTGTGACATTGAATTAGTTAAACTAACTTTTATTTCTATAACTTTTGTTTTTTGTTGAGAAATTGAGTTCAGACAAGCAGAAATTTCAACACGGAATCTTGGCCATAATAAAACATTCTTTAAACTTAAATCTTTTAATTTACGTTTTAAAGGTGAAAATTCCATAATAAACGATTCAGGTGATTCAGAGAAACCTTTAATAAACCCCCATTTATTTTTGGATCTATAGATTTCAATAATGAAGGATTCATTTGAATAACGTCGTAGTGACTCAACATTTAAAACCACCATACCTGTAATTCTATTTGGGTGGATAATACCTGAAAGTAAATCTACTATTAAAATTCTTGATGTGACACTTATTATACCACCTCCTAAATATAATTGACGTCTTTTTTCCACACTTAATGAATCTGCAGTAACAATATTAAATGGTCTTGGGTTCTCTTCAGTTAAAGAATCTGTTGAATCGTCATCATTTTTTTCATTATCGTCAGATATCCAAAAAAGTTCCTGTAATTCTTCTGCAATTTGTTGATTATCTTCTGGCCTCGCATTTAATACTAATACTAAAGATCTTTTTAATTGTCCATTGACTTTTGTTGGTGTAGATAAAATATGCAATAAATTTGCAACAATACTTGCCATACATAGACCTTTACCTAAAATAACAAGTGGATCATCAGAAACCAAAGCATTTTCAACAATTTGTTGCTGAAATTGAAGCGGTAGTGTTAAATTAATATCAACTGGCCTAATATCATCTAAATTTGGTTTTAATTGTTCATCACCATTTCTATCTAATGGAATTAGGGGATACAGTGGTTTATCTTCATTTTTATCTGAATCATTTTGATTCTCTTCTACAACCTTATCATCAAAAATAGCTTCTTTATCCTTCTTAGCATCATCAATTTCCCTCTGTATATCCTTTAATTCTTCTATTTGTTTGGATAATTCATTTTGTAGTTCTTCATCATCGGAAGCATCTTGAACAAATAATTGAGACATTGTAGTTTAAAAATTTTTAACAAACCATATATCAAATTACTTCAATTATCTATTAAATACCCTTAATGACCATATAATTAAAGTTAGAAACCATTAACAAAGACTTTCATCTCATTAAACTCAACCTCATCTCAATAATAATTACAATATTTTAAACTATTCCATTCCCATATGGAAATATCAAACTAATCAATGAGTAAGCGATGCTGAAAAAAAAACTATAAAAATTAATGATTGAAAGATTTTTAGAACAATAAGATATTAAAATTATATGAAAAGTTATTTAATCTGTTAAAATTTTTATATTGAGTAATATATTCAGTTTAACAGAGTATTTTACAGTATATTGAGAATAAAAAGTTGCATTAAAAAATGTCTATTAGAGAACTGTATGAGCAAAGAACTTCTCCGACAGTCTCATTGGAATTTTTCCCACCAAAAACTGATGCAGGTAAGAGGAATTTATTGGAACGTATGGAACGTATGTCTGCCCTAGATCCATTATTTGTGACGGTAACATGGGGTGCTGGTGGTACTACTGCAGAAAAGACTATGGAACTTGCCATGTTAGCTAAACATACATTGAATTTAACAGTTTGCTTACATTTAACTTGTACAAATATGAATAGAAGTATTATCGATGATGCTTTGTCCAAATGTAAAGAAGCTGGTATTAGAAATATTATAGCGTTGAGAGGTGATCCACCTATTGGTGAGGATTGGTCTGAAATGGATCATGAACATACAGGTTTTAAATATGCTGTGGATTTAGTTAGATACATTAAATCTAATCATGGTGACTATTTCTGCGTTGGCGTAGCTGCTTATCCAGAAGGTCATTGTGAAGGTGAAATCGAAGGCTATGATCATAGTCCTACAAGAGATTTACCGTTTTTAAAGGAAAAAGTAGATGCAGGTGCTGATTTTGTAATTACTCAGTTATTTTATGATGTTGAAAAGTTTCTAAATTTTGAAAAATTATACAGAGAACAAATATCTACAGAAATCCCTTTAATACCTGGTTTAATGCCAATTAATTCTTATTCATTATTCAACAGAGCTGCAAAATTATCACATGCTTCGATTCCTGAACGTATACATGATAGATTCCCTCTAGAAATTCAAGCAGATGATAATGCTGTTAAAGCTGTAGGTGTTAAAATTATTACAGAAATTATAGAAGAAATATATCAAAAAACTTCAGGAAGAATTAAAGGTTTCCATTTTTATACATTAAATCTAGAAAAAGCAACAGCTCAAATTGTTGCTGGTTGTCCACTTCTGTCACATATTTTGGAAGAAGATCATTCTGATATCACAAATGGCTTAGCTAATGAAGTAGTGATAACAGATGATACTGAAGATAATTCAAACAAAACTGTTGATCAACACCATAAAAGAAGAAGAAATTCCAGTATTGGCTCATCATCAAACCGTCCATTAGTTATTGACAGAAATGGATCAAAAGGTAATTCTTCATCATTACAAATACCGTCAAGAAAAGTCCTTATTTCAATTTCTCAAGGTTCAGGTACATTAGGTCGCAATGCTACTTGGGATGAATTTCCAAATGGTAGATTTGGTGATTCCAGATCTCCTGCATATGGTGAAATTGATGGTTACGGTCCTACATTAAAAGTTAATAATAAGAAAGCATATGATATTTGGGGTTCCCCTACATCTGTAATGGATTTAAAGAGCATATTTATTAAATATCTGGAGGGTTCTGTTGAAGTGCTTCCTTGGTGTGATCTAGGGCTATCACCTGAAACTGCATTAATTCAAGAAGAACTTATTCAACTTAACCATAGAGGTTATTTGACATTAGCATCACAACCAGCAACAAATGCATCTCCAAGTACCGATAAAATTTTTGGATGGGGCCCATCAAATGGTTACGTTTATCAAAAAGCTTTTGTAGAAATGTTCATTTTAAAAAAGCAATGGGAAACCGTATTAAAACCTAAATTAGATCACTTTCAAGATGGTAAGTTCAGTTATTATGTTGGTGATTCTACTGGTAAGTTCCAAACCAATTTAGATCCGAACACTTCTAATGTCGTTACATGGGGTGTATTTCGTAATAGTCCCGTAGTTCAAACTACAATTGTTGAAGAAGAATCTTTCAAAGCATGGAGAGATGAAGCTTTCTGTATTTGGTTGGAATGGGCTAAATTATTTCCAACAAATAACCCAAGTAATAGCTTTTTGAAGCAAATATATTCTGATTACTGTTTAGTATCAATTGTGCATCATGACTTTAGTGAAACTGATGAATTGTGGGAAATGTTATTAGATTAAATAATATAATTCTAGTCAATATTGAATTGAATATATATATGAATGTATATGTGTGTAAATAGATTATTGTATTCCCTCAAATTCAAGTTGTAGTCAGAATATTGGAACGAAGTTAGGAAAGAGATGAAGCTTTTCTTTTTTTTGAAGTATGATAAATAGTAGACTGGCTTTCCAAATCTAACTTTGCCTGTAAATATGCATGCGTTTTTTCATCTTTGTTTTCATTCCAAATCCTATTAATCCCTCCCAAAAATATAGTCTGTGACTCTTGTAAAAGAAATACACCTCTATTAAATATAGTACCAGGTTTAATTAAAACTTTAGAACCTAACATGCATGATGCCCATGGTAATGGTGTGGAATTGATAGCAAAAAAAATTGTTCCTGATTTTGACTGTAGTGTAATTTTGTAAACGATATTCTTGGATTTTAAATTCATATTTCCATCGTTGTTTTGTATAAACTTATTTTGAGCATCATTATCTGAATTATCAATATCGACTTGAGTGATAACTTTATAATTAGTTTGTCGTACTCTGTCAACTTTTTGATTTTTTGGATCTACCTTAGCTTTTATATCATCAATTTGAGAAATTTTTGATGTACTCAAATTTTCTATCATAAGAATTTGGAATAATAAATCCTTTTCTACTCTTAGTAATTTTTGATCTGCAATTTTTGATGGTGAATCTAGATTGGATAGGAATGGTTCATTTTCATATGCTCTAATAACCATTAATTCTCTTGCACCCAAATCAGATCTATTGTTGGGTAAAGTTATCGGTTGCGTAATATCTTGAGATATTATAGCAGCAATAGACATATTTAATCTAGTACCAATTGTTTCAACTATACTTTTGTCAATATTTTTGTTACTTATACCTCAGATTATTATTCAATTTCAGTAGTTTTTATGTGATCTTATTCAATTTTCAGTGATATTTCTTTATACTATGCGAAGTTCTGATATTGAAAAGTATAGATTTTGATATTGATATATTGATAAAAAAATATACAACTACTTCAACAAGTAATAGAGGTTCAAATAAGTTAATCTAAACCATATACCACTTGAATCAAATCAAAAAATGGCTATTCAAACATTACTTGTTATTAATAAATCTGGTGGGTTAATTTATCAAAGAAATTTTGAATCAGAGAATGATAAAAATAAGAGAGATGAAAATGATACAAATCAATTAAATAGTAATGATTATTTGATCTTAGCAAGTACGTTACATAGTGTATTTGCTATTTCCAGTCAATTGACACCACATGCTATTCAGTTAAACAATTCTAAATCAAGTTCTAATAATGTAGGCTCTGGTAATATTTCGAATAGTGAAAAGAATGGAATCGATTATATTATTCCATATATTCCAAATGTTGGTATGTCTTCATCAAATGCAAATGATTCCAATTCAAGTGGTTCTAATAAAGCAAATAATAGTACTGGAGCTGCTTCAGGTAAATCTAATAAATTAGGAAGTTTCCTTGGGGATGATTATTTTAAAGAACCATTTGTTAGCTGGAACAAGAGTGGGTTAAGACAATTGAGCACTGACCAATTTACCTTATTCATATACCAAACAATGACTGGTTTGAAATTTGTTGCCATCAGTTCTAGTGTAGTACAGACAGCCACACCAACTACTAATAATCCAAATCCAGCTCCAAGTAATCTTGAAAAATCATCTAATCTACAAGTACAAATAGCTGATAATTTTTTAAGAAAAGTTTATTGTATATACAGTGATTATGTTATGAAAGATCCATTCTATTCATTAGAAATGCCTATCAAATCAGAAATATTTGATAAAAAAGTTAAACAAATGGTAGACAACCTGTCATAAGAATATTGCATATATTGATCACTATACATTACAGCATATTACAAGGTACCGGCATATATTATAAATCGAATATATACACACATATATAATACTAATAATAAATGTACCGCCCTCAACTTGAAGTAATTTCAAACTTTTAGTTTAATCACTCAAATAATACATGGTGACATGCGATCTGCTTCCACATTATATCAAAGTAGTAAATTCTAATAAAATATTAATCCATTAAAATGACAAACTAATTAGAATATTACGATCAACTGGTACTTGTCATTAAATTCCCTTCTCTTCATTGCTGACCACCCACTCTAATGGCTGTGGGGTGACTGTGCAGTTTCTTTTTCAGCAGCGAGAATGTTATCATTATGCATAATTTTGAAAAATTATCACGAAATCTACATAAATGTAACTATAAATGTAATTATAAATATGTATATTTTATGTTATTTTGTTTATTCTTTTGATTTGTGAGTGTATTATAAAGGATTAACAGTACCATATTTGCTATTGTTGCGAAGATTAACGCATTTTCATCATATAGACTAGCTAGATCATTATGACAATAAAAAATAATGAAAAGTTTATTAATGACTATAAAGTTTTAGAACTGATTGGTTCAGGTGGTTATGGCTTAGTTTATAAAGTGTTGAATATCCTTGATAATAAATACTATGCTGTTAAAATAATATTAAACACATTAAAGAAGAATAATGACAAGAATGAAAAATATTCTCTATTGGATAAATTGTTTAGAGAAAATGATAATATGATGAATCTACCATCTATTGATCTATCAAACTATGATGTTAATAATAATGACAAAAATAAGATCAGATTACCTTGTGCAAAGGAAATTTCATTGCATCTTCAAGTTCATGATCACCCAAATATTTTATCTATATTAGAAGTTTTCACTTATAGTGATAAAAAATATCCGGATATTAATTTAGCTACAATGATAGTAATAGATTATTACCCAACTGATTTATTTACTGCTATTGTACAGACCCAAGATTTCGTAGATGATGGTCATTTGATTAAAAAAGTATTTTTACAATTATGCTCAGCAATATATTATTGTCATACTTTGAGCGTTTTTCATTGCGATATTAAAGCAGAAAATATTTTATTTGATCCAAAGACTAAAAATGTTTACCTTTGTGATTTTGGTTTGGCAACTATGTCTGATACAATTGCCCCAAATTTATCCGTTGGTAGTAGTTATTATATGGCTCCAGAAAGAATTGCTAATAGTTTAGGTTCTTCAGAATTAGGAAATGATTATTTTAATGTTCATTATCCTTCAAGCATGAGTGATATTTGGTCATTAGGAATTATTTTGATCAACCTGACATGTATAAGAAATGTTTGGTTTAAAGCTCACTACAAAGATGATAATCTATTTAAAAGTTATATTGATGATAAGAATGTATTAAAACAACTATTACCATTATCAGAAGAATTTTTCCAATTGTTAATAAAAATATTAAACGTTATACCATTGGAAAGAATAACTTTACTAGATTTAATGAAATCAATAAAAAATATAAAATCCTTTACCGATCATGGTCCATTGTCAAATGTACCAGTAATAGATGAAATGGAATTTAGATTGATTATACATGATAATAATGAAGAAATTAAAAATTTGAATGCAAATGAAAATGAAAACGAGAATAATGAAATTAACGAAATTAATGAAATGAATAAGACCTATTTAATGAATAAACAAATTGCAATTTAATGAAAAAATACCCCAGAAATTCAAACATACTCAAACTGTGGTACCCTACTTAATAATAAATGAATAAATATAGATCTATACCTGTAACATTTTAGGCTTTAACTATATATTATTAATAGAATAGTCAATTCTTAATAAAATTATGTTCATTTTTAAAGTAGCTAAATAAACTTATTATAAGTTACGGAATAAATACAATATGCAATATAAATTTCTTGATGATATTAAATTTAAATTTTTTCAATAACAACAGAAGAAGCACCACCACCACCATTACAGATAGCACCAACACCTAATTTACCACCTTCTTGAGATAAAACAGATAATAAAGTAACAATAACTCTAGCACCTGAACAACCTAATGGATGACCCATGGCAACGGCACCACCGTAAACGTTAACCTTATCTTGGTTAATCTTTAAAATCTTTGGGTTAGCAACACCAACGACAGAGAAAGCTTCATTAAATTCGAAGTAATCAACATCGTCAATAGCAATGTTAGCATGTTTCAAAGCTTTTGGAACAGCTAAAGATGGAGCCCAAGTGAAATCAGCTGGTTGGTGAGCAGCTTCACCCCAACCTTTAATAACGGCTAATGGAGTTAAGTTTAATTCCTTTACTTTTCTTTCAGAAACTAAAATCAAAGCAGCAGCACCATCATTTAATGGAGAAGCATTTGGGGCAGTAACGGTACCATTTTCCTTTTGGAAGACAGTTCTAGCGGCTCTTAATCTTTCAACATCTAATTTAGCTGGTTCTTCATCCTTAGAGATGACAGTATCAGCTTTACCTCTGAAACCTTTAATGATAACTGGAACAATTTCATTATCGAATTTACCTTCAGCTTGAGATCTTTGAGCCTTTTGGTAAGATTTAATAGCAAAATCATCTTGTTCTTCACGAGTAATTTCCCAATCTTTAGCACATTTTTCAGCATGAACACCCATAGCTTGGTTATCATAAGCATCGTTAATACCATCTCTTTGAATACCATCAACCATCTTAGTTTCACCGAATCTAGCACCACCTCTAGCAGCTGGCATATAGTATGGAACATTTGTCATTGATTCAGTACCACCAACAACAACAACGTCAGCATTACCACACATAATAGTTTGAGAACCTAAGATGATACTCTTCATACCAGAAGCACAAACTTTGTTAACAGTGGTAGCAACAATATGGTTATCTAAACCAGCTGTAATAGCAACTTGTCTAGCAGGATTTTGACCATTGTTTGCAGTCATAACATTACCAAAGATAATTTCATCATAATCAATACTAGCATTTAATTGTGGAACTTTAGCCATAACACCTTTAACAGCAACGGCACCTAATTCAACAGCTGTCTTGGAGGACAGAGCACCTTGGAAAGAACCAATTGGGGTTCTAGCAGTAGCAACGACGTATACTTTACCAGACATTTTATTATTAAATTAAACCGAAAGAGTAGAAACTAGCAGACACACACACACACACAATCACAGTTGGTTAATAAATATACTATATATATTTATCGTACACACTAATTGGTCTCTTTCCCCACAACAAGACAAAAAGTAACAGGAGACAAGAGAAAAAACACAATTACAAATATCTTGATCTTCTCAATTTATATACCAGTTGTTGCCAATAGACAAGATCTAACAAGATGCAGCTACTAATTTCAATATTATCATTATCCATCCATTCCACTTCAACATGGCCTTAATTTGAAAATTATTCGCCCGAAAAAATGAATTTTGCTTCAAAGAGTCTCTTATTAGTGTGTTAAACACACTAATAAGAGACTCTTGTGTCTTTTCGTTTAAGTGTAAGGGAGTGTAGTAACGTCCATAAGCAACAATCACTACCACTAGTACATTTATGAATGATGATAATAGTGTTAGTGATCGTGTCTTTGTAGAATGTACTAATTAGTATAGTTAAAAAGGTAATTACTAAGACCCCATTACATCGTCACGATACACGACTGCCCAAGTGGTGTGGTGTGGTGTATGGGAGACTAGTAGGGCTACTAGGGTTTGTATTCCTCCTAAGCCTACCTCCCACCTACAACCCTCACACAAACCCTATTAATAGCATGGAGAATTGATGGGTTACATTTTTATTCATTTTAGTCGAACAAACAATATCAAATCTAGTAAGATTACAGTATACAATATACAGTATACAATATACAATAAGTAATTAGTAATTAGTAATTAATAATATACTTTAGAAATAAATTAATGGTTTCTTGGATTTCTTTTCATTAATGCCATAGTATTTTGAATCCATCCCTCTGGTCCACCATCTTCTAATATCATATTATAAACTTCTTGTGTTGGGAAATTTTGTAAATTTTCATTTTGATAACTTATAATTGCTGCATTTCTTGTACTTGGTATACGTAACATTTCCTTTTCTACTTTCCATCCAACTTTATTAGCAATATAATCAACATGATCAACTAATCCCGCATATGTACTATTAGCAATCTTAGTATTATTATTAGTATTATTATTATTATCTGGGGTACCAGCTTTAGTTTCCTTTTTTGCAGGTTTTCTTGCATTGAATCTTACTCTAGCACCTGAAAAATTATGCGAACAACATGGAATTACCATAAATGGATAACCTAATAACGGTATCCAACATGTTAATTCATCGGAATGATTACCTATAATAAATGTATTTTTGGGAAATTCTGTTACATTTACTTGTGGTGAATTTAATAAATTTTCACTTGTATAAACAACTGTTGCTGGTGCAATTAATTCAGTAGATGATATTTTAACAGGAAATATACCACCATTATCTTCTAAATGTGGTAACCTTTTTTTAATCTCTGGATGTGGACGTAATAATACAGATGGTACAATTACTTGTTCTTTTAAACATGATTGAACTTCAGGTGGATAAATTAACCAAGATTTACGATGTCTTGCATCAATACCAATACCTTTACAACCTTCATTTATTAAAATATAACAAAGAACACCATTACCACAACCTAAATCTCTAAATTGCATTTCATTCTTAAAATTTTCACCATATATTTTTTGCCAAAGTTCAAGTAAAAATGCTGCAATTGCAATATCTTCAAAAACATGTTTCTTAGGATCTGTTGATTCTGCCCAATTTTCTACTAAAAATTTAGAATATTTTTTTTTAATATTAATATATTGATCTTGAAATTTTACCTTATCAACAACTTGATCATGATTTACTCTTTTTTCATAACCTTGCATAACACCTTTAGAATGTTTATATGCTGTTTGTAATAACCTCCATGCTGTTCTTATTACACGTTGTGATTCATTCAATAGTAATTCTGCATCTGAGAAAGGTAAATAATGTACTGATAATTTACCTTCATGGAAAAAAATACCAACAGATTTGACATAAGGAATGTAAAATGGACATTCACTTTCTTCTTTAATATGTGGAGTATATATGACTAATGAAGATTCTGGATATTTAGTAGCACTGTTCATTACTAAACAAGTTTGATTTATTAAAAAATCTTTATATGGATTTCTTGGTACCATTCTTCTAACGATACCTCTATAAATTTGAAGATCTAAACTTTCATCAATCATTGGATTTCTTACAACCATATCATCAATACCAATTGCCTTGGCTTCTTTATCTGTAATTTCAAAAGTTCTAACATTAGATTCAATCACTAGAGGTTCAGACCCACTGATATCATATACTGTTTCTGTAAGTATATCAGCTCTTAATAAAGCTGTTGAATTAATATTAGGTTCTCTAATAACATTCATCATTGCTGTTTCAAAATGTTTTTTTTCAAATGGTACTTTAGTTTCAGTTGCATATATGCAAATCCACTCACCACCTAACAAACTTTTTTCATTGATTTGGAACTTAAAATTATCTTTATGAGCTGCTGCTCTTGCATTACCCATCGTTTCTTCTAATTAAATGGTAAACTACTTTATATCTATGAAAATTTCCAAAAAAATCAGACTCAAACTTTACTTGATGACACCAACAGACCCACACTTTTGACCATCTTAATTATTATACAATACATATATATATATTTATTACTCATCCATCATCTTATAGATTCCAAGTTGCTTCATGCATAAGATTTTTCTTTCTCTATGTGAGCGATATTCACCATACTAATGAGTCACGTGGAATACTATTTAATGACACTATATAATGAACTTACTTTATTAACAACATATACCAATTACAATTACATACATTAGCAAACAGTTATCATGTAGTTGGGTTATTGACCACTACTTACCTTATTCAAATTAAATTTAACATTGAAATATATACTTTTACAGTCACTATAATTTTAGATTTTTGACATCTAAGATTGAAATTTAATTTGAAAAAATGTTAAACATCATATGATTTTGTTCATAAAGGCAATATATATTAAATACATATTTGACATATATAGATAGACACATTGGAATCAAGATATTGAGTTTCTGATACATTTGAGACTGTTTATTGAATAAACTAATTTCAGAAAATGTCATCCTCTTCACAGTATGTGATTTCTTTTTTACAATGATTAATAAAATATTTTTTTTACTAACGATTTAATATTGAATATATTATAGGTTTAAACAATTGGAAAAATTAGGTAATGGTACTTATGCTACTGTTTATAAAGGTTTAAATAAAACTACTGGTGTTTATGTCGCATTAAAAGAAGTTAAATTAGATTCTGAAGAAGGTACACCTTCTACAGCTATTCGTGAAATTTCATTAATGAAAGAATTAAAACATGATAACATTGTTAGATTATATGATGTTATTCATACAGAAAATAAATTAACTTTAGTATTTGAATATATGGATAAAGATTTGAAAAAATATATGGATTCAAGAACTGTTGGTAATGTACCACAAGGTTTAGAATTAAGTTTAGTTAAATATTTCCAATGGCAATTATTTGAAGGTTTATCATTTTGTCATGATAATAAAATTTTACATCGTGATTTAAAACCACAAAATTTATTAATTAATAATAAAGGACAATTAAAATTAGGTGATTTTGGTTTAGCTCGTGCATTTGGTATACCAGTAAATACATTTTCCAGTGAAGTGGTAACATTATGGTATAGAGCACCTGATGTATTAATGGGTTCAAGATCATATTCTACTTCAATTGATATGTGGTCTTGTGGTTGTATCTTAGCAGAAATGATTACAGGTAAACCATTATTCCCAGGTTCAAATGATGAGGAACAACTAAAATTAATTTTTGAAATAATGGGCACACCATCAGAATCAAGATGGCCAGCTGTTACATCATTACCAAAATATAATCCAAATTTCCCAGTGCAATCTCCAAAAGATTTGAAAAAATTATTACAACCAAATACAAATGAATTATTAGATGATAATGTAATTGATCTATTAAATGCGTTATTACAATTGAACCCAGATATGAGATTAAGTGCTAAACAAGCATTACATCATCAATGGTTTGCTGAATATTATCAACAACAATCTCAACAGAAACAATAAATAAAAGACATAAATAAATATAAGTACATTTAAACAATTCTTGATCATTGATCATTCATGACCATAGGTATTACTTAATGTTTCAATTACAATATGTCACATGACACACACTTGACGTAAATCTAGGCGCGACCAATGCGAAAAATAAAAAATTTGAAATATTTCATAGCATTTTTTGGTGGTTTGAGTGAAAAATTGTAAAATAGAGATGGTTTTTCCATTAACAAACGAATTATTGAATGGTTAATTTGAATGTAATTTATTGATTAATTCATTATTTAATTATTCTCCTATTCATTTTCCAATTTATTTATTATTGATTTACAAATTTTAGAATACCTTATTTAATTAAATTTTTTGACAATTTTTACATTTTAATTGGTTACAAGTATTTCAATATCACGAATCATTATCTTCCACTTACAGATCAATATTAATTATAATATCGATTTAGTTCATCTTTGCTTTTATTAAGGATCCCAACTTTTTTTTTTAGAGAAATTATATTTATTGTACAATAATGTCCTCTTCATCATTAAGAGTATTGATCATTGGTAACAATCCAAATGTATTATTATATGCTTCAAGATTTCAATTAGCTAAAAGTATCCAATTATATCATGTTAATGATTCAAAATCGTCTGTCTTCCAAATGGAAACTTTCTCATATGGTAAAGATCAAATCCATTTGAAAAATCATTTTGCTACTATTCCAACTATGATTAATAGTTTTAATCAAAATAATGATTCAAATCCATCTTTTGATTTAATTATATTAAGTTCAGTTTCTTTACAAGAAATTTCATCAGTTGCTTCTCAATTGAATCCAATTATCAATAAAAATACAAAAATTGTCATTGAAAGTAGTGGATTTGTTCAATTAGAACCATTTGTGAAAATGTCAATTGAATTACCACAATTACATATTTTCAGTATTTTATCTGATTTCGATATTCGTCAAATTGGTCCATATGAATATAAACAATTCCCAAATTTAAACAATTCAACTTCAAATACTTTGTATTTAGGTTCAACACAACCAATTGCTGGTTCTAAAATTACAGGATCATCAAATAAATACCCAAAGAATGTCATTGCTTTATTAGAAACTTTTGAACGTCTTTTCAAAAAATTATTCCCAAAGGACAATATTGATCTTTGTAATAATTCAGAACAAGGTTTTTTATCACAAGAATGGGCTTTAGCTATTCCAAAAATTTGTTTTGATCCTTTATTAATTTTATTAGATGAAGTATCTCCAAGAGAATTACCAAATCAAATTCTTGCTAAACCTTTAATATCTGGTCTAGTAACTGAATTAATTACTGTTGCAAAAAGTATGAATGCAAAATTATCAAATAACATGGAGAATGAAAATAAATTATTAAACTATTGGCAAAGCTTTTATCCAAACCCTTCCGATATTCCAAGTTTATTATATCATTTTATTAATAGAACTGCTTCTTTAAACATCGATATATTATTACTACAACCTATTTTGTTGGCTGATGATAACGGTATTAAAACTCCATACTTAGAATTTTTATATTCTGTTCTTTGTCAATATCAAAAATTCAACAGTGGGGAATCAAAATGGTTTGTTAGATCAGATGATGTTCGTAGCTCAAAGGATGAAATTATGAATTTAAATCAAGATAAACAACAATTAAAGGACAATATCCAAAAGTTAAACCATTTATTGCAAGAAAAAGATGGTCAAATGAAATACTTGCAAAATATTGAGATGCAAACTAAAACTGAAGTGGATGATTTGAAAAGACAAATTGCTAGCTTGGAATTAGAATTAACTGACCAAGCTAATAGTTATGAAAATCAAGTTAATGATTTGAAAAAGCAAGTTACTGAAAGAGCTCCTGTTTTCCCTGTCACAACTGGGCCTTCTAATAATCAAAAAACTATTAGTCCGGTTTTACAACAACAATACACATCAACTGGTACACCAATCATTAACGATTTGGAGAATGTAGTATATGCTATTTCAGAAAATTCCAGAGAAGTAAGTACAATTCAAGCTAACCGTGAAGAACAGAATCCAAGTAGCCAAGGAAGTGCTTTACAAAACTCTAGAGAAGAAATATACACTCAAGAAACAGATAATGATAGGCTTATTGAACAAAGAGAATTGGATTTACGTAGAAAGGAATTAGAGTTGAAAGAACGTGAATTGGAATTCCAAAAAAGAGCAATTCAACAACAACAAAGACATACTATGGGCCCTAGCCAAATGAGTGGTGCCAATATTGGTCATCAACCTTCTATGAATAGTAATAACAGAAAAAGTTCTTACCAACAGTTACAACAACCAGTTAACACAAGACCAAATAGAGCTATGTATGGTGCTTCAACTTCATCTGCTGGTAATTTTGCTGATCCTTTAGGTCATCAAATCAATTCTACTGCATATCAACCTTCTATGAACATGCCTATTCAACATTCTCATTCTATTAAACCTACCAGTAGAAAGAATAGAAACAGTGCTTTACCATCATTAGGCCATGCTTCTAGTTCGGCATTGAATATTACAAGTGGTCCACAACAGCATAATATCGGTGACATGAACTCCATGTCCACTCAGAGCTTACCATCACAAAATAGAATGAGACAACCTATTAATAATCACCATCCAAATTCAGCTCCAAGAATAAATATGCCAAGAGCAACTAAAATGAATACATTTATGATTGGTAATCAACCTCTTCAAAATAATCAACAACCTGTTTCTCAGAGGCAATATAGTTCAAGTACAATGGATAACAGCAATCCGAATATTTCATTGAATTCTGTTGTTCATAACCCAGTTAATAACAATAATAACTATGGTAGCAGTAATATTGGTATGAAACATAACCAAAAAAATGAATTCAATGCAGTTCCTATTACTCCAATAAAGTTGCAACAACCACCTGTTCCACATATCAGTATATCAGCTAATACTCCTACTGCTTCTGCCTCAAATAGTATTGAAGAGGATATCAATGAATCAGAACAATTTAATAATGATATTAGTATGGTTTCTAATGAAAAGGAAAAGGAAAAGAAGAAGAAATTTAAATTATTTGGTAAAAAGAAATAATATTAACAGTACCAATAACTACAGTAATAATGATGATAACAACAACAATGACAATAAATAATGTAATGATTATCGAAAAAAAAAATTATAAAATTTAACAATAATATTTAAATGTAATTATTAATATTTAATTTATAAAATCATAAGAATAGTGATATTATATTCAATAGATTAATGTGTTTATTTATATTGTTGATATAGAAAGTTATAAAATTAATTATTGCGACCTGCGCAAAACAAAGAATTAGTTTCTAATTTTGATTTTAAATTGATTATTAGTGAATTAGCAATTGTTATTTATTAAAGTGTATGCATGATTTGTTTCTCAAATAAGTAACAAATGTTATTATCTTGAATTTTTTTTGTAGTTAAAAATTAAGTTCCTGTAATTTTATTATTACCATTTTTATTATTTAAATCCAACAATTTTGACACTTCATTACCTAGGTATAATAATTTACTTTTATTTCTTCTACAGGTTAATGTATCAAAATGTCTTTTCAATGCATCCTTCCTTGCAAAACCTTTACCACATTGTGGACATATATTTGGCAATATTGGTAAATGCACCTTTTCATGTCTTCTTAATTCAGAAGGTCTCTTGAATGAAATTTCACAATTCGTACATTTATATAGTTTATCATTGTTATTATTTTTATTTGTACTGATATTATTTTTCTTTAATATTTGATTATTGTTAATTTTATTAGTTGTATGATTTGGATCCACTGAACTCTCATGACGTGAATTGAAAAGATCACCAATGTAATTCGATTGACGATGATTTAGATTCTTCGATAAAAATTTTGTATAATCAATAGCATCGTTTTGATCAATTTGTAAAGGACTAAAAAGTTCAATTCTGTCCAACAGTTCCTTTATCATTGGTTCTAAAAAATTCCTATTGGATTTAACCTCTAAGATAGCCTCTATTGCTTGTTTAAAGAAAATATCATCATCTGTCATCTTGACACTTATTGGAAACACATTGATTTTTACTATTCTAAGATTGAATTAAAAAAAAAAAACCTAGACAAGAGTTAACTATAACAAATATATACATATGAGATTGCGAAGACACCGACTCTTGAATCATCGTAACATGAATCTCTTACCATATATATATATGTTTTTCCCATTGCAAGAGTCAATTAGATTACAGTTCAGTAAATTCAAAGGATCTAACCTGGTTGCAAGTTGTATTGTTTCTACTGAAAACTTGAAAACACATTGTTACTTCTAATAATCTCTGCATGGATACAGGGATCTCTTGATCAGTTTGACTACCAAATCCATTAGAACATCACTGTTGTTCCTCACAAAAGTGTATAGTTTACTAGCCTTACAGGCAATCTTTGATAGTGGTTGAATGTTCATAGATAAAGTGAATATTGAAAAGCCACAGTTCTTGAGATGTGGTTTCAGCTAATTGCTAGTCACATGAGACACACACAGCTGGAAGGCAGGGTAGCAGTTGCTGGAATCAATATTTTACCTTACAAGACACTACTGTTATTGGCATTGATCCTTATATTATCTTATTGGGTCTTATTTTTGGTAACCAACCTAATGTCAAAATACTAGTAGTATTTGCCCATATTGGAAAATTACGCTACTACTACTGTACTCATCTCATCTCATCTCATCTCGTATACAGATCGCGTGAAAAATTTACTGAAGATGATTCAGTAGGAGGCTATCCATCTATATAAAGATACCTCGATAGAATTGTAGATTGAGTGGCTAGTTGTGTGCAACCACACAAGAACTGTAACCAATGATACATGCGCCAAGAGCTATCCATTGTACACTCCCTTTAAGACTGGTGTCATTGAGATCATCTTTACCTGTATCAATCACTACTACTAAAGGGCTTATTGCAAAAAGATACAATTCACAAGATTCTTTGAAAATATCAACAAATGATATTAAACAAAAGGATCTTTTACATAAAATGATTTTTAAATCAAAATTATTAACAAAATTAAATAATAATCCAAAATTTTCTAAATATTTCGATAAAATTTCAGAAACTGGTGCAGGTAGTACAATTACATCATTTCTTATATTACACGAACTGAGTGCTATATTACCACTGTTTATGATATGGTGGGCATTATACCAAGTAGATTTGCCAGACCATACTGAATTACCTGGTTTCTTATCTGATTTAACAGTTAAATGTGGTAATGCAATGGAAAAAATGGTTGGTGATAAATATCCTAATTTTGATAGACATAAATTAATATTATCTGGTACATTATCTTATACAATAGTTAAATTATTATACCCATTAAGAATAGTTGCAAGTTTATGGGGAGCTCCATATTTTGGTAAATGGTTATTATTACCCTTTCAAAAGTTTAAAAGTTTAATTCTTAGAAAATAATTAGCATTCCTTTAAAGTTCAAGCATTCACACCTCATACCCATATACATATGTTTGTATACAAATTAAATAAAAGATGAATAATGATAGATTTTTAATTTTTGTAATATACACTTTATTTATATTATTTATATAGACAAATAAATTCTTTTATAACCTCTAACGTTTAGCATTCTTTCTTCTACGTTTGATACCAATTAATCTCTTAACATCTTCTGATACCCCACTAGTACCTTTGTTGCTTTCTTCTTTGGCAACATTGGCTGCTTCCATTTCATTGGCACGTCTTTCGGCATCTTCAGCATAATCTCTCTTTCTCTTAGCATTATCTCTTGATTGTTGAATGTTGTCTCTTCTTCTTTTAACAACATTAGCATTTTCAATAGCAAATTCAACACATAAACGCCTACCCTTCAAACTATCTGGTGTAATTGATTTAGCTTCTTCTTCTGTCAGGCCTTCCAAAATTTCTTCTTTACTAACTTGATGAACATTTAACCATCTTAAACCCATTAATGCACTTTTATGATCTTTAAATTCAACGAAACCATAACCTCTACTTCTACCAACATTAGAACCTTTAACTTCCATAATAACCTTGGCTTGCTTAACAAGACCATGCTTCTTATCTCTTTTCTTTTGTTGTGCAATATCTTCATCACTCATGAACTTATATTTTTCTTTAGTAGATCTGATGATTTCTTCTTTACTCAATGGATGTCTTTCAGAGTTACTAACTTGAGTAGCAAATGCAACAACAGCCTTACGAGCCAAAGCCTTTAAAGCCTTATCATTCATAGCTCTTGGCAGGTTTCTAATAGCCAATCTGGTCATAGATAAATGTAATGATGGATTCTTTTTTAATTGATCAACTCTTAATGCATAAGACTTATCTCTAATTTCCATGTCGGTAGTACTCAAAAGTTCAGCTAATTTAGAACCTTCAACAACCTTACCTTCGTTTAATAAGTATAAGTTTCTTCTATCACGTTCACCTGGAGCCTTACCTAGAATTTCCTTTCTTTTACTAGCGTTATATTCAGCTCTTTTATTGGCATCATCTCTTTGCAAAGTTGGAGTGATAGATAAAACACGACCTTCGTAAACGTATTCAGGAGCAACATCATCAGCAATCAATAATGATGTTGAACCAGCAACTGGCGCATTGTTAATACAGTAGTCGTAAGTGATGGCATCTTTGAAAGCAACAAAAGCAGTACCTTTAGCTAAACCAGTTTCCTTGTCAATAACAGGTAAAGCGTAGTTGACAGCACCGAATTTGGAGAAATGGTCTACAAGAGATTCAGAAGTGGCATCATATGGAATATTACGGACAAAAATAGAATAGTTATCTCTTCTGTTTTTTTGATATTTCTTTTGCTTCTTTTCAACTTCATCTTCATCTTCATCTTCATCTTCAGCTTCATCTTCATCTTCTTCACCACTTACTTCTTCATCAGAGTCTAGTTCAACATCATTAAATTTCTTCTTATTCTTCGGTTTTTCTTCAGATTCTGAATCATCTTCATTCTCGTCTTCATTTTCTTCTTCTGGTTCATCTTTCTCTTGGTTCTTTTGGTAGCCTTCCCATTTATTTTTTTGTACGGCAAAATCGACAGCAACAGCTCTACCATCAATCTTTAAATCTTTGGTACCTTCTAAGGCTAATCTACAGTTGCTTAACTTTTTCATGGTGACGAAAGCAAAACCACATAGTTTACCATCTCTCTTTCTTGGAATATGTGCATCAACGACGTTACCGAATCTACCGAAAATCTTAATCAACTTATTTGGATCTCTACAACTCCATGGCATATTTCTAATAATTAACTTAGGTTTACCTCTTAATAAAGAATCCTCATTAAAATTTTCTTCTTCTTCACCATCTTCATTGATAATTGGTTTATGACGAGTATCATTTCTTTCTGGCTTCTTAGTAGCTTCAGCAGCACCATCAGCCTTCTTAGAACGATCTCTTCTTTTAGCAATATCTACTCTTAACAGACGACCATTTAATTTAGTCTTTCTAGCTTGGGTCAAAGCCTCTTTAGTATCTTCTTCAGCAGCAAAACTGACAAAACCGAAACCTCTAGATACTTTATCAGCATCTTTAACAACAACGGCATGCTTCAATGGAGCAAAATTTGAAAAAAAGTTAGTCAATTCTTCATCGGTAACTTCTGTTGGAATAGATCTAACAAACAAAGTTTGCATATCTAAACCATTTTCATTTTTAACTGATGAGGTTTTAACAGTTTCATGAGGAACAGTATTTTCTTCCATGACCTCACTCATTTCCAGATTTTATTGGCTTATGAGTCTATATATATGTATATGTTTACAAATATTAAAATATTAAATTAGTAAGAATGCTATCTTACAATATATCCATTAATATATCTGTTTATACTATATAATTATCTATTCTAATTGAATTTTCAGAGATGAGATGAGATGAGATGAGCTTACTGCCTTAATAAAAAATTTTCAAAATTCATCACATGTAACGAATATCAAAATATAAGATTATATGACATATGTTGAATGAGTATAGTGATAATTATGGCTATTATCAATGTATTCATCAACAGTCACTATAATCTACTAATAATGTCATCAATTAAGTTTTTAATTTGTATCTTGTCTGCTGGCAAAATTTTATTTATTGCGTGAAGACTGGTCACATCTTTTGATTTTTCAGCTAGTCTAATTGCTTCTTGATAATTATAACATTCCAAATACATGTTCTTTCTCTCTTCATATGATATACCTGATACCATACTTACATATAGAGATGCTTCATCTTTGTGTCCTTCTTTTATCAAATATCTATAGAATGGCAAATATCCAATCGGTGATTTT
Source organism: Vanderwaltozyma tropicalis (assembly GCA_030555675.1). Lineage (NCBI taxonomy): Eukaryota > Fungi > Ascomycota > Saccharomycetes > Saccharomycetales > Saccharomycetaceae > Vanderwaltozyma > Vanderwaltozyma tropicalis. The sequence continues at coordinate 25,270 of JANIWO010000003.1, forward strand.
TTTTCATTGGCAAATTTATGAAGCTCATCAAACCTTTCATTGTCAACCAAAACTTTACATTTACAATAATAAAATCTTTTCTCATTTATTTTAAATTTTCTAACAAAATCATTAATTGATTTAACTTGATCCATTTCAATTAATTTATTCAATGTACCTTCTAAAGTTAGACCAGTAAAATTCTGGTTATATATTTCTGATAATGATTCTTGATACTTCCACAAAGCGTCCTGCCTTTCAAAGATTCCAACCTCTTGTTTGATCAGGCTACTGGTTTGCTGGCGGCTATACAAATCTTGTATTTGCTGAAGAAATGGCTTGATATTTCCTTGATTTTTACTTTGGCGTAATATTAAATGTGCCAAGTCAATATAATTATCTGTTTGCCTATAAAAATCATATAAGAACTCGTCATCAAAATATTGGTAGTATGGATACAACTGATTATCTACCATACCTATAATCAATAGTTTTATAAATTGTGTTCCAGTTAATTTTGAACGACATTTTAAAAGTAATGCCATGCATAATTCTGGAATATTTGTTTTTAAGACCTCTTCTAAAGCTAGATTATAATCATCTAATTCTAATAATTCCATTATCTTCAATTCTGGGCGTTTCTCTAATAATGCAATATTTCTAGCCAACTTGAATCGTCCTTCGAGGAATGCAGAATGTGCAATATGCACTAGTGGTATTTGCTCTGAGTTTTCTAAGATTTGCATTTGTTTTTTGATAATTGTCAACAATTCATTATCTTCCAGATCAGTTGAAAGAGTAATTTTTGTTATAGCCCAAACTGAAAATATTCTTGGAAATTCAGAAAAGTCGTTCATTAATTTACAAATTTCAAAACTTTGATAATATTTATGTCGTATTAGTAGCAAATTGATAATTCCTTTCAATGTTATTTTCTGATATTGTTTCAATGTAATATATAATCCTTGCCCTCTTAGGATATTTAGTAATTTTATTACTTTGCAAGCTTCAACTAATATATTTGAATCATATTCACCCTGAGCAAACGCTGTTTTACCAAAAGCTGCAGCCTTTAACAATCTTTTTTGTAGTGGTACATCGAACTCATCTAATGCTGCATCAATACAATCATCAACTGCTTTTTTCGTGTCTATGATTCTTAAATTTTCAATAGCTTTTGGAGCATGTTTCTCTAATAAATCTAATGAATCTAAAATTATAGCTGCAGGCTCTGTTGATCCAACACGAAATATATTTGAAGTAAATTCTTGAACTCTTGAGACAATAAAAACAGCTTCATATGTAAACACCTTTAAGGTATCTATTTCTGAATGCATATCTAAAATTTGATTTGGATACCAAAAAGTAATGTAAGAACCGTCAGGTCCGAACAATTTAATTTCATCTTCAAATGAACATGCAATGCTATCACTTCCACACCACTTTATTTGACTTGGTGCTGATTCTAGATTATTCTCAAGGAGTACAATCGATGCATGCTTAAATATTTGTAGCTTATTGAACTTCGCATTATACAGACAAACAAAATTATCTGATGATAGGATTACTCGATGCCATTGTGAATCAGATTTTAGTTTTGTCAAATTTCCGTTAACTAAATCCAACTCAAATACATGATTCATATCTAATATAATTACCCTATCACTGTTACAATCCCAATGTAGCTTTGTAAGTAAAGTATAATGACTATTATTTTTATAAACCAATTCAAATCTTTTATCTTGCAAACGATAGATATCTTGCGATTCTTTCAGAATAACACATCCGTTTTTATAATCCCAAATTGTGTCATTGATTGATTGATCCAGATTAATTGTCTTTAGTTTGAAAGGAGAATATTCTTCAACAATATGAACAGATCTAGGGGTTATTATAATTAATTGTTCATTTTCAGTAAATTCAAGTTTAATAATATTTGGAAATATTTCTTTTTTAATTGTATGCAAAAGTTCGCCAGAATAACTATATATTTCAATTTTATTTGTAAATTCAGTACATATGGTATTTGTTGAATATATATTCAAAAATTTGTCAGTCTGAGGCCATTTCAACTTACATATCTCCCTATTTCTATAAAAGATATCTTGTAATTTCTCCCAAGTTAAACTAGGATTTTTAAACATGATAGTTGATATGGATAGTACTTCAATACCAGTCAGTTGACTTAGCTTTACTATATATATATATATCCAGTAATTCTGAACTCGATTACTTTGAAATATTTTTATCTTTATATTAAAATGTGTAATAATTTTGATATCAAAAATAATTCTGAAAAAGTTGAAGTCATCGAGTTTTTTCATTTAATATGTGAAAGTATATAAGAAAGGTTTGGATACTTACAGTAATCAGTATACATTGAACTGATAGTGTTATAATAGAGCTAATAAGACTACATTAATAGAGAAATAATTTTGAATTATGAGTACTGTAACTTTAATATCATCTGATAAAATTGAATTTGAAATTGACAGAGAGGTAGCAATGATTTCACCTACTTTGAAAACTATGCTAGAAAGCTCATTTATTGAGAAGAATGGTAAAATAGAGTTACCAGAATTTGAATCTACTATTGTTGCTGCAGTTATTGATTATTTGAAGTTTAATTTTCAGTATAAGGATGAGGATCCAACAAAGACCGAAATCCCTGAGTTTGAAGTACCTACTGAGTTGTCATTAGAATTGCTTCTGGCTGCTGATTATTTGCATATTTAAATAATGAATGTGAAATAAATTTTATCAATATATTTGATACATTTCAAAATACAAATATAATAAGAGAATATACATAATTATAACATTATAAAATTTACTTTCCTAGTTTTAGACATAGCAGCAGTAACTGGGCAATATGGACACTTAAAAGATGTACTTCCATTCTGTGAAAGTTTATCCAATGCTTTTCTTGAGATAACATGATGACAAGGTAATGAATATGGAGGATTTTCTTCTGTAGTCTCTTCTTTCAAGACGGGACAGATAAATATTGAATGGAAAGTAGACAAAAATTCTGGTAATTTAACATCAAATGGAAGTTCATCTTTTGTTGTCCAATCAACATGCAATGAAGTTTGAATCGTTTTATATTTAATAAAAAATTGGAATGAAATAATACCACTTAAGACAATTAAAAATAATGATGAATCATATGGTAATTTATTGATACTACAATAGTTTTTTGAAAATAATGATATGCATAATTCTGTTTGTTCAGATAACAATTTATCTATATCTTCTGTTTCATTATTTAATATCATTTGTGTGAGAAAATGAGAAATGGTAGTTATACTTCTTTGAAAATGTTTTTCTAATAATGATGTAGGTAACCCTTTTTTAATATAATCATATGTCTTAAAAATTTCTTTACTTTTAACTAAGATCATAACATTTAAAATGTATAATTCATAATGAAGATCAGAACCAGGTTGACACCATTTGAAACAACTTTCTGTATTATTATTTTTCAAATCTTGAATAATTTGTCTCATATTAATATAAGTACTCGCTATACTTTCATCAATATTATAAATTCCATTCATATATTGTATTATTTCATCTGAATTTTTCAATGATAAGTTACCTAAACCATATCTCGATATGTGATATCCTATCGCTTTATCGATATACTGTTTTGAATCTAATGAAATTTTATTCACATAGACTTCATCTAATTCAAAATCATGAAGTTTTGCAATAGCATTTTTATTAAATTTTGAATATCTTGAAGTAATTAATTTTGATTGTTTTTTAATTGAAGAATCCCATTGTTTATATGATTTATTTAATTTATCAATAACTAATCCACGTTTTTTAGAATTTTTCAATTTATCTACATCTGTCAATTTATCTTTTGAGTCAACCTCTTGAATATATTTATTCAAATGGGCTTTCATTTTCTTCAATTGAGTCTTAAGCTCATGAGTATCATCATACAATTTTTTCATTAATGATTCATCTAATGAGTCATTTGAATACAAATTTGAATACTCGGTATTGAGGGTTGCCAATAAAGTTGACATATTTAATTGATTGGAAACTTCCTTAAAACCCCTGTACTATTTCTTAATAGTTGCAATTATTTTTTTTAAGAAACACTTCACTAAAGTATTAAACTTGAATATATTTATATATTTATATATATTCCGTAGATGTATATAAATGTATAAGTTACTTTCAATAATTGAAAGTTTAAATGCAATTGTCCCCTTTGGATATATAGAGATATATTTTTCTTGCCTTTAATTTTTTTTCAAAATCATTTTAAAGGCCTAGTTACCCTAACTGGGCCTATCAGGCAGTTAAACCATCCATATATGATGATTCATATAAATGGGAGATATGAGTTGCCTGGATAGTAATATATACTCAATGAAATCAACGTCTTCCTCTACTATTTAAACATCTTTGTAAATGTGCAGCAAACCGATTAGCAGATACATCTCTTCCACAATTTTTACAATGGAAATATTGTGATGATTCTTGTTGTTTAGAATTCCCATTTATATCTAATTTACCAGATGGATCATAATGATAAGGTTTATAATCAGGGTATCTTGCCTTTATCTGTTTCTGCTGTACTACTTCCCTGGAAACAATATCTTGAATGATATTTGTCACTAAATTATTGTAAATTGATGCAGATACAGATTGAATTGATTCTGACATTACTGAATAGTGATATGGAAATGTTAAAATATACTTAAATAAAATAATATCTTAAATAAAAAATCTAGATGAAATGGATAGCTTAGATACATTCAACTATATCACAGTATTTAATTACCGCAATAATTAAAATGATTTTTTTCTAATATGTACAATAATTTTTTTTTGCATTTATAATTATTAAATTAAAGATTGATTTAGCGGAAAAATTAAAAAATTGATGATTATAACAATAGCAATTAATTGTAATAAAGATAAAGATAATATGATATATTGGAAGTAATATTAATTAATAATAAATAAAATTTTCAATAAATAATAACTTTAATAATCTGAGATTTGTTATTATTTATTGCAATATAAATATGAATATGGATATGAATATTTACTTAATCATTAGCTGATAATCATTATAATTTTGATAATGATTTTGAATCTTCAGCTTTTGATTCAGCTTCTCTTTTAATATTTTCAGCTAATCCTTTGTCAACACGAGAAAACATTTCATAAACACGTTCTCTTATTTCAGATTTTGCATTACAAACATGTACTGCAATATTATGAGCTAAATTTCTTTGTTGACCTTGTTGTTTCCCCAATACTTTATATAAATCAGTAGCTTGAACAAAATCTATATTTCCTGGAGAAGTTGCCCAATGGAAAGGTTGAGCTGGACCATTCCAAACCTCTTGATGTTCTTGAATTGGTTTTGTCTTTTGAATATATTGGTATGATTTTGAATTTGATAAATAATTTGGTTCATTACCTAAATTTCCATCAACATTCATTGGACCATCTCTAATTGCTGGATTGAACATTTTAGATGCATAAGGACAATTAACTGGAACTTGATTATAATTTGGGCCAATTCTGTAACGATGAGCGTCAGCATATGAAAATAATCTTGCCTGTAAAACAGGATCAGCACTTGCTTCTTGATAAGGAACTGTATTACTTGGAGCAAAAGCTGCTTGTTCTACTTGAGCAAAAAAATTTAATGGATTTTCATTTAATACTAATTTACCAACACGACGTAATGGGAATTGTTTATGTGGCCAAACTTTTGTTAAATCAAATACAGAAAATGGAAATTTTTTAGCTTGATCTTCTGTCATTGTTTGAATATAAACTGTCCATGATGGTGCATTTCCATTTGCAATTGATTCATATAAATCTTTTTGAGCATGATCCGGATTTTCACCAGAAAGTTTTGTTGCTTCTTCAATAGTTAAATTTTTAATACCTTGATCAGTAATTATATGAACTTGAACATAATGCCAATCACCATTTTTATTTGACCATTTATAAGTATGACCAGAATAACCATTCATATTTCTATATGTGGCAGGAATACCACGATCAGAAAATAAAATCATTAATTGATGAATAGCAACTTGATTTTCTGGAGTAGTTAAAAAATCCCAAAACATATTTGCATCTTTTAAATTTGTTTGAGGATTTCTCTTTTGTGTATGAATAAAATGTGGGAATTTTGATGGATCACGAATAAAAAAAATTGGAGTATTATTATAAACCCAATCTAAATTACCTTCTTCAGTATAAAATTTTGTTGCAAAACCTCTTGGATCTCTCACAGTATCAGCAGAACCCTTTTCACCACCAACTGTAGAAAATCTTGTTAAACATCTTGTTTTTTTACCAATTTTATCAAACATTGAAGATCCACAAATATCTGTAATATCATCAGTAACTTGAAAATATCCAAATGCACCAGAACCATGAGCATGTGGATTTCTTTCAGGAATTCTTTCTCTATTAAAATGAGCTAAGGAATCAATTAAATTGTAATCTTGTAATAATAATGGACCATGTTGACCAACTCTTTGAGTTGCAAATGGTTCATTAATTGGCATACCACCAGAATTTGTTACAATTCTATCCTTTCTAACATCTGCTGTATTAGTTGTATCTTTACCGCCAACCATATTAATTTATTTACTTTGTTTCTTATTTCTATATAAATATACTTATACTTCTATTTTTGTAAATAAATAAATAAATAAATAAATAAATATATTGGAATAAATCTAATAAATAAACTAATGAAGTAACAGATAAATTAAATAATTTTAATTTATTTATATACTATTAATTTTATTATTAATGATTATCCATAATAAATTGAAAAACCGTTAATTCCTAAAATCAATCTTTTTTTTACCCCAATTTTTATAAATATATTAAAATTACACAAAGTCAATTAAATATAATTAATCATCAATCACATATCCATTAATATAATATAATTAATGCCCTTTACTACATTATAAATGTATTATAATAGTTATTACTCCGCTTTTAATAAAATTAATTATTAATTTTATTATTATTACCCTAATTTTTTTCTCCATTCATACATTTTCTATAGATTCCTTCGGGCATTTCACTGTAGAAAAAACAAATTTAACTTATAATGACTATACTATAACTTCGGAGTTAATACAATTATACTGTGTTATATCCAATGATACTTATTATATATATAGATAGAATAATGTGATAGTATCTACTTAAGCTTATTTCAAGACTTTACCATCAGCGATTTCCTTACCAGCATATGGTTTGTCCCATGCCCACATGTTGTTGATGAATTCCTTTTGTTCTTCATTAGTGGTATCTAATTTAGTGAAAGAATAAGATTCCCAATCTGGAGCAACGTTGAAAGCTGGTTCGAATTCTTGACCTCTAACCATAACAGCACCTACAATACCGTTGTCGTTGTTTTCACCGTAGACGACTAAACAACCAAACATGTATTTAATGGAACCAGTCAATCTGTTGATGAAACCACCCACCAAGTTGTTAGACATGAAAGTTAAAGTTAATTCATCATTGTATTTATAATCAACTTTCCAGATGGAATATTCTTCTGGGTTGTAATGTTCCCAGAACCATGGTAAAGCAACTGGTCTAGTGTCTTCATTAGAATATTTTCTCTTCCATTCATCTAAAACAAAAGTTGGCTTACCTAGAGCTTCTAATGGATGCTTAGCTTTCTTTTCTGGAGCTGGTTCTTCAGATGCAACTTCAGCTGGCTTAGTAGCCTTTGGCTTTTCTTCCTTCTTTGGTTTTTCCTTCTTTTCCTTCTTTGGTGGAGTAGCTTGCTTGTCAATGAATTTAAAATCAGCATATTCTTTTTTGAAAAAAGATGATGCAATAATTGTCTTATACCATCTAGTAATAGCTGGATATTGTTTTCTCCATTCAGCATCAAATAAAAATTGGAAACTTCTAGTTAATGAAGCAGCAGATGTTAAATCAGCTAATGAAATATCTTCAGTAGCTAGATAAGTATATTCTTTTAATCTAGCTTCATATATATTAGCAATAGCATTAACTTTAACCATAGCTTCATCAAAAGTTTTCTTATTATATGGAACATCACCTCTTAATTGACCAAATGCCATTAAGGAAAAAACTAAAACATCACTGTTAGCTAATGATTCCCATCTCATAATTTGAGCTTGAGTCTTAAAATCATCTTCTGGACCTAATAATTGTTTCTTCAATTTTTCATTTTCTGAAATATTAATTAAATATTGGTTAATTGCCATAGCTTCAGTCAATTTGAAACCATTGTTTTCAAAATAAGCTGGTAATTTCTTTAATGGGAACTTAGCACCGAATGCTTCATAATCAGAATCTGGATTAACAACATTGATATCTAAATTTAATTGCTTAACTAATACTCTTGGAACTAAACTTCTAATTCTGAAGTTGGAATATAAAGTACCTTGAGACATATTTTTGATGGTAATAAAATTAAAATTCTGCTTATTGATTTGATAAATACATTCGATTGAATATCAATACATTATATAACAAATCTATTGTTATTAAAGGTACATTGAGATCTATGAGAAATTTATTCCATTCAACGTTAAAAGTTCTTTCACTGTAACTTTTTCAAAATTGTCAGACAACCATTGAATAATTTCACACGGGCTATTGAGATATTGAAGCTTCAGCTGTGAAGAGCCAATAAATAAAGAAGTAATAATAGACCTAAAAGAATTTCAATTCTCATTAGAAGCTTCAATTGCTAAACAAATTAGCATACCCAGTGATAAATATTTGGTTTGTTTCGTTTATATGATTCGTTTATACCGACTACTACCATAGAAACGCCAATACAAGACAATTAAGTAAGCTGATATTAAATAATTTTTTTTCTTCAGTCTTCTAGGTAGAGATTACAAGTAAAAATTCTAATTTATAAATAATGCATATAGTTGTCTTAGTTTACTATATATTTGAAACTTGACATTTGTCATTAATAAGAGAAAAAAAAAATGTGATCGCATACTAACACTCATGACGACAACAATACGTAATTAAAATCGAACAAACATCAGTAGTTCAGATAAACCATGAATGCAGCTTCTTTAGTTCGATTAACATTATCTACACACCAATGGCTTTCAAAGAATAAAAATACAGGTGGCTACATTATTTAATAAAACATGAACTAAAATATGGAATACAATTAAACAGTTGAAGAAACTTGTTTCATTAAAGGATCTGTTATAAGAATAACACCTAGAAGACACACATTTATCCATACTTCTTGTGAAGTTCAACACGCATACAGGTTTACTTTCTGTTTTAAAGATAGTGGAGGCTGTTGTGCAATACTGACAGCGTCTTCACTAGAAATCACTGAAGCAAGAACTATTTTTATAAATATGATACAGGTTTTCAATTATTTTTGCAATTTCATTTTTCTATTAAGAAATGACAGTATATAATATGTTTTTTTGCAGTTTCAAAGATTGATTTTATTTTATGAAAATATCCTATTCCGGTTGAAATTTGAAACAGCTTTCAAGTATTATGAAATTTAATTTATAGGCAATCTTTTGAACATTGTGTGTATATTAATTATTTAAAATTTATACATTAATGTAGACATTTGTGTGTTCAATGAACATTACACTGAATTTAGTCTAGTTGTATCATTTTTGTTAAAATTGAGAAATTAAGAGGAAACTAACTAATACTCCTCATATAGTGAATTGTCAGTAAGAAATTTTTCTTTTTCAGTTGAGATAAAAATATTATTAACACTAATATTTATTTAAAAGATCAAGACTAATAAAATTTCAAAAATATTTATCGTATTTTAATTTCCTCTAATTAAAAACCTGGTCTAATTTATATTATTGGACAAATATATATATATTCCAGGAAATATATGTTTATTCATTTGCACTTGCATTCCTATTACTATTTTATTTATTGAACATTTCATAACAATAATTGATCAAAAATTTTAAAGATCGTATAATTAATAATTAATAACTGATAATGCCAGATTCACAAATAGTTAAAACTAATAACAACCTTCCAAATGAAGAATCAGCTAAAAATGATATGAACACTGTTTCAGATTCATCACTAAATGTTCCTAATAAAGACCAAAATGTGAGTCGAAAAAATAGCATACAACAAATGGGTATACTTTGTGTTTCACCTGGGTTATCAACTGATAGAATGGATAACAAAATGATAAGCACAATAGAAATTTCAAAAGATATAGAAAAAACTCAAAAAGAAACCATCCTTGAAAATATGGCTAACAATAGCAAAACAAATGGAGATGAAGATCAAAATACAAATATAGAACCAAGAAGTTCAATTAGTATCTCACCAACTAAGAAAATCAAAATAGTTGATTCAGTAGCATCTTCTGGACAAAATGATAAGACAAATGAACTTAAATCTTTGAGCAAGGTATCATTAAATAGAAGGAAGATTCCATCGCCATTGAATTTATCTAAAAAAAATAATACTTCAGCACATAGAAACTCAACAAATTATAACTCTAGTTCTCCAACTTATTTGCAAAGTGCTCCTGCTCATGTAACAAAACATACAATTAGGAAAAAGCCTAGGGTTCAATACTTGGGTAGTTACACTAGTGTACCACAAGCAAGACACATGAGATCTGCATCAATGTTTCCTCATAGTAATATAAGAATGAGAACTCCTTATGCTCCACACTTTCAAAATGCTATGATGGATCCGTATATGTCGCCTTATCCACCAACTTATTACCCAATGCGATATTCAGTATCTGGTAATATGACTAGTGTTCCATATACATATCCTAGAACAGCAGTACCATTCTCATCAGAAGCATACTATTATAAAGATAATATGAAAAACTCTAGATTTCCTACTTTTAACACAGCAAGAGTAAATACTTCAAACCCTGGAAGTAGATCTGCTTCAACAAGTCCTGTCAGTAGTACAAGAGCAATCGATATAAATGAAGAAAGCAATAATAATAATAATAAAATCGAAAAAAATTCCTCCGAAACTTCTAGCCCTCTTGATGATGATAATGATGAAGATAATCAACTAGCATTGGATGATGAAGATAATCAATTAGCCTTAGATGATGAAGATGATGATCTGTCACCAACCTCTTCACAAGCAATTAATGAGCCTATTCAAGGGGAGATACGGTTAATGAGAAGTGTTTTTGGATTTGAATTTCCAATTTCTACTTCAAAAGGAGACAAAAATATGTTTATGAGTATATGTGATAAAGTATGGGATGAATCTCAAGAATTACTAAAGAAGACATAATAAATAGTTCCTATTTTCATGATTAATTAAATTTATATATTATGTTTAATTATAATTAAGTACATACAATGTATTTGTTTACTGGATTATATGTTGATGCTTGATACATTCTAGTTCATACGAAAAATCACATATCTATTTAGTTTTGAAGTGATGTCATGGTCGATATCAATAAGTTTATATTGATTTCACCTAATTCCTTATTTATATTGTGGAGGACGACTTTCTTTATTTCTCTGAAGTCTAATTGTTAACCAATCTGCTGCTTCTCTCACACCGTCACCAGTTAAGGCACTAATTGGTAGTACACGACTATCTCTAGCACCAATATGTTCAGCAATTTGATTGAATATTTGTTTGATATCTTGAATTTCCATGGTATCTGGTCTATCTTGTTTATTGGCTAACATAAGTACCGGTACACCTTCAATTTCATCATCCATAATTATAGAACGTAAAACATCACTCCATTCATCAATACGAGATCTATCAGTGCTATCGACAACAAAAATTATACCATGACATTGTGGGTAATATTCAGACCACATAGATCTCAACGATTCTTGTCCTCCAACATCCCAAAATTTTAAGATACATTTATTATCATCCATAGGTATTTGTGCAACATTTTGACCAACAGTTGGAGCAATTTTATTTAAATCTTTTGAAACTAAGGAAAATTCTTTCTTCAAAGTCTCCAGAAATGTTGTTTTACCAGCATTATCTAATCCTAAAATTAAAATTGAATAAAGTTCTTTTTGATTCCAATTGTTGTATAATCCTCTAACTAAATGAAACATTATGTAAATATAACTTGGGTATGACTTTCAAAATATGTTCTCCTTGCTTATACTAAAATTCTAAAACTCTACAAGCGTCTGTAATCAGTTTAATAATAACTACATTGCATTACTTATAACTTGCTTTTTCAAATTGTAATTAATGCCAATATTCGTTACGTATCTTTTCAGTTTTTCATAAAAGATATGATATTAGAAAAAATTAAAGGCAACTGCCCTTAATTGATGAACTAAGCGTTAACATGAATTATTGACATATTTCTATTCTATTTATTATATAATTGATTAATTAAATATCAGTATTCATATACCAATATGTATAACATTGATAGAAGTAATTAACATTCAAATTCTAAAATTACAAAATCTTCATCACTTAACATTAATTCATTAAATGTTTCTTTATCTGTTGAAGAAGAAATATTGTTATTAACATTGACATTATTTCTATCTTCATTTGATACTAAACTACCACCAATCCAATTTAAATTTCTTAATAAATTAGAAATATTATCAATATCTGATCTGTGAATATACAATCTCATCATTTGTAAATCTAATGAGTTTGATAATTCTAATAATGACAACAACCATTCTTTACTATCTCGTATTAATAATTTTTTCCTTTCATTTTTCTCTTTATTGGATTCCGTTTTGTTATTGTCATTATTATTATTATGATGTGGTAATACGACATGAAAATATACTGAACTTGATTTACACCAAATAAAATCTTTAAAATATAATGGTAAATAAACTAAAGTGTATTGTGTAGATAAATTTCTCCATTGACTAGATTGTATATTTTGATTAAATTGTTTATTTTTTTTCTTTTTAATTATTGAATTCAATAAATTACCTACATTATTAATAACAAAATTTTGTAAAGATTTGAAATTTTTATTATTTGAATAATAAGGTAATAAAAATTGATACTCTGTCATTAATATGACATCCCAATAAAATTCAATTAAATCATTTTCATTATAATTACCATTTATATTAATATCGTTGTCACGCATACCAATCTTTAAATCCATCATTGTTCAAAGAATAAATCAAAAATGATGAATCATTTTTACTTAAATTATTACTTTGAATTTTCTTTGATTTTAATAGATTTGTTATTGTAAAGGTAAATGACATTGCTGTTACATTTGGATGTGCTATTTTATTTTGAATATTATCATTTGATAAAATCCGTAGTAAATGTGATTCTCTTTTTCTTAATGATGAATTTTCAATATTATTCATGATGTAAATAATATGGTATATGTTATGTTATTGTAGTAAGATACTGCCAATTTCCTTGAATAGATAAGTCTATAACAATTTAATGATTGATAGATATATATATATATTTGCTTAAATGAATCTTGTTGTTCTTGAATTTTTCACACAAAAATCAATAAAGTTGTTAATTATTAATCTGTGCTTGTAAAATATCCGTATAGATATGGAATGTCGTAGGATACTGATGTACGCTTAAACAAGTATATATCACTGATAATAATCATGAATACTATATATATACTATATTATACATTATACATTTAATATATGATTTAAAATTCGATGTCGTCAGAATTTCCACCACAGTTTCTTAATTATGCTCATCCGTTGCTAGTGATATTTAATTCAGTAACACAGTCCATGTCACGTGCGTGCACTGATCACATGTAATTCAAATAGATTATAATCATCAATATAATAGCCACTATAACAGCAATAATCATATATTTAAACACTATTAGGTCATATTCAAATGGGATAATACTATAGTTATTACTCTATGCAATCAATACTCATCTCATCACTCTGCTATTATAAAAATACGCGTTACAGTATAATTATAGCAACAATTATTCGCGTCTGTTCGAAAACCGGCAGATGCACCTTTTTCCCAAGAAAATATGACTGTCAACCGGAGAAACATCCGTAGAAACTAAAAAAGTAAAAGCTTAATTATGCAATCCATCCCATCAATGCAGTGAAAAAAAAAATATTTTTGCAAAAAATTGATTCAATGCACTATCATGAAACTTTAACTGTATTGTAATCTGAGAAAGGCTTTGAAAATGTAATTACTATTGTATTGAATCAGTTATATATTTTAGTAGAGTCACTTTATATATATATATACATATATACTTGTATATGTGATATATCTTATTTGCACTATATTCAAACAAACAAACATATATATATATCTTCAATATTTGAATTGGTATCGTTGCTCACTTAGACTTTAACATGCGTGTACATCGTATTTTCATTAGTAAAAGGTTAACAAGGTTAGCATTATTCACATTTGTATTCATTTCATTTATTTATATTACATCAAGACCAACGCAAGATGTTAATATAATTCCCAAAGAGGCAAGTAATGATTTAAATGATACACCTGAAAACAATGGTCCATTAATTGATAATACAAAACACTTTAATAGATATACTCGTTTAAATTCCACATATAACATTATGGATGATATGGGTGATTCATTTAATGATGATAAAATTGGTGAAAGGCCAAAAGCATGTTTTGTTACATTAGTAAGAAATAGTGAACTTGATGATTTATTAATTTCAATTGGTTACATTAGAGAAAAATTTAATAAAAATTTTAATTATCCATGGGTTTTCTTAAATGATGAAGAATTTACTGATGAATTTAAAGAGAAAGTTATATCTATGGCAAATACAACAGTAGAATTTGGTTTAGTGCCAAGAGAACATTGGTCATATCCTGATTACATTGATGAAGAAAAAGCAGCACAAACAAGAATTGATATGGCAGAAATTATTTATGGTGATTCTGAATCATATAGAAATATGTGTCGTTATCAATCAGGTTTCTTTTGGAGACATGAATTATTAGATAAATTTGATTGGTATTGGCGTGTTGAACCAGGTATTGGTTATTTTTGTGATATACCTGATGATCCATTCCAATTTATGCAAGATAATAAAAAAGTTTATGGTTTTACAATTTCCATTCATGAATTTGAAAGTACAATTCCAACATTATGGGAAACAACAAAAAATTTTGTTAGTAATCATACAAATTTACTTAATAATGATAATTTAATTAAATTCATATCTGATGATAATGGTGAAACTTATAATATGTGTCATTTTTGGTCAAATTTTGAGATTGGTAATTTAAATTTTTGGAGATCAAAGGCATATAGAGAATATTTTGATTATTTAGATCATGCTGGTGGTTTTTTTTATGAAAGATGGGGTGATGCACCTGTTCATTCAATTGCTGCATCATTATTTTTACCAAAGGATGCTATTCATTTTTTCCCAACAATTTCATATTATCATGCACCATATACAAATTGTCCAATTGATAATGATATTTTTAAACAATATAATTGTGAATGTGATCAAAAAGAAGATTTTACATTTCAAGATTATTCTTGTGGTGTTCAATATCATGATGCTCAAGGTATTATTAAACCAAAAAATTGGAAAAAATATAGAAATTAGGAAACAATAATTTCTATATTAACATTACTCACATTCATTGCATCAATACATAGACATATAACTGTATAATTATATATATTAGTAATATTACATGCATTCATAAATTACTAAAAGGTTTTTCATTTTTTAAAATGGCATAATGATATAAAATTAATTAGATATGTTTAAATAGAATTATAATAAAAGAATAATTTTTTGATTAACGTTCATTTTTTCTTGCTTATTGTTTAATGATAATTTGGATAATAATTTGGTATATCATCAAACAAAAATTGTGTCTCTTGATCATTATCAATATGATTTTGTTGAATAGGTACAGATATTAAATTTGATGATTGACTTAATTTTAAATTATTATTATTATTATTATTATTATTTTCTAAACTTTTCAATTCATTTTCATCTTCTTCATTAATCTTAAATTTTGTTAAATCAATACCATTACTCAGTCTTCTATTTTGTAGAATATGTGTTGCGTTATTGTTGTTATTAGTTGAAGAAAATTGATGTGAAGGTATATAATTTGGTGATTGATCATTAAACCAATTATTTGGATAACTTGAAGAATATTTAGATGAAAATGAATTTGATGAAATTGAAGAAGATGGTGAATTAAAATAATTTATTGGAGAAGAATTTGAGAAAGATCTTAATTTCCTTGACTTTAATTCTTCATCATTTAATAAATCCGAACATTCAGAAGGTATAAAATATTCTTCAAATCCATCATAGGAATCTCTATATGATGAATTTGGAGGGGTTAATAAATCTGTGTTGTAGTTGCTGTTGCTGTTACTGTTATTATTATTGTTATTGTTCTTTTTATTTTTTTTATTAGTATAAATATGAGAATTAACACAATTTATACCAAATTTACAATTACCCTTTTGAAAATATTTACAAGGTATTGAATTTGCAGAATTAATAATATTTAATTCATGAGAAAATGGACAATTTTCACCAGCTTGACATTGACCTTGCTTAAAAAATTTACATGGTACATGAGAATAATTTTTAGTATTGGAAGAATTTTTAGTAATTGTTAAATGATCAATGATTAGTTTTTGTTGTTCAGGAGTGAAAAGATTTGAATTATTTGACATTTTAATATATAGATATGCGAGTATTATCTTTTATATTTTATTGAAGAACCCTTATCAAGAAACAAGAATATTACACATCGTATACCTACTAGTATACATACATACATACATACATACATACATATATATATATATATATATATATATATATATTGATCATATCTGTGACTAATAACTACTTTAGTATATGAGTTCTTATCAATTAAAGGGTTAGATTGAATCATCCAACTACAAAATATATTAAAATTGAGATATATTACTATTATCATAGTAATAAAGGGTTGTTGCATATTAAATGCATTAAATTAGATAAGGAAATTGTACATAATGCATAGTGATAAGCAGGTACACACGCACACACTATTGTAATTATAGTGGGCGGTGTGGTGGCTGGCGTACAGAACGATATGCAATGCAAGAAATTTTTTTAAGAATTGAAAAAAGTTAAAAAGCATAAAGAGAGAAGATATAGGTGGAAGGTGTAATATGTAACCTGACTTGTAAGCAAAGCAAGTGAGTACTAAGTTAAGATGAGTGAACCAAGTGAGAATACTAGTAGATATAACAGTTCCAATAGTAGCGGTGGTGGTAGTAGATACAATAACAGTTCTAATGCAACTAATAATGGGTATAGAAATAGATACAACAAGTATTATCATAACAATGATATGAACAATGAAATAGATAATAACGGTGCCAGTGGTAGACAATACCGTTATCATAAGAACAAGTATCAATACAACAACAACAACAACAACAACAACCAATATTATGATAGCCATCGTTCCGGATATGATAATAAAAATACCGATTATTACCAACAGCAACAGTATAATAATAATCATAATAATAATAATAATAATAATAACACGCGTTATAGTAATGAACATTTACCACACCGCGCTTATACACCGCCTATGCATTCTCCACTACCACCACCACCACCTCCTCCTCCTCCTCCTCCACATCAAGAACAAGAACATAAACAAGAACAAGAACGAGAACAGACTAATAAACCCATTATTAACAATGAAATATCACCATTTTATTATTTAACATCAATTAATGCCAATGATAAAATAAATCAATTGGAAACAATTAAAATATTTAATAATGATGATAAGATTGACAAATTATTAGAAGAAAATAAATTATTAATATTGAAAAATGAATTAGAATTTAATTTAATGACTACACAAGGTGAAAAAGATTCATTAAATGTACAATTAACACAAGAAAATTTAGATTCCATACTATTAATGTAAAGAGTGACAGTGTGACACTAATATAATAAAGTCCCAGAGCAATCAATCTAATATTGGGGTAAACACTCAACCCAGGCCCTAATACCACCATAACACCATTATATAACACAAAATGTGTAATTAAAAGCGGGGGGGGGGATCCTTGGCCATTCATTGATCAACAAAACGGCAATGTGTGCGTGCGTGCGTGCTTGTTGTCGAGGTGCCGAGGTGGCGCGTGTATAGACACGTCCGTTTTGGCGTTTGTTTCTTTTCTTCTTTTCCCTGCTGCTGCTGCCACTGGTCCTCGGTAGCTCTGGCTTTTGCGGTAGTACACCACACCACTGGGCAGCAGCAGTTCAGGCAGAAAGGGACTAAACTTGCGGAGGGGAAACCATTGTCCAATCTCACTGTCCCATCCAAAAGCATCGCCACATATTATTATGTGTGTTCTTTCCACGCTCTGCGGTGTACTCTGCAACGGCTATCGGTGATAAACAACAGCAACAGCAACAGAGCCAAAGTGAAATTGAAATTTTGCTTCTTTCTTTTGCTTTTTGGCGACAGATTGGAAACGCTAATCGACGATTATTGAAAGAGGCACATGGGAGATTTTATTTTGCTTAAACCATCAAGTAAAAACAATTAATTTTTGGTTGATATGAAAAATTAATGTTATTATTAGTGATTTCTTTAAACAGTTTTTTTTATTCATGTATATATATATATATATATATATATATATATATATACATGTGGATAGGAGAACATTGTTATATTATTGCTACTTAATTTGTTTGATTTATTTTTGTTGATTAATTGTTTGCTTTTACAAAAGTTTATACTGAAATTCTATATATTTAACAAATTATGATAAGAAAAGAATTAAGTTATTTAATTTTGTTAAATTTTAGTATTTTAATATTTACATTATATTTTACATTTGATTTATTAACTTTAGCTGTAGATGATACTTTACATGATGCATTTATGGATTATGAATTAAATAAACAAAACTATCAAAATTTTACAAAATTTGATCATATTAATAATAAAACTTATATACCAAATGAATTATTAAATAAACCACAATTAATACCAAAAATTATTCATCAAACTTATAAAACTGATGAAATTCCAGAACATTGGAAACAAGATCAAAAAAATTGTCAAAATTTTAATTCTGATTATAAATATATTTTATGGACTGATAAAATGGCTTTAGAATTTATTACTAAAGAATATCCATGGTTTTTAAATACTTTTACTAATTATAAATATCCAATTGAAAGAGCTGATGCCATAAGATATTTCGTATTGTATCATTATGGTGGTATTTATATCGATTTAGATGATGGTTGTACAAGAAGTTTAGATCCTTTATTAACTGCTCCTGCTTTCTTAAGGAAAACTTCACCAACTGGTGTTTCAAATGATGTAATGGGTTCAATTCCTGGTCATCCATTTTTTTGGAAAGTAATGAATTCTTTACAAAAATATAATAGAAATTGGTTCGCTCCATATATTACAATTATGTCTTCCACTGGTCCTTTATTTATTAGTATTATTTGGAAACAATATAAAAGATCTGTAAATTATCATAATGATCCAATGACAATGGTAAAAATTTTACAACCTGCTGATTATAAAATGCATACTTATTCATTTTTTGAAATTTCAAAAGGTTCATCATGGCATATGGATGATGCAAATTTTATTAAATCTTTAGCTTCACATATTTTATCTTGTGTCGTGGCTGGATTTGTTTTAGCATTTTCAATTTTATATTTAGAATATTTCTTTTATTGTTGGTTATGTTCAAGATATTCTAAAAATAATAATAATAATCAAATTAATTTAACAAGATTAGATAATTTTGAAAATAATAATTCATCATCATCTTTCTTAATTAAACAATTTAATAAATTGTTTAATTTAATTAATAGTCATTTTAAAAATGATAATGATTCAATAATTGATAGACCAACAGAACTTAAAAGATTAAGAAAAAATTCAAATTTACCATTTTTAAATTTAATTGTAGATTTAGAAAAAAATGATCCAAAATTTACTGATTTAAGTAAATAATAAAAATTATTCATAATATATATATATAGATATATATAGATAGACTCCATTGTAAAATTATATTCGCATTTTATTAATTTTAAATTAAATAATTACAAACATTTAGAATTAATAAAAAAAAACTTGATTAATTATGAAGAAAATGAAACTTTATATCCAACAATGTTTAACCAATTACTAACTGTATTGGAATCAAGAGTACCTCCAAAAGTAACATCATCAGGTAATTTAACAATATGAATAGTTTCATCACTTTCATTGAAAATTACAGCACCTTTAATACTACCACTTGTTGGTCTACTTAAAGTTCCTACATCTCCTCCACCTCCACCTCCAGCACTATTTTGGTTATCATGAATATTATTGATTAATTTATTTAAATTACTCGAAATAATTTCAAAAATATCAAATTCACCACATCCTGTCTTCCAACATGAACATTGATCATTACCATATTGCATTGTCCTTGGAATTTTAGCATTTAACAACCAAATTGCTGGCATGTTGACATTTTCTGTCGCAGAAGAACTTGAATCATCTGGCATGGAAAATTCAAAAACAAACATCTTTCCTGAACCACCAAATCCATGATAAGCTGGTATCCCACTATCTCTATAAAATCCACAATCATTATTGGAACATTGTTGACTAGAGAAAATAATAAACTCGTTATCTGATCCAACTGTCACATCTTCCAGTACTTGGGATGAACTGGCACTGTCTTGACCATTAGATGCACAATACGATAACCCACTACCAAAGCACTTACTCCAGTTACCCTTATGATTCAAGAAAATAACATTAGATGCAGAACCAGGTGAGAAATACGCAACTTGAGTCCACGATGAGGTTGTTCCACTATCACTTCCTGTTTGGGTACTGCTCATGGAATTACCAGGCGATATACTGGATACTGTTGATATTTCAGAAGATTTGAAACTAGTAACTACAGTAGATGTCATTTGAACACTAGCTTCATCTCTTTTGACGTGCTCATGCCCTACTGCTTCACCTCTTTTTTTCAACGTATTAGAACTAGAATCAGAATTATACACCCCAAACTGAAGCAATCTTAGAGGCCCTCTGAAGTGGACAGATAATTCCTCGTCAAAGGGAGCAAAGATTCCATCAAATGATTTTGATTGTTGTGAGCATTCACATGAGTTTTCATCCATATTGGTGATATCCATATATGATCCGGAATAACCGACATTTGAATAAATGATGGCACTGGTACTATCTGACCTTACATTCTTAGTAAAGGTTAAGAATAAAAATAATAGAATAAAAGAGCATTTAAACATTTTCACAGTAATTGGCTATAAGTAGTTGAAAATATTCAAGTATATAACACAAAACTTTAAATATTGCAAGTACCTTACTTCATAGAAAAAGAATTAGTTTAGAATTAATTAATCAACTTTATAATTTATATAAATAAGGTGCTTTCATACATCATTTTAAATTCATCTAAAGTCCTTGAAATAATCACTTTATTATGTTATGTAAGGGGAAAGAATATCAAATGATCCAAAGTAAAGTCCAAGTAATTCATTCTCTATTACTGTCAATTTGGCACCTTGTGTCTTTAAAATTTGATAACGATTATGATACCCTTTTTCCTTACCACGGCAGTTTCATCTTGTAATAACAAGATATTACTATTAAATTGAAATGTTAATTATTAAATTACTGAATGATTTTGAGAGGTACATATATGAAATAGTCACGACGATACCTCTAAAAGTTCCCAATAATTAATAGGATAAAATTTAAATTTTTGAAACTTCTATACAATTTATCTTTAAAAATTTAAAGGGTCCAAAAAAAATTCTCATAGCCATACGTTTACTGAACATATGAGAGAGTGGCAACTGAATAGGATAATGATAATAAATGATAGTTTTAATTAATTCTGAATATGTCAATACTAGTAGCTAATATGTGTCACTGTTAAATATTAATACCCAAAGTTACCCGCCCTAATATCTTGTTTTCCAAAAATTTGGCAATACGTGTTTAATAATTTCAAAATGAAATACTAGAATTTGATTTATTTAAATGTAATGTAGCTGTAAATTAGATCAGATTTAATCCATTGTTAGTAGTGAAGAAGTACTTCAGCATTAATTAATTGACAAAGAAATAAATATTACACAATGGCTAATTCCGCTTTACAACAAAGACGTGCTAATGAAAAGTTTGCCAAGAGAAATGAAAAGCATAGAAAATTAGGTATGAAGAAAGTTCCATTAGGTACTAAGAAGGATACTTCCCCAATTTCCAAGACTTGGATTTACCTTTTAGCCTTCTTATTAGTTGGTGGTAGTATCTTAGAACTTGTCAGTTTCCTACTTTGATCTTAGCATCCACATTAAATAATTAATATCATTTATAAATTTAACCCATATATATCTGTACATTCACAATAAAATAAATATAATAATATAAAATCTAATATTTTTTTAAAGTAATTAAATATTCATTTAATTGAAAGTTATATACAAACTCTATATTTTTTATGATTACTATCCTATAATAATTTATATAAATACATTTAAGTAATTATAATAAATCATGATTTATTAAAAAAAGTTAAACCTAATAGCGTTTTATCGCTTTATTAATGCAATCTATACTGGAATGACATCAGGAGGTAATTCTAAACCACCAACTCTGAAATATTGTCTTGTACAGAAGTAGAAACTCCACCAGGTAACATCCTTTTCTGGTTCACAAGAACATTGATTTTGAGTTCTAATAGCCTCTTCAGTTGGACAAGATAAGAAATCTGGGTGATAGAATCCTAAACCGTCAAAGAAATGAACCTCAGAACTATCTAAGAATAATGCGGCAGCAATGGAATGAATTGGAGCATCACCCCATCTTTCATAGAAGAAATTACCAGTCTTATCTAGATAATCAAAATAGTCGCTATAAGCTTGAGATCTGAAGAAATTCAAATCAGCAATTTCGAAATTGGACCAGAAATGACAGCCGTTGAAAGTTTCACCATCATCATCAGAAATGAAATCCATCAAATTATTTTCATGTAAGTATTGTGGATTATGATCAGTGAAGTTCTTAATGTGAGTCCATAAAGTAGGGATCGTAGTATCATATTCAGTTAAAGATAAAATGAAACCATATTTCTTCTTATTAACTCTCATAAATTTGAAAATATCATATGGTAAGTTACAGAAAATGTTAACATCAGAATCAACTCTCCAATAGTAGTCATATTCAGCTAAAATTGGGTGTTGGAACAAGAAACCAGCTTGGAAACGACACATATGTCTGTATGGAATTGATTCACCGTATAGAACTTCATTGTCGAACATTTCATCTCTGATTCTTTCGAATTTTTCAACATCAATGTAATCTGGTTCAGACCAATGTTCTTCTGGAATTAAACCATATCTAGCTCTACCAGAACATAAGGAAGAAGTAACTCTAACGAATTCATCAGTAAAGTCAACTTCATTCAAGAAAACCCAATCATAATGGTATCTATGGTTGAAACGATCTTCAATATCTCTGATAGTTTTAACTAAAGTCCATAAATCAGAATTTCTACATAAAGTAACCATGACAGCATTTTCTCTAATACCATCATCTTCTGGATGAATGACACCTTGAGCAATATCAGAAGCTGGCATTTGATAGTTTTCTGGAAGAACATATTTAATCATTTCCTTACTACCACTTAATGGGATAGAATGTATGTTTGGCATATCAGAATTTTTTTCTTCTGAACCGCTGTTAGCATTATCATAAACAACTTTAGTAACTGTTGGAGCAGCAACAGTTTGAGTGAAAATACTTGTAGTTGTTTTTTCAACGCTGACAGTAGATGTAGAAAAAATAGTAGTAGCACTATTCTCATTCATTAATTGAACAGATTTTGTTAGACTTTTTTGAGACATAATTAAATAAGCAACTACTGCTAATAAGAACCCAATGATAGCTTTACTAGTAAAACCTGAGTTACCATTGCTCTTTGATGAGGCAATTGGTTTTCTAGCAGTTTCCTTAGTTTCAGGGATGACCATCTTTGGAATATTATCTTCTTCTCCAGACATAATGTTCCTTTAATGTAAACAAAAATGAAAGATAAAACCCTTAATCAAGTGTAATAAGTTTAGATTTTTATGAAATAAAGAAAAAATAATATAATTAAAAAATGAAAAGAATAAAATTCAAGTATTAAATTACAAGATAAAAATTCCTAAATTGTAATTAACAAAGTAAATAATGAAGAGATGTATTGTTAATAATATATATTCAATTCAACTTCTCTCAATCCACTCTTATTTTTTTTTTTCATTGAAAATAATTTTTTTGACAGCTAAACTACAATTCAGGCCAGCGATACCTTTTCCTCAAAAAATTTACTCGTAGAAACCTTCTGAGAAAGTTGGCATGTACGTTGTATGTAAGTAGTTGTTAATCAGATAAAAGTTTAAATTTGAAGAACTACCACTAAGCTTCTTGTAGTGATATTGTTGTATAACCGGAAGGGTTCTATTCCGTATTCTTTGTTCTATGGGTTATATATTGATTTCTTTGAAGTGTCCCTCTTGCAGAATTGCGAAATTATGATATTTTCTTTCGTTGAATCTGACAGACAATATGAACAATACTGTTCAAAGGCAATTGGTGCTACCCAATTTTGATAGAACTAAGAAAATAACCAAGAATTAAACTCTAAGAATCCAACTGGGGACTCTTCGTTAGATGTGTTTTTTTGCTAGTAAATAACTATTTCATTCTTATTAACATTTCTGTTATTTATTTTATTGTAGAGAATGTGCTAAGTAAATTCGCACATGCACAGTAAATCATAATGTTGTTAGTTATTGTAACTCTTAATGTATATGAATAGCTTAAAGCAGATATGTTTCTAAAAGATCTTCTCACTCTTATTCAAGAGACTAACTTTTGTCCAAGAAGTTGGGAAATAGTCTACTATGTTGTTTAGGGATCTGTTGTTCAGAAAATTGATTAGATCTTAGATAGGCAATATATGTCCTAACAAAAGCCAATAGAAGTTGGACATATAATTAGAGAACCCTTAGTTAAGGAAATTTTATCATTTAAACTAGAATTAGTATTAACAATATTAATAACAATTAGTTGAAAAATTCATTAATTAATTAATCATTTATTTACTAGGTTTATACATTATTTACTTACATGTAGTATTGATTGAATGCTATATTTCACAAAAAAAGTATTTGAGACCCTTCATAATTGGTATTAACATACCAACAAAAACATAAAGAAAGAATACTTATTCTTTTTATATATGACATTCCTTTCGTGATTGTTTCTGTACAAACATTTAGAGAGAGAAAAAGCTTTTGAGATATACTAAAATGGTATTATTTATCTATTCTTTAGTATTTCCTGTTTGTTCCTTCTTTTTTTCTTCATAGATTGCATCGATTTCCTTTTGTTTCTCCATTTGAAGTTTTAATTGCTCTTCTGGAGTTGGAATGTTACCTTCAACATAATCCTTCAAAGTGAATGTTTGTCCACTCATTTGTTCTTGTTGAATTCTAATTTTTTCCTTTTCTTCTTCAATTAACTTCATAAAACGAACATAATTCTTTTCACCTTCTTCACGAATCATATCTAATGGGAATTTAGATTGTTGTTGACTTTGGGGAGCACCGGCAATGTTTAACATAGACAAGATCAAATTACCTTTAGATTTTGCTTTTTCTTCATTGTAGAATTTATTTTTTAATTTCTTAACACGTTCATTGAATTCAGCTGGAATCTCATATTTATTGTTGAAACTACCTAAAATTGGCCTAACATCACTGACTTGTTGTGTGGCCATATATTCCAAAAATGGAATTAATCTTAATAATTCATCATCACTTTGACCTTCCCATGGTTTCATTGGGATAGCATTTTCTGGTTGTAATTTAAAACTATTCTCATCAGTATCAACAATAATAACCTTACTTATGTCTCTATTCAATTTTGATAGATCCTTTATATGCTGACCATCTTTATAAACACAATGTTCCTTAAATAAATTGTAAGAAATAAAAGCATGAATAGGATCTAATTTTTCAGCAATCTTTTCAGAATACATCATATAAGTAGAAGAAAACAAAACAATTTCATAATACTGAGATAAGTAACCTAAAAAGTAATCGACACCAGGTCTCTTGGCAGTTCTCCAACCGTTCTTTTGAGTCCATTCAGAATGAACTAGCAGGTCTTCTAAATTCAACACTAAAGTCAATGGTCTTTGGTATGGAGCTGGTGGTGGAGGTGGTAACAAATCAGGGAAAGGTGGTTCTTGGAAATAAGTGAACATACTATTAAATCTAGCATTGAATCTAGCATACATTAACGATGGTGTGTAACCATTATCAATACCTTCTTTCAATTCAGCAGGCTCATTCTTTTCCCAATCTCTAGTTAAATATAACCCTGCACCAGCTAAAGAAGAGAAAGAAAAAATGTAAAGCCAATTAGCATATTTTTCTCTTTTAATATCTGTTGATGATTGTCTCTTTCTCCTCTTCTTTGTAGTTCCATCAGTAGCAGTAGACTCAGTTTCACCTTCATGACCATCTTCTGAACTATTAGTTTCAGTTTTACCTGTGGAACTATTTTCTTCTACATCAACACCGGCTTTAAATAACATATCATCAGTTAAAATAGACTTTTCAGGTTCTGAGCTTTTAGAAGCATTCTTAGATTTTTTGACTTGTAAAACGATAGAAGTTGTTAAACTTCTATTGAATAAAGTTTGAGTTGCTGCTACACGAGGAATTGTAACAGGCAAAGCCTTTCTACTCAAGCTAGCTGAGCATCTCAAAATAGAAAGCATATTTTAATAGTAGTTACAATGCTCGGTATATACACTTTATGATACCTTTTTACAGTAAGAACTTAAACAACATATAATTAATTAAACTATAACTTTTCACTATTTTAAATGATTTCTTCCATATTAATTTTGTTTTTCCACTTTAATTTGTTTGCTCGCTATAAGTTTTTTTTGATATCAAATTGGTAAAGTGAAGGTAACAAATTTCATTACACTGTAATGAATGGTTAAATCATTGGAAAGCTCATACATATTTGTGAATTATCTGTGGTTGTATATTTATTATATTCATCTTTTATTGTTGTGAAAATTAGAAAATTGATATGTCAACTAGATTAGAACCACAAACCACCGCTAAATGTGTCGTGCATACGACAAAAGGGAAACTGAGTATTGAATTATGGGCAAAAGAATGTCCCATTACAGTTAGAACATTTCTTCAACATTGTCTTGATGGTGACTACCAAAATTCAAAATTAGCTTCAATTATTGATGACCATGCAGTAAAAGTAGATACTGTTGATAATTCAAAAAGTGAACTTGATTTAATATCTTCAGAAGTGAATCCAAGAATAAAATTTCAAAAGGAAGGTTATGTTGGTTGGGATATTGAATTGAGTACATGGTTCGTTACTACAAAAGAATGGGATACAAATAATAGAAATGTAATAGGTAAATTGGTGGACCAATCGATATATGCGTTCAGAGAATTATACAATGGAGAGAAACTTGATTCAGATTCAAATACATTTTTATATCCTGCAATAATTAAAAATATCGAAATAACAATTCCATTTTTTACTGATTTAAAGAGTACGTCAATTCATAGAATTGAATCAAAAGATGAAAAGAAAAACCAAACTCTTTTAGAGAGAAAAAGAAAAAATAAGGTCTTGGTTTCCTATGATGATGAAGAGGAAAATGATGGTGACAATAATTTACTATTTCCAAATAAACCGTCATTAAAAAAGATGAAAATAAAACTACCTCCAGATTTGATAGAAATAGAACAAAACCAAAATCTTCTGAAAAAATCAATAGAAACTTTAAATGATATAATTGATGAAAGTCAAACAGCAAAAACTGGTCCAATCATTGACAATACTAATTCATTTATTGATGATACAAACTCGCGAGGGGAAGCCAAAACAGAACAATCTCCTGATCAAACCACAAGAGAAGTGGAACCTATAAAGCAAACAGCTCGAGAAGTAGAGACACTTAAGTTATTTGAAATGTTCCAAAACCAAACTAAAGGGAAACATCTCTTAAGTCGTCATAAAAAATAGAATATTAGTTCTGAAAAGAATATTTCGATGAAAAAGTTATCATCATTGCCATTATATGCATAATTATGTCATTATTTAGATGTGTATCATTAACCTAATAACGTATAAAAGGTTTTATATGCTAAATCAAGATCAAATAAAAGCTCTCTTGCTTCATTTTCAGTTAATATAGCATCTACTTTCATTTTATTGATCTTAACAATCCATTCTATAAGCTTAGCTCTATTTTCAAAGTCTGATGAAGTTACTTTGTTTATGCTTAATAATAATTCAGCCATTAAAGGATGTAATTGATCTTTAGCTCTATAATTTAATTTTAAGGCATCCATCACGGTAATAAAATTTCCTGTAGCTTCTGCTATAAATTTACCATTATTACTCTTAATCTTATTTCCAGATCCATCATCAGAAAGATCAGCTGAAGAATTTGATTCAATTGCATGTTCAACGGTTACAGGAATACCTCTCTCCAATCTAGTAATAGCATTAGGAGCTAAAATGTTATACTTTTCTTTAAAACTAGAAAGATCACCGAATTGTCTTTGTAAATCACTGTTACCATTTGATAAGTAGGTTCTATACTGTACTAATAATTTACTCACTGTTCTTGTATAATCTTCATTACTAACAGAATCTTTTAAAAAGGCCTTCTCTACTTGGTCTATAGCAACAATTATTGAATAAATATCAGACAAAGATTCTATAGTTTCTTTCTCTTTCAACGATACAGAGTTATCAAATAACGGTATTTCTTTATTCAAAGCAGCATGGTAATTGGGCATAGTTCTCTTTGATCACTATGTCTATCTGTTTATAAATACTGCTGTTTTGTATATTAAGCAATTTTGGTACTTAAATTATTCCATAATAGTTTTTTATCACGCTTGTTAAAAAAAGGTAATAACATGCTGTGACTAGGATATTTTATATGAGAAAACTTTAAGATATAAACTATTTAAATTATATATAGAGAGTCCAATCTACCTAGAGCAATTATATTATAGTAGAACTAAGTTTTCTGCATTTCAAGAATACAACCATTCTTTATAGAATAAACTGATTATTCAATGAGTGGTACACGGATTAATTTTTTATGATTCAGGTAGTGTATTATATTTAGCTTTTGGTATGTGTCATCATTTGCTCCATACACCATTGGAGGTAATGACGGATATTCTAACAACCCTGTATGTTTATTTCTCTTAATTCCTCCATAACTTTCATAAAATTGTTTAGCAAATTTTGCTGTTTCTCTTTCTTGCTGTATTAGTTGTTCAATGTATTCAATTTGAGTAACTGGCCATGGAGATACATCAACAGGGCAATGTATTTCAAAATCTCTACCATTGCTTATTTTAAATTTAATTTTTAGAGCATGGTTTATTGAAAATAGCTTGCCTTTCGTAGTGATTGAAGTATGATATTGGAACGGTATCAGACCATTACTTTTATTTTGTAATAACTTAGTTTCGATTTTAAAATTCTCATTTGTATTTGAGTTTATTACATCGTCCTTAGGTACCTTGTATAAAAATGCAGGTTCTTGCATGGTAGTTTCAAATTCTTTAAAATATTCACTTTTGGTACAGACAAAAAGTTCTGATTTCAGTTTAATTGTATTCATCGAAAATATTTGATTTACTGGAATAACTGAACTATTCAAAAGGTTTTCCTTAACTTCAGTTCCACTTGTATCATAGACCTCTAAATACTCTTTCAATTCAAAGGAAATACTTTTCAATTTAATTTTTTTATTGAATAACCCTATTTGTGAAGTTGGTGTACTGTTCCCACTAGAAAAGTTACTTTGCATAATTTCTAAACTCATTTTTAATAAATCATCGTTGGTAGTACATGGATTATTGATAGTAATATTAACAGCAAATTTACGGTCAGGTGAATTGAATGATCTCTTTAATGGAGGGTATAATTTTTTTGAAGCAAGATTAGTGTATCTTTCAACATTTATTGCTTCAGAGTATGATTCTATGTTAATATCACTTTTTAAACTTTCTGATTTGGGATTTGAATAATACACATTACATTCAAAAAAAGTGGCACATTTTCCAAAATGTGCATTATAATTAGTCTCTTTAATATCATCAGGTAACCCTATAGTAAGAGGGATATCAATTCCAATTAATACATTATCTGATAATTTGATATTCTTCTTGTAATGGATAATTGTTTTTTCTAACTTTGGTTTTGAAGAAAATGAATATGATGCATGAACTGTTTCTGTTGTTTTTAATAACACTTCAATTTTCTCTATTCTAAACGGAGTTCCATCATTAGATCGTATCCTTAGTTCACATTCAGTTCTTGGTAATGTTTCTGATAAACCAGGGCATCCTCTTATCACCGAGTTATAACTTGGTTTTAAAGATATTATAGGTTTTGTCATTCGTGAGACTTCTTATGTTCCTAAATTAAACTCTAAATATTAATAATTGACAAGAGTATATGTTTTGCACTATTTGAACTATTGGCCTTAATGCGTTAGTGAATTGATTAATATAACTTTAAATAATAGTGTTTAGATTCAAAATTAGGAGTTTTACATCAATTTCAATGCACAATTTTAAGTTTTAAAATCAAATCGCTTTATTAAAAAAACAAAAAAAATATTTCTTCACAAAATACTAATTCATAACCAAAAATTAAATTTATGAAAGAATTTATTATTGAATTTTAATTTATCTACCATTTAATTAATCAATATAAAATAAATTCTGATTTAAAATATTGAAAAATAGTACACATAAAATTAAAGAATTATTAAATTTATTAACACAAGAAAAGTATATAATACAAACACTAAAATATTAATTAAGCGTCATTCATTTCAGCATCTTCAAAATCTGAAGGTAGATCTTGGGAAGGTCTTACAACAGATTCATCGACACCAATTGAAGTAGAATTGAAATCATTATTATTTTCATCATCATCATATTCATCATCGACAAACTTCAATATATTACCTTCACTGATTAAATGCCATACATTTAAGTATGTATATTCTTGAATACAGTTATTCAATTGTAACATAGTAAAACCTCTAGCTCTGGTTGTTTTGACAATATTGTCATATGATAATGTTTTTAGATTTTGACCACCTTCTTGAGCCATTTTCTTAATGACTGTGAAGATCTTAGTAGTTGGACTTTCGTCTTCTCTACCTTTACGGTTTTCTTGATATAGAGAATCTTTAGAAACCTTGATTAATCTTAAAGCTTCTTCAACATCTTCGATTTCAACATTATCAGCTAATCTTAATTTAGCTAAACCTTGAGATAATCTAACAATAGCTAACAATGTTCTTGGAGTAGCTTGACCAAAGGAAAATTTGGAATCCATTTCTCTCTTAGAATCTTGTCTTAATCTGATATATTCTTGAATGACATATTCATTAACTCTATCATTCATAACAGGTCTCTTAGTTTTGGCCAATGCAATATATTCTCTCATCACAGTTGGTTCAATAGGAGTAAATTCCAAATCTGGTTGTTTATTGTGCATATGAACGTATGCAACATGTTCAGCTAATTTAGCATCATCATCTCTGTTTGGAACATCCAATAACAAGAATAAAATATCAAATCTGGACAATAAAGCAGCAGGTAGATTAATATTATCCAAAGGAGATAATCTTGGATTATATCTACCATACAGAGGATTTGCTGCAGCCAAAATAGAAGTTCTAGCATTTAATGTGGTGTTGATACCAGCCTTAGAAATAGAAATAGTTTGTTGTTCCATGACTTCATGAATAGCAGTTCTATCACTTTCATCCATTTTATCGAATTCATCAATACAACAGATACCATTATCGGCCAAAACTAAAGCACCACCTTCTAAAATCATTTCATCTGTAACTGGATCTTTCATGACAGCGGCAGTTAAGCCGACACCAGAAGAACCTTTACCTGTAGTATAAACACCTCTTGGTGTAATTTTACAGATGGCTTTTAGTAATTGAGATTTGGCAACACCCGGGTCACCCATTAAGCAAACGTTAATATCACCTCTAATTTTCATACCATCTCCTACTCTTTTATCCACACCACCGACTAATAATAGAAGTAATGATTTTTTAACATCTACATTACCAAAAATTTCAGGAGCAATAGATCTAGCTAACATTTCATAAGCTTTACCTTCACTATTAATATTTTTAATACGTTCTTCAATATCAGCTGATAATACATAATTTGAGAATTTCTTTTTGTGTTGACGAATATATTGAGCTTCTAAATATGTTTCAGTTAATAGACCAGCTTTTAAAGCTTTGAAACCAGTATATGGTGATGGTAAGAAGATACCAGTAACATCAACAATATCACCAGGAGTAGCCGATCTAACTAGAGAACCATTAATATGTATAGTTAAAGTTCTTGGAATATGACCAACTGGTACTTGTTGAGATAATTCTTGAATTTTACATTCTTGGAAAGCACTAAATTTTGAAGCTCTTGTACTCATAAATAATTGACCCTTTGTTTGATTTTGAGAACATTCTCTAGATGTACATTCAACTAATGGAGAGAATGTCTTTGAATGAACTTCTTGGAAAATTTCATAACCACATTGGTCACAAGTATAAGCAATAACCATTACAGATGGTTTAACATCAGATACTCTTGTAATAATACCTCTAACAGTAATTAATTTACCTAAGGATTCACCTTTAATTTGTCTAACAGATAATGGAGTAGCACTTGGTGATTTTTCATTTACACGACGGGAAGCATATTGAGGAGATAATGGTTTAAAATAAAAAAAATAACGTCTAGTTAAATTAGCTGGGAATAAATCAGCTTCTTCAGCAACAACATCTCTTAGAGCATCTGACATGGAAGCTGGATTAGTTTCAGTATCCATTAAATTTTCATTTCTAATTTCATTAGTTCTATCAGAAACCATTCTTTCATTTCTTAATCTTCTTTGATTCAAGATAACATCCAATACATCATCTTTATAACTAATTTCCTTTGTTGGTAATGGCATAATATCATCAATGGAACGACAAAACAATTCAGTGAAATGATTACCATTTTCTTCAATAGCTGCTAATAAATTAGAACCTGATCTAGCACCATCTAAAAATTTTTCAGATTGATACTTATAAACATCATCTAATTCCACAACAACGGTGTTTAATTCCCTATTAGCAATTTTTTGTAAAATTGCTAAATATTTTGGACCTTTTTCAATATCATCCATATTTTGATCTTCTTGTTCATCATTTGTGAAAACATCTTGTTTGTAATGTAAGAAAAAATCATTGATATCAGACATCAAAGCCGTATAATCAACGGAAAGTTGAATAGAGGGCAAAGCTGCATTCATGATGGACTAATTTTATTTTATTTTATTTTATTAATATGATTTGAATCTTTAACAAAATATTGGAAAAACTTTAACAAATGAAAATATTTTTTTCCTATTATATATTATAGTAAACCTGCACGGAACACGTGTAAATCCAAAAGAGCAACTAGTCTATACGCTTGGTTTCCTTCCACGACAACATTTTATAACAATAAAACCAACTATTAAACAACTTATTATATACACATTGCAATAAAATTAAATACATATTCAATAATGAGAGATCTTATTTTCCAATTTTGCAAAATTAAAGTAGAAACCTGCCACATCACGCCGAACGACAGCGTTAACTTATTTACGCTTCAAAACGCATTTACATTTCCTAAAAGGGTAATATGTACACTAAATAGGGCTTTCCCAAAACGGGTATAAGACCACGTGAAATGCACGTGGTTCTCACGTGCTCCTTTTTAATTATTGAATTATAGCATATATATGTGTATAATAGCATTGGTACCTTATTCAATTGGTTGAATGACATTCTTTTGAGTTCACTTGTGTTTCCTGGTGTATTTTGTTGGGGTTCTTTTAGAGAGTTTAATAGTAATTCTTGGTAAATTTGCATTAATCGTTTCTATCATGTTCAATTACTGCTGCATGGTTATTGTTCATTTGGTTTCTTTCAACCCACCATTCGTATGGAGATTTGCAAAGATCTATGCCGTATATTTTGCCTAGAATTTCATCCATATAAAATATTATATGGCCAGGAATAAACGTCATTGCAACTTGTAATAAACTTTTTTCATAAACAAAATAAAGCATGATATTCATATATAATGGTACTACCAATGGTGAAATGTTTATACCTGCTAATATTTGGAAATTCATACCATTTGGATTCTTCCTTAATTGATAATAAACTAAATTATCTGTCATTAATGTGGCTATTGAATATATTGGTTGTTCAAAACTTGTCATGATAATAGTGGATGCTGCCATTAATGAAACAATCCATATATACCTCTTGCTATTACCAATTGAATTTTCTAACATTGTCAAATTCGTTGTACTAATATATAAATTTAACAATGATCGTAGGTCAAATTGTCCATAGTCAAACATTGAAAATATTATTCTTTCATATTGACCTTTCTTAAATGCTAAATCAAAATTATACATAACTCTAGTAGGATCTATAATGTTTGCTGTTGTTAAAATTGATAATGCAAGACAACCAATTGTCCATGTCTTAGTAACTATCGGAATATCCCCTAAGAAGTTCAATATTAATGCATCCATTTCTCTTTTTTTTAATAGCAAAATTATCCTTTACTTCCACTTAACAATATTGGATCGTAAATCTGTCGATATAAGCTTACTAACCTCTATAATTGTCTCCCAATCTTGTCTTTTAAATTG
Source organism: Vanderwaltozyma tropicalis (assembly GCA_030555675.1). Classification (NCBI taxonomy): domain Eukaryota; kingdom Fungi; phylum Ascomycota; class Saccharomycetes; order Saccharomycetales; family Saccharomycetaceae; genus Vanderwaltozyma; species Vanderwaltozyma tropicalis. Next base: position 60,178 of record JANIWO010000003.1, read on the forward strand.
TCATATCCCACTGTTAAAATTTCAAATTAGTATGTAATATTCAAATATCTATCACTTAGCGATATTGAAATTTAGAAACGAAAATAGTTTGAATTCAAGGTTACGATGGCTGAAAATAGTTGATTTAACTAAATTTGATTTCATTGTATATATGAAATTAAAGTGTTACTATATTTACAAACCACTACATTCAATTGAACGTTTATTAGTTATATTGATAAGTTGTTTAAACTATAAGATTCAATATAAGGATGATTAATCTAAAGAATTTAGTTGAAAATAAACCGAATTGGACTGATGGGAACGAGGAAATAATACAAGCACCATATCTTCATTTAGCACAACATCCAGGTAAAAATTTTAGGTCTACTTTGATAAACATCTTTAACAGGTATTATAATGTGCGAGAAGAACAATTAAATCTTGTTGATAAACTAGTAACCATATTGCATACATCTAGTTTATTAATAGATGACATTGAAGATAATTCTGATACAAGACGTGGTATAGAAACTTCCCATTTAAAATATGGTATTCCAATGACAATTAATTCTGCAAATTATATGTACTTTAAAGCTATGGAAGTACTACAAGATATCGTAAAGATCGAATCAGAGCATACTACTATCACCAATCTACAAACATTACTTAATGATTTAATGGTGATTTTTAATGAAGAGATGATTAACCTTCATAGAGGGCAAGGTTTTGATATTTATTGGAGAGACTCCTATCCTTCTGTTATCCCAGATGAATCAAAGTATTTCTCAATGGTCATGAATAAAACAGGTGGATTATTTAGATTAACAATTAGAGTCATGGAAAGATTAGCTCCGAATCAAAATGTTAAATCACTTATCCCTCTTACAAACTTACTTGGAATATTGTATCAAGTTAGAGATGATTATCAAAATTTAACAAATAAGGACATGATAGAAAAAAAAGGTTTTGCAGAAGATATATCAGAAGGGAAACTTTCATTCCCAATTATTCATGGTATTAAATTTGCTCAGAATGAAGATGATGGTGAAGATTTATTAAAAATTCTACGTTCTCGACCAAATGATCAAGCTTTAAAAAGTAAAGCTGTGGAATATTTAATAAAAAGAAGTAAATCTATAGAATACACTGCATTGACAATTAAAAAAATATCCGCGATGATATTAAATGGTGAATATATACCTACTACTGATAAAGAGACAGAGACCCAGTTAGTCAGTATAGTAAATTTCCTTTCACAAACTTAATTATGGTTATAGTTTTAATGTTACATATATATTATTACAAGTATTTAATTAATATGATATAATGTCGACAATAGGCATTATAAGTAATACATTTTGTTAATAGTCCATTTTAATCATCAGTTACTGAGATTTTTAATTTTTCTAGAATTACAGTTGATACTTGTGAATCTGATTTAATTTCTTCCTTTTCATCCTCAGATGAATTAATAAATAATTTAAATTGATCAATATCAAGTCTTGATTTTATATCATTTTTTAAACCTTCAAAAGTTGTGTCATTGCTTAATAAAAGTGCAAATATATCTTCTTTATAGAAGAATTTAACTTTAGATTTATCATGAGGTTTTTCTTGAGTCTTTTCATCGTTCAGGTTTTTTGAGCTATCATTAGAGGAAATTTCAGATTTTTCACTATTTTCTTCTTTTTGTACTTCAATGTCAACAACAACAGATAGTGAAGTAACCATTGGCATTGCAGAAAGTTCTTCAAACAGCTTCAAATCTTCTCCAGTTAGAATATTTTCAGAGCCCTCAAATATATTATTCCCATTTTCTTTTGGTTCATGTAGTTTATTTGAATCATTTGGTCCATTTGTTTCGTTTTGGCAAAGATTATCACTTTGGTTTTGGTTATCAATATGGATTGAATTAGTTTCCGTCTTTATTGTTTTATTTACTGGTGTATCTTGGCTGGAAGGTTTCTGTATTTTTCTAGTAATATTCTTTTCTTCATCAAACTTATTATCCTTCAAAGAGAAAAATTGAGCAACAACATTACTAGCGGAAATATGGTTCGGCAGGTTAATTAGATCATTAACATATTTATTCAATTCGTCTTTTCTTTTATAGGCAATACTTTCAGTTACTTCAATAACTTGTTTTGGAATATTAGGTATAATTCTATGCGTCCAGTTACCATTAGAATCTCTTACCTGACCATAATCAGCTGGGAATATATCAATCAACTTTGATTGTAATTCATTGAAATCTTCATAGTATCTTTTTAATGTTCTTTCTGCACAGTTTGATAAAATACATTCAACTTGAAACCAATATCTTCCTTTCTCATATGAAATATATGAGACTGAAGCACCTGTAAAAATAATAGAATCGCTAGATTCATCGTTTGCAACCAATTCATAATCGGCTGAACCCAATGCAATATTATTTGCATTATATTTTGCAATAGTTTCTTTCCATTTACTTACAGTAGGAAGATTTGATAATTTAATATCTTCTTTTATAGAGTTATCACTAGCAAATTCGGTTTTAATATCGATGATACTAACATAATCGACAGGAACTAACCCAGGTTTACCTAATCTATTGATTGGTTTAGCAATAAACCATTCAAAATTATGATGAGCACAAATCAATAGGATTTCACCAGCATGTGCAGTTAATTCATCTGACTTTTCTGCTTGAAAATCATATAAAACCATAGCATAAAGTGAACCCATTTGAATACATGAATTATTTGTACCTGTAGAAGAAGTTGGACCAGTTTTTAACAAAGGTTGTGGATGTAATGCAGCCGGATCTGATTTTGAAAATACTTGAAACTTACTCTTTGGTACTTTACCTGTAACACCTGTGATGGGATTTGTTGCCTTGTAAGATCTTTCTGATTCACTTATAACGTAAAAAAAATCACCTTTAACATATGAAAGCTCTTTTGGAGATTTAGAGAAATGTGAACTCAATGCTTTGATCACTTTTTCAGGAGCCAAATTGGTTGTGTTCTGAGTTGAAGAACGTTTAGGTTTCTGTGGAGACCCATGAACCGATTTAACCGGTGAACTAAGATTTGATACCGATGACTTTGAGTTTCTAGCAGAGCTACTATTTTTTCTAGTTGGAGATGAAATATCCTGTGATTTAATCTTACTTTTAGAGTTAAAACTATCTACTCTGGGCAATTTTAAACCTTTCAACATTTTTTTGCAGAGGTATACTTTTATATAATTGTAATTTTTAGATTTGAACCAAAATTATACAAAAGAAAACTTTATCTTCTCAATAACAATTTCTCGAATATTTGTGCTGCAATTGAGTTATACTTCAATCTATTAACTACGTTTGAAAAATTTGACACTTCTGTTCACTTTATAAATAATTGTGAAATAATGTTAAAACAAACAGCACAAATGAATCAATTCCAATTCTTGCTCAATTTAAATATATAACTAACGGTTAACTTATTCAAGTATTTCTAAACCAATTGACAGAATAAAACATTGTTCATTTATTAGTTGACAGCTAAAAATTTTATACTTAGGGCATTGAATATTCTAAGCATAATGAAAAAATCCATATGGCTGCGAACAAAAATTTGAAAAAAAAAAAAAAATCGATGCATAATTACTATACTCAAAAGGGTAATTACTCTGATACAACTACTATTTCGATAAGCTAACGGTTTCTTTAAAGTAGAAAGCATTAGATAATTAATTGATTGTCTGATTATCTTGGCAAACATTAATCTGTATAGAACAAATAGGAATAGAACATATATATTGCTTTTTGGATAATTGGTAATCTATTGGATTACACATTTAATGATATCATCTATCAGGAAATGCTGATATTTTAAAGTGCACTTTGTTAAGAAACATAGAGAGATAATTCAATATTAACTCTTTTAAAATACCTATAAATTATACTGAATTTTATACATATTACTATTAGAGTGAAATATAAATAATAATCGTATTTCAGTAATATGATTATTTGAACTAATATATCTTATAATTGTATATTTTTATTATATGCATATTCTTAAATAATTAAATATAGTATATCCACTATATATGAGATATTTTTCTGTATGATTAATAAAGAGCCAACTCTTCGTCAGACATTATATGTTCTATCCAAACTGCTTGACAATTTTCTATATCTAAATTAGACCAAGGTGTAACTTTTCCTGGTTGACATCTATTATGACATCTATCATTTCCTACAGGAGATTCTGGACAATTTGTATATGGGTTATGCGTATAACCAATATCTCTAAACCAATGTATTCTTGATTTATCAGCAAACAATGCCAATGCAATACTTCTAACAGGAGCATCCCCCCATCTTTCATAATAAAATCCACCTTTACTTTCTAAGAATTTCATATATTCTTCATATGGTTCTGATCTTAAGAAATCTAAATTCGTAATTTCAAAATTAGTCCAAAAATGACATGTTGAATAACCTTTTGTAATTGCATAATTGTCAGGTTTTTGACCACTTTCTTTTAACCATTTAAATGCACCATTACGATTAATATATTGAGGGTGGTCTTCTAAAAATTCCATAGTATCTGTCCATAATGATTTAACAGATATTGGATTATCAAAGACATTAATAGTGTAACCGTATATTTTATCATTCATTTCCATAAATTGGAAAACATCATAGTCAATATCACAATGAAAACCAACATCAGGCTCTATTCTCCAAGTATATTTAAAATCTTTTAATAATGGATGATGATAGAAACTTCTTGAGTAGAATCTACACATATTATGATATGAATCCATTTCAGCATAACCTACACCTTCTTGACTCATTTGTTTAGTACATTTTTTGTATTTTTCAACATCAATATCATCTGGCATACCCCAAAGATCACTATCAATTTTACCAAAGTGAATAACTCTATCAGCCGGAAGAAGATCTCTAATAGTTATCTTAAATTCTTCAGAAAATTCACTATCATTTAAAAAAGTGTATGGATATTTAAATTTTCTATTGAAAATATCTTCTAGACGTTTAATAGATCTAACAATTTTAGTTATGTCTTCATTCCGAACCAACGATAAGATAGTAGCGCTAGCTTTACCAGCCAGTGGGTCACCAACACGAACTAAATTATCAACTTTTGGTTCAGTAATTACTTTCCTTACTACACTATCAAAAATAACTGATCTTGCATGAGCAATATTATCTATTTCACTCTTCCCCAAACTTCCGAAATCTTTGACTAAAGGTGTATTCAATGCCTTTGATATCTCTGAATATCTTCTATCTGATAACTTCCCTGAATCAGTAGCTACAATTGTATCCACTAATCCAACTATAAGTTCAAATTGATGAAACAATATACCTCCACTAACTAAAATCAATATAATTAAACTCAGAGTCCTTGCCTTCCTCTTCGAAAATACATGTATCATCTTCTATATCTACTTGTCACTTATCAAACCAATATATAGACAACAATTCCATTCAATAGAACTAAAATAATAAAACAACATTCAAATACATATTAAGCTAAAAAAGCATATTAAACTAAAAAATATATTCCCAATTTCCAATAATTTTCTGCATTCTTCAAATTGAACAGATTTGTTATTAAAGCAAATTACTGTTAATTCCCACTTAACGACAACATCCACAGACCCTTCTTCCACACTAATCCTTTGGCTTTCCTGGCTAGATACGCGGCGTTATAAACGGGTAAATTTGGTTAACGTTTTTAAAACTTTACAGGTAAGAGACCGAACCGTACAAGTCACTTTAACGTTAAATCTATCAATAGTTACAATTTGATATGGATTGTTAAAAAAATAATTATTAGAACAGTTAATACTATTGATTGACATGCTAAGGAATTAACATTTGAGGTTTGTCTATATTTATACATGTATTTATTTTTTGGTTAAACACCTAAACTTCCGTATTTGAATGACCAATCAATGTACTGTGATATTGATTCTGGCGATACACTTGCCTTAATGGTATTCATTGCAATTATAAAATCATTGGCAGTGATACCTCTTATATTTTCGTATGGGGTGGTTAAAAGTTCACCACCAAGTTCTCGAATTGGTTGCATTGCTGATTCTTTGGCTAATCCAGTTAAATCAGAGCCTGAATATCCTTCAGTTAAATTTGCTATGTATTTAATATCATTTTCACTCAACAAATGTTTCTGTGATTGTAAAAGTTTCTTCATATGATATAAACGAGTATCATACTCAGGTAATGGAATGTAGAGTCTTCTTGAAAATCTACGTCTTGCTGCCTCATCAATTGCCCAAGGTAAATTAGTGGCAGCAAGTACTAACACTCTACTGTCATAAAATTTATTTTCTGATGATTCTGTTGTTGAACTAGAAAGTGAAGACCATTGGATTAATAATTCTGTTTTAATTCTTCTTGATGCTTCATTTTCATTATCAGAGCGAGTTGTTAACACTGAATCAATTTCATCAATAAATATTATTGATGGTGCTAACCTCTTCGCTAAGTAAAACAAAGCCCTTACAAGCTTTTCAGACTCACCAAGATATTTGGATAATAGTGATGATGCACTTATACTAAAAAAAGTAGAATTCGATTGATAAGCAACAGCTTTTGCTAACATTGTTTTACCTGTACCTGAAGGTCCAAATAAAAGTAATCCTCGGACTGGTTCTCTTAGTCCTCTAAATAAATCTGGTCTTAAAAAGGGATATTCTACTGTTTCTTTTAAAGTTATTTTAGCATTATTTAAACCTGCAATATTATCCCATTTAACTATATCATCTGTTATTATAATATCATTTATAATTTGCTTGCACAATGAAATATCTACACCTTGAAGTGAGTTCATTACTTCTTTAATTCTATTATTAAGACGTACATCACATGTATTATAAATTTCCTCTTCACCCACAATATTGTTACTATCTCCCAAATCAAGAACTTCTTGGTTCGTAATGGATTTAGTTTTTAAACTTCTTTTACCTGTACTATTGGAAAGGCTCTTATCACTTGCACTGCCAATATTATCCATTTCATCATTTCTTGAATTAATAATTTTTAAATGCGTCTTTATATGTGGTTTATTGATCACAGGTTTATTATATTCGTATTTCGATTTCATATTTTCGGAAGATTTAGATCTTTTGAAAGATGGAGATGTTGGTGAATCATTTGAAACTAGCATAACCATGGAATCTTGTTGAGTTGAATTCATCCATGCCAATTGTGCAGCTTTACCTATATTTTGAAGCTCAAGTGTCGCATTTTGAGCGATATTGTCATTTTGTGACTTCTTGAGTGATTTCGAAATATCAAATACTTTCCTAGTGTTGTTTATTTGAATTCGCTTTAAATTTGGTGTTGAGTTCAGTTGAGTGTTTAATTTATTTGTTGTTTTCCCTCTAGTAAAATGTATATCTTTTATTTCACTTTCTTGTCTTTTTTCCAATAGCCTTTTACCATCTTTATTATTGATATACCATTTCTTGATATCCTCTACTTTTTTGTTATATTCTATTTCGAGTTGGGATCGTATTTTATTTTCAATATTTTTTTCTAATAGTAATTGATTTTCTTTATCTATAATAGTTTGATTTTGCTTTTGAAGTTCTCGAACTTTCTTGATCCGATTTGCTTCAAGGTATATTCCTATTTCTTCTTCTTCTTCTTTTCTCTGTTTGTTTTTATTAATACCTAAAGCAATGGAGTAAGAATCAAAAATATTTGTTATATTATGTTGACTTTTGATATTGAGTAGAGATGATTTTACGGAATTTCTTTTTATTCTTATATTCTGATCTAAAATAAAGAAATCTTCCACTATTTTAATTGATTCGGGATCTTTCCAAAAACTTGTTTTCAATATATTATTACATTTATAAAGGTCCTCAATATATTTGATTCCATTGTAGAATTCTTCTAATAGTGAACTTAATTGTTTCACAATTTTCAACAATTCTTTACTATTATCTTTTTTAATAGTAGGAACAGCATTTCTTTCAATATTATCAAATTGCTTGGATATTAATAAATATAAAAGCTCCAGTGATTGAAGTATAGTAAATTGTTCTGGTATAATAAATTTTACTTTACCAGTTAATCTTTCATTCATAATTAGTTGATAAGAGCATGTAAAAAACCACGTTCTTTTCTTCCAAATTATCTACACACCTTTATTTTCAAGGAAAAATTTAATATGCAATAATAGCATTAATTGCTAAGCTTATTCATAAGTTGACCTACTTATTTTTTCAGTTAATTAGGTATCCCCTTTTATATGATGAATCCTTCACTTACATGTTACAAATTCGGACCTCTAATTCAATTTTTGAAATATTTAGCATATACGCTAAATTGGAAAGGGTTTAAAAGTTTAAAATAATACAATTAATCTATAGAAAGAAATATAATTACAGAAGGTTTTATTTATAAAAAAGTAGGTCATTATTCTCATTATTTGTAGTTTAGATGATTTTGATATTGTTAGTTTTTAACTGAACTTGAAGGATGATGTCTTTTGCAATATTTGTTTTTTTGTTCTTCCGTCATTTGTTTAACATTCCAAGTTTGGAAGTTTTCAAAGATGCATATTTCATTATTACCTTTAGAAAGTTTTCTGAAGAATAATGATAATGAATTTAAAGTCAACCCATTGTTGATTCTAAATTTTTCTAAATCACCAACAATAATTTTCCTAACATCTTCTCTTGGTTGATTTGGATTACTAAATCTACCTAAACGAATTCCACGATCACATTCAGTTTCGATATAGTCCATTATAATTCTTCTAGTAGGAAAAAAATGGGAATCATGATGCACCTTCCAACGTCTCAAACCATATTTTTCAATTAAAGCAGTAATTGAAGGTTTCCCATTAAATCCAATATACCACTCAGTGTATAGGTCCCAGAGAGTTTTGTTATCTCTTGAAAGTTTGTACTTAATAGCGTCATTACGATTGTGCTTAACGGAATCAGAAGATTTGTCTTCACCCTTCTTATTTGTTGAATTATTGGCATTATCATCAAAACCATCTTCATTTGGCTTCTTCTCTTTAGAATTGTTTTCGTCATCAGATTCCTCGTTAGTATCAATTGAGCTATCATCTTCTGAATTATTGTCATCATCGTTTTCGTCATTATCTATATTAATTCCAGCATCATGTTCTGCATTAGGGGGGATCAAATCTCTGTTTGCCGAATTATTTGTATCAGCATTAATATTCCGATTAAAAATACTTCTGTTCAAGTTCTTATTAGTTCCTTGCTTTCTTATTTCCTTAGAATTTGTATTAGATTGCATTGCTATGTTGGGTGAAACTGAGCGGCTAGCTATAGGATTGCTGCCTTTTGTTATTTTCTCAAGGATAGCTCTAGCTTGGGGATTATCTAATCGTTTATTTATATTCTTTTGGTGCATTATTGGCATTTTAGGACTAGCAATTGATGCTGTTAATAATGAATCAAGAGCTGTTTGAGATGGAGTTTGTTCATCTTCTAATCGCAGCCTTTTATTAAGAGGCGAAGGATATGAATTGTCAACATTAATATCATTCATATTATTTGCAGATGGTGAAAAGGCATTTGGTGTGTGTTGAGAAACGTTACTTGGAAAAGGCAGTGCTCGTTTTGTTGAACCATTGTTATTGTTCATATCTTGTTGATATTGAAAATTATTATTCCTTTGGTTGGATTGATTCTGAAATATATTTTGTGGATTATTGCTAAAAGAGGGAATCATATTTTGAGTATAAAAATTTTGATTTTCTTGCTGTTGATATGACATATTTCTATTATCAGATTGTTGCTGATACGGCAGATTTCTATTATCAACTTGTTGGTTAAATGAAACATTTCTATTATCTGAATTATGCATGTCCTCGATATACTGAGCTAATGTTCCTAATGTGTTAGAATTCAGGGAATTTTTATCTAAGATGATGATTCCGTTATTATTGTTGCTATTGCCACCCATATTACTATTGTTGTTATAGTTGTTATTACCATTTTGGTTCATAAGTTGTTTCTGCATTTCCAAAATTTGATTACACATTAAATTTACAGAGTTCACTTCTGATTTTAAAACAGTTATTTGTTGATTCAATCTAATATTTTCTGTATTCAACCTTTTTGAAAGATTGACAAATTGTGATTCCAGTTGTTCAGGTGTACTTGATATAGATCTGCTTTTTATTGAACTATAGTTCTTGCTAGTATCGTTTTTTATATAATCATTATTTTGCTTTGAGTTATTACCATTGAAGGAACTGCCAGGAATGTTGTCGCTACTAAATATACTATTGTTCCACGATATAATATCTGGATTTTTAAAATTAGTGTTTACGAATAAATTAGGAATAAATTTTGTGATAAATGTAACGATGTTTGGCAGTAGCATCTCGTTAGACATTAAAAATTTCAAGTCTTGGATGATTGTTTTGGCCATAAATTCAAATAATTCACAAATAGAATTTAATTTATAGTTTGATCTATCTACTAACAATATGTCTTGCTTCAATTGTGGTAGCCAAGGGAAAATAATAGTTATCAAATCTTCAGTTGGTTCAAATGCTTCATCTCTTGTCAGTTTGGAATTAGAGTTTAAATTGTTTGAAAATTTTTCAGTTTCATTACTCCCATTATTATAATCCATAATTGATATGAAACTTGGATCTAATAAAGAAATTGTTTGATAGTTATTGAGTGTGACAGCATTGTTTGGATTAGACCACCTAATTACAAAATAAATCGATAAAGAGAATATTGGACATTTTGAAACATTAATATTTCTTGAAACAGTATTGAAATATTGGTAAGGTGTATTTGAAGTAGTATTATTCAATTTTCTTAACGTTAAAGAGTTCGGGAATGTTTGATCTACAATTAAATCCATTAATTTTAATGAGTTTAGTGCAGCATTGCTGCTTACTTTAAAGTATTGATGTAAAATATATTGAGCAATTGAATAAAAATTTGTTGTCAGATTCCCATTGGTAAGAAATTGGTTTTCCTGTTTGAATAATAATAATTGTAAAGTGTTAGTATCTAGTTCATTTGTGAATGATTCTTGTGGTTGTGATTGATCACTACTCTGACGCTGTTGATTTCGCAATTGTTGATAAGCGGGTAAATTTTGAAGAGACAGCGATTTCAATAATTGCCGCTTATTATTAATGTTAAGATCATTGTCGTTACTATCGTTATCATTGTTATTATTGTTGTTATTATTATTATTATTATTAATACTATTGTAATTAATATCAGTATTATAAAAGTTCATACTGACAATTAATACTACAATAAACTTATATTACTTTTAGAGATGAGTAATAATATACCCTCGTTTCAAAAATTAGAATAAAATATAGGGTAAACAGATATGATCCAATTATATCAAGATTTTTGAGGTAATAATAAGTATTAAAGAATTTTTTGTCAATAAATCAGATTTGTATTGCATATATTATCGTCTATAAGTAATTCCTTTACTTTTAGCTATTAGAATACGTCCCTTATTTGATTATTTGTTCCGTTTAATTAAATAATATCAATAATAAAATATTAAAGAGTTAAAACCCTTCTTTTATAAAATAAAGATGTCAGATCGATAACTTGCTTGTTGATTGGTATAATAAATTGAGCGATGAACATGTCAGTAGTTTTAATAAAATACTTATTAACATACCATAGTAATAAACGTTACCTGTGATTAAACCTTTGAATTTTAATGTATACAATTGAATATCTTTAAGATATTAATTATGCGTTAACAATAATGTGGATAGTGATTAGATATTAGTTTGAATGATTAGTACTCTAGCACTTACACTTACACTTGAAATTATAGATTTGAACTCCCACTAATTAGTTAATAGCGATTGTAAACTGATTAATTAAATTGGTTAGTTTTACAATAATAAACAGTAAATAGTGTGTAATTCTTAATGTTAATATCTTATAAGCTTCCTAAATCTAAGGTCAATCTAATAATATTATTGTTAAACCTCTCTTTAAAATGTATTATAACTTCTTGTTTGTTATTAAATAATGATAATGTGCCTTTCACAAAACAAGAAGTCTTCAAATTTTCAAAGAATGCAAACTTCTTATAATTCAATTTGAAAATGAAAAAAAAAGTGGAAGTCAAACGCAATATTTTGCCTAACCACATCACTAAAATAGGAAGTTGATAATTTTTTCAAAAACTATTAAAATATGTATCCGGGTAACCGCATTATAGACAACTTAAATTTAAAATTTAAAATAAAAGGGAATTTTTAGCCGCCAACCTCATTTTAAATGATAATATTGACACATATAAAGAATAAGTTAACAATATTTCTTAAAGAAGTTCAATAATAATGGATGTATTATTAATAGTAAGGAGATAATTTATTAGATTAAATTTTTTTTTAAAAAAACATATTCGAAAGTAATAATAACTATATTCAATATGAGTCCTGTAAATTTTCTGTGTTAATGGTACTAATGACCAAAAGTATTACAGCCTATCGAACAATTCAATATAATTTGTGATCATTGCTAGCAATAAAGTAGTCAATAATTCAAAACCATCAGTAATTATAGAATATCAGTTTAACTCATTTTAGTTTAAAAATAGAGATTTTCAACACTTTTTTTCTTCAAAATCTTGTCACTCTCAATTTGTATCTATTGTTTCTATTAGTATATAGTTTTTGAAATGATTTAAGTTAGTGGTTTTTAATATATCTTCACTTTAAAAATGTATAATTTATAAGAAGATCCTTAATACATTTTAAAATTTGGGGAAGTTATAACCATACAATCAGATTCGTTGATTGTGATATGGATATTTTAAGTTTTTCGAAGATTGAAAAATAATATTAATAAAAGAATATTAACATCTATTGAAATTTGGAAATATGCATGCAAAGATTTATTAGATAAGGGTACTTTTATGGTATTGAGCAAGAATTTTTATTAAGAATTGTAATTTTTTCATTATCCCGAAAGTTCATATTTTGTGAAATTATAAATTTTAATTATGTCACAAATCAATCCTGTTTCAAAAAATTTGAATAATAATATTCCAACTAAAACTGTTCCTAATCACAATAAAATTGTAAATACTACAACAAATGTTAATATGGTTAAAAATGCCAATCCAAATATAACCGGTAATGCAAATACCAATGTAAGAGTGGCGAACCCCAATGTTCAAGGAACTAATGCGAACCCAAATGCTCCACAACCATCACCCGCAACAGATATCAATAGATTGTTATTAGAGTATCTGAATAAGAAAGGTTATCATAGAATGGAGGCAATGTTGAGAGCTGAAAGTGGTAGAACATTAACACCTAAAAATTTCAATTCACCAGCTCTACCGAAGAACTCAAATTTTATATTCCCTAATGAATCTATTGTGAAAAAGAATCAAATGAAACCAATAAGTAATGAAGTTCCCTTATTACCAGTAAAACGTCCATTCAATGATGATAATTTGAAAGAAGACGACAATAAGAATGCTAATATCAAATATAACTCTCATGATTTTATTATAAATCAAAAGATGTTAATAAGAAGTTACGCACTACTTAAGAATTGGACTCTAGGAACTTTATCTATTTATAGAGAGAAACTAATAGAATTAATTTTATATCCAATTTTTTTTCACACAGTAATAAAATTGACTAAATTAGGATTCTTAGGGATTGCAAAAAAATTCTATGATGAAAATGTTGATTTATTAATAAATGAAGGAAACCAAACTCTTCTAAATGAATTATACTCGAAATTAAATGATAATACACAAACTGATACTAAAATAAGCTTAAATCCTGAAAATTATAAATTTAATGTAACAATATCAAATAGAATATACTATCCATTATTATCTTACCTACTTGAGAATGAGAAAATTGGTGGTGAAATAGTATTAGGTTTCATAAATTCTTTTATCGATTTTCTAATTACAAATTCAATGGAAAACAATATAATTAAACACAATTCAAACTCTGTAGATCTCCCAATCAGTGATAATTTAGATCATAAGGGTATTTCACCATCAAATAATGAGAATAATGAGGAAGAAATTACCAATGAAGAAAATTCAAATGAAACAGTAGGAAAAGAGGATTTGGAAAAACAATCTAACTCTACTAATGAAAACCAGAAGGAAATATTAACGGATGGTGAAAAGGTTGAAAATCCTCTTGATCAAAAAAGTGTTGATGAAAAAGAACAAACAACTCGTATTGATGAAGATTCAAACTCAGGCCAAGTTTCTATTGAATCGAATACATCACAGCATGGTGATGAGAATGTAACATCTAGTAAAGAAGAAATTAAAGAAAATCCAGAATCTGGTGAAAATGAGGAAAACGAAACTAAAAGTTTAGCCATCAATGACGATAACTTTAAGAAGGACATTTCTGAAGAAAGCAAAGTTGACAATAATGAAAAAGCCAAAAAAGATATTGATTCAGAAAATTCTGTTGAATCAACAGATACAAATACTGAAATATCTGAAGCTATTACTGAAGTAAGCAATGCAACCATTACATCTAACGAAGCAACAACTGAAGAAACTAACTCGATTGTTGAAGCTACCAATACTACCAATGATGTAAAACTTGATATTGCCAAGGTTCCAAAAACTGAAAGTGATGAAGCATCTCCTGAAACAGTCAGGAACTTGGAATATGAAATAGAAAAATTTAAGTCATCTCATGAATTATTGAAACTAAATAACTTACAAGTTTCATTACCTAGTGTTTCTATGTTTACATATCATAATACAGAAAAGAACATGACATCACTTGAATTCAGTAATGACTATAAATTAGCTGCTGCTGGATTTCAAGATAGCTACATCAAAGTTTGGTCGTTAGATGGCTCACAATTAAATAACAAGAAAGCAGCTACAAATTCCATTGAATCTATATCGGAAACATTGATTAGCCATAGTGGTACTGTATATTCTACGTCATTTAGTCCATGTAACAAGTATTTGTTATCTGCCTCCGAAGATAAAACTGCTAGATTATGGTCATTAGACGATTATAAACCATTAGTAGTATATAAAGGACATGACAAACCAGTTTGGGATGTATCATTTTCACCTACAGGTAATAACTACTTTGCAACAGGGTCTAGTGACCAAACAGCTAGATTATGGTCTTGTGATCGTATTTATCCGTTAAGAATTATGGCAGGTCATTTAGGAGATGTTGAGTGTTTATCATTCCATCCAAATGGTCGTTATTTATTTACTGGTTCTAGTGATAAGACTTGTAGAATGTGGGATGTAGATTCTGGTGATTCGGTTCGTTTATTTATTGGGCATACATCACCTGTTACTTCTACCTCTGTTTCTCCTGATGGTAGATGGTTATCTACTGGTGCAGATGATGGAACAATTACTGTATGGGATATTGGTACTGGTAAAAAGTTAAAAAATATGAGAGGACATGGTAAAAGTTCTGTTCATTCTTTAGCATATAATAATGACGGTAATTTGTTGGTAAGCAGTGGTGCAGACCATTCTGTACGTGTATGGGATCTTAAAAAGAATACTTTTGAAGCAGGTTTTGAACCAGAAGATGCATATGCTGGTTATATGAGCAACGACAATGTTAGTTCGATGAATCAAGATATTAAGGAATATAGTCGTAGAAGAACTATTATTGCCACTAATGATTTACTTGCATCATTTTTTACAAAGAAAACTCCCGTTTTTTCTGTGAAGTTCACCACTTCTAATTTGTTACTTGCAGGAGGTCCAGCATTCGTGGAATAATCAGAGAGCTCGGCATTCATTAAATAATCATATATAATAAGAGTCTTATAAATTATAATATCAAATATAAATGATTATTTTACTAATCAAGTATAGGTTTCCTAGCATCCCAACTTGTAATTAATGATTCGCTATTATCTTTTTTGTCATCATTGAGTACTCTATAGTGAATTTGCCAATACACAAACCATTGTGGTAAAACAAAAATATAAAGAAGAGATATAACAATTATTGGGAGAGTATAATATAACCCTAGTGATACGGTTATAAATGAGTAAACTATCAAATTAGAACAAATTGAAACTAACTTTGGTGAGACTAATATATTAGGCAATATAACATTGATTTGAATGCAGATAAATAAGAAACAGAATACATGTGTTGTAGACGACAATCTGGATGCTAGTACACTAACAACAGCAACCAATAAATTTGTAGACACATTTGATGATTTTCTCTCATTTGAATTTGACAATGAACTGATATATGTTAGGGTTAACCAAAATGAAAGAGTCCAAATTGAGTCGGAAGCAGTCGTCTTTGAAAGTGATTTTAATACAGGAGATAAAGTCAACATGCTAAAAGTCAAAATTATTGTTGACTTGATATTTAAAACAGACGAAAGATTCTCTTTATTATTTTTTTGTAGCATTATTATCGATGATAACATTAATGTTACTACTACTGTTAGTGGTATAGGATTTTGTTTATAGTAATTGATATATGCAAATATTATAAAAATAAACGATGTGTTCAATATATTTTGATAAAAGCTTAGGAAATCAGATCGTACTTTAGCATAGTGTTTAGGATTTAAATAAGATGAATCTGTATGATTCTTTCTTTGCATTTCATGTTGTTCCACTTTATTGATGAATTCAGGATCAGTATAATTATCAGGATAATCCTGCTTTATCCACAATAATCTTTTCCAGGGAGTTTTAGTCATCGATGATCGTTTGTTTTTAACTTTCAAATCAAAAGATTTTTCAATCCTTATAGGCATTAACTTCACTATATCAGATTTTATAATAATTTATAGTTAAAATAAAGCCATGCCAAAAAATGCCGAATATTGAAAATATCAAATATATGTAAATTATCAACAATTAAACAAATGAATTTGAATTTGGAGGCATCACAATGCCAGTGTACAATAGCAGTAAGCACTTCGCAATGGTTGGAATATATAGTATAGTCTAAAAAATTTGTGTAATTCTATCTTTCAATTACCTTTTATCCTTGATACTTAACCAAAAGTCATATTCTCATCAGGAATCTGCTGAATATTTCTGGATATTTCAAAAATATGTTATGTAACCCTATACTTATTTCTTAAGAAACTTGTATTTAGGAGGTTTAATATTTTTAAGAGATCCTAATTTAGGAATAAGTTCCTTTCCTCTACTGATGAATGTTGAAGGATTATATGTGACATTCTTATGATTGGTAGGTGAGATACCATCAGGGTTCCATTCAGGATCATGAAATATACTCTTTCTCGATATATCTTCATTATTGTTAATCTCTCTTTTGTTACTGTCAATTTTATCATCATTTTTATGATTATTATCTTTCTTATATCTTGAATTTTGAAGCCTGCTAGAATCTTTTGATGGTTTGAGTCTTAGATTCCTAATTTGTGGGGAATTGAATCTCATTTTACTGTCATTATTCTCTCTATATACCTTTTTTTGTACTTTCCCCGTAGATTGGCTTTTCATTATAAATTTCTTTGTTATTCTTTTCTTAATGCAATTAGTGCTTTCCTTGCAGTTACTAATTTTTAATAAACGTAATTTTAAGTGTGAGTGTACAAAAGAAAAGTCTGAAGTAATAAAATAATTAATTTGAAAGTAGATTTAATAATTTTGAAACATTAGTTATCTATTAATTGAATATTGCAGCTTGTGCATATTAGTTATATAAAGAAATAGTAAATTTGATATTAATCAGTACGTTTACAATTTTATGATGTAAATACAATTATATATATTAAACAAAAAATGTGGGATATATTTTTGATAAGATAATCGAGTAGATTAAATGAAAGTTTCGTATGGAACTGGAGCCAAAGTTTGTGGAACATTACCTTCAGTAGAAACAATTCTGGAATCTCTTGGTTGAGCTGGTTGTCTCTTCAATTGAACGGAAGTACCTTGAGCTTTAGCTTCAGCCTTCTTGGCAGCGTTAGACTTAACTCTGTCCAAGAATTCTTGTCTACACTTGGAGTGCTTGACATGTTCAACTCTCAAGTTCAATCTCTTTTCCATGTATCTGTTACCAACCATCTTGTTAACAATGACACCAACGGAAGACTTGGTGACGTTGTAAACAACACCGGTCTTACCTTGGTAGAACTTGTGTGGCATACCCTTTTGGATAGAACCGTTGGCTTTGATGTCGACGATGTCACCAACCTTGTAGACCTTCAAGTAAGTAGACAAGGCGACAGCACCATGCTTTCTGAAGTCACGTTGGAACATGTAACGAGTACGAGATCTGTAACCGTGTCTGTATTGAAATGATAAGAATATTATCAATTTGTTAGTAATTGTTCAAAAACTAGTTATATGAATATTCATAACTATTTCCGTTAATCTTATAGTAAAATATGCAGTAATTGTTATTATTCGGATGACTTCTTAATTTTAACATTATGGAGATATATGCAATCCACTTTATTATTTCAAATATCTTTAATACGTCCAATGGCAAAAATTATCTTTCATTTTAGCACTTCAACACTTAGCAATTATACCACTTCTAATCCACTAAATCACAGATGTTCCTCAAATTATTCAAGATCATTCGACTAGTAGTGATATTTAATATGTATTCTTTCATCATTGAGATTATTCCATAAAATTAATAAATTAACAGGTCCAGTAAATATTCATCTTCATCGTTTATCTTAAAATAGCTTGTCACTATAGCACATACGATTTACCCATTTTTGATTATAGTTCTTGTAGTTGGTTCTTTCAACTGTTGTGAAGACACAATTATGTTATCTTTAAAGCATTCAATCTTTTAATACTATACTACGTTGTGTATTGATTGATTGAACGAATCCTTTGGTAACATAGACCGTAATTACAGTTCCATACTATTTTCCATTCTAAGCTATCATGGATGTAAGTAAACTTAGTCTGATTCGAACATTGATCATTCTACCTCACTGTCAACTAAGAAAATTACCAGCTTAGTGTTTAGAATTCATGAATGTTTCCAGCCTACAACTCACTAAACTGAGTGAGTTCTACTGAGAGGATAGTAATGTTACTGAGACTAGAAGTACACTTCTCTCAGCAAAAATAAAATTGTTCTGCCTAAACTTTAAGGAGAAGCAAGAACTTAGCGACTCTGCCGCGTCCTAAAGAATTATATTATCATGAACGCGAACGAAAACTCTCACAAACAATAAGTTCTGAATTAGATACAACAAAACAATCCCGAACTCAATTAATTTTTTGAAACAAACGATTTTTAAAGAATAAAATAGAAATAATGTATGGGTTTTGAAAACAGTCACAGAATTTAATTTCTTGTCAAATCTTTAATTAAGGTGCAACTTTAAAGTTGCAATATATATATATATATACATGTATGAGCGAATCAAATAACTATATCGTAATGTGAATACTATACAGAACAGAAAAGAACTTTAAAAAAAGATTTTAAATAATTAGATGGCAATGATAAAGAAGTATATAATACAATTAAACATAGTTAGCGATCTATCTATTCTTCGTCAGCAGCTTCTTCAGCATCTTCGGAACTACCAGCGTGCTTTCTAGCAACTCTACCTGGTCTAGCACCACCGAATGGAGAAGTGGAAGCAAAGTCAATGTGCTTTTCAGAGTCTAATCTGACCATGAAAGATGGGATAGTGACGATTTGCTTACCAACAGCAATATGTCTTTGAGAAATCAAGACTCTAGCGTGGTGAACAGACTTAGCTAAACCTAACTTGTAGACTTGGGTTTGTAATCTTCTTTCTAAGAAATCTTCAACCTTCAAAGCTAAAACATAATCTAACTTCTTCTTATCTTCAGATAAAACACCAACTCTTACTAATCTTCTGATCAAAGCATTACCTTCGAATAATCTCTTTGGGTCCTTTTCATCTCTGGTCAATAAATCTCTGGCAGCACGACGAATCTTAGACAATTGGAAAGAAATTCTGTAGATTTCTCTCTTGTTCTTCAAACCGAATTCACCAGCTAGCTTTAATTCAGCATCCAAACGAGAAGATTCGTAAGGTCTCTTTGGGGTAGAGTAAGTCTTAGAGTAAGTTCTTGGAGCTCCTAAATTTTAAAATATGTGAATTAACACAAATAATTGTTAGTTACGTGAATAGGGTAAATACAGAATAAATAAAAAGAAAAAGGGATTTTTACAAAGAGTCTACATGGACAGTTTTCTCAGAATTGCTTAATATTTCTTTCTAAAAACATTGAATAGTTATCTATTAAAGCTTAAAATGAGACATTTAATAAAATTAAATATCTCATCGATTTGAATATCTGTAAATTTCTAAATTAATTCATTTAATTGGACTGAAGTGTCGGGAATCCAGACCAACAAACAAATTCAAATTAACAGATTCAAATATTTTAATAGTTTTCAATTATTAACAATTCTAAAAACATCCATGAGGACCCGAACCTCTTAAACTTTTCATTTAAATAGTCTTTATATTTGAAATATATAGACTATTATTCCGTTTGAAATAATATTTTAGTACGTACTTGGCATCTTAACGTAGTCTTGATTGGTTTTATTAAAAAGAAGCAACAAGAATATTACAATTATTAAAGTAAGCAAGTATTTATATATCTAATTTTTAATTACCTATATGAATTGATAAAATTTAATTCACATAATCAATTTTAGAATTCATTACATTAGCATATTACCAAACCAAATTGTAAGCTCTATACAACATCATTACAATATTTCACAGACAGACATTATGAAATTTTCCAAATTTCATCTCATCTCATCTCATCGCAAATTTCAAATTTCAGCTTTCTCTAAAATTTTGAGTACGAAAAAACTCAATCAATGCTACAATTAAATAATAAAAATAAAATCAAGTTTTTTTTAAAAAATCAAATCGGTGTGCGGGTTTCCAAATATTTAATGTTACGCGCTTGGCATTTAATACAGATGTTTGGGTGTTGCAGTCATATATCAGTATATTGTACATTTAGATGTATTTGAATATATTTTAAAGGAATAAGAATTGAATTTGATAATTTTTACTATTATAAGTCATTGTAACAAAGTGATTGTAAATATTGGTGTACTCAATTAAAATACAAATGTAACTTATCATTAGTATTAATTCAATTTAATTTCTGACAGTTCAAATTAAAGCCAATAATATCACGTCATGTATGTAGCCACTCCTTCCAAAATTTACATAAAATATATATAATACAAAATGTATATTATACATTTAAGTCAATTAATTATCTACCAACCAAATGACTATTATCTCTTCATTGTCATCCATTGATGATTATTACTATTCACATGCTTAGATTAATTCACAGAACAAATATTAGTACTATAGTTTCGCGTCTAAATTCATCTGATCTCATCACATCTCATCTCATCTCATCTCATTGAAATTACAATAAACAAATAGTATAAACACATTTTAAATCATTTCTACGTAAGTTTCTTAATTACACTAAATAAACAATGTATAAGATATTACAAATTTTACTGTCCGACAGATTCTCAGTAGACAAACTTATCTCATCTTATTCTACCCAATAATTAATTATCCTTGATACAAGCAAATTAACGGTTGTTCATAAGTTTCTTATAAACAATAATTTCAATATATTGAAAAAAAAAAAACTGAAAAAGATTTTTTGTATTTACTGCCTATCGCTCTTCTCTTCAATTGACAGCATTAATTACTTACTGGGAATGAAAAGAAAAAAAATCACTTTTTTCACAAAACAAAAATTATTTCTACGTGTTTTGGCGTAATTTTCAATAATAACAATTACTAAAAAATTCGCGTGGTAATCGTTAAAAAAATCAATATCATATATAAACCATTGGCCTTATTTGTTAATAAAAAAATTCTAACAAAACAAAATTTTTAAGCTTTACTGGCGGTTAATTTTTTTATAAACAAGGATCACGTGCTTGGTTTTAATAATAATATATTAAAATAAAATAAAACCTCGGCGGTTAAAAGTTATTAAAAGTTATTTTTTTTTAATAACATTGCATTTTATATCTGAAGATATAATAAACATAAACACATACAAATACAAATAATATAAATCTGTGTGTTAGTTTTGTCCATTCATTAATTCATAATTATCATAAAAAAAAATTATTTTTTTTTAGCATTATACATTCACAAAATCTCATTTGATAGAAATTATTAATATTATTACTTCGCATTATGACATCTCAAGTATCAAGATTAGATCGACAGGTGGTCCTGCTAGAAACAGGTTCTACACAAGTTGTAAGAAATATGGCTGCTGATCAATTGGCTGATTTAGCTAAACAACATCCAGAAGATACATTGTCATTATTATCAAGAGTATATCCTTTCCTATTAAGTAAAAAATGGGAAACTAGAGTAACTGCTGCAAGAGCTGTTGGTGGTATAGTTTCATATACTGAAGTTTGGGATCCAAATGAAAATGATGATGAAATGAAACAAGATTTAAATGAAAATAATTCAAATGGTTTAGAAGAAAATGCTAAAGTTAAATTAGAACATGATATGCAATTAAAACTAGAAGAAATTTCAGAAGAAGGTTTATTACAAGATGATAGAAATTTATATTCTATTTCACAATGGGATTTACAAGAATTATTAAAATCTGGTAAAACTTTATTAGCTTCTAGTATAAATGATTATAATGATTCAAATAATAATAATTCTATTGAAGAAAATTTACGGAAATTAATTAAAAAAGATTCAGATGATTCTTTAAATGGTAAAGTTAAAACTGAAGCATCTACAACAACCGGTAGTTCTAAAAAATCTGCTCGTATGTTAGCAATGGCAAAAAGAAAACAAAAGATGCAAACTAAAAGTATATCTAGTAAACCAGTTAATCTGTCAGAAAGTTCAGTATCCAAAAATCTACTGAAAAATGAAAATAATAATGAAACTAATATTGCATCCACTCTAATAAACCCAAAATTAGAAATAACAGAACAAGCTCATTCAAATTCAATTATGTTAGAATCTGTAATAGTACCAATTTTAGAAAAACATGAAAAGGTAGCGGGTTTAGTTTGGCAATTTCAAGGTATTTACGAATTACTTTTAGAAAATTTAACACATGATAATTGGGAAATTAGACATGGTGCTGCATTAGGTCTTCGTGAATTAGTAAAAAAACATGCATGTAGTGTCAGTAGAGTTAAAGGTAACTCAAAAGAAGAAAACGATACAAGAAATACAAAAAGTTTGGAAGATTTGGCTACAAGATTATTAACTGTTTTTGCTCTTGATAGATTTGCAGATTACGTTTATGATACAGTAGTTGCTCCTGTCAGAGAGTCTGTAGCACAAACATTAGCCGTATTACTTATTCATTTAGATGATGATCTATCTGTTAAGATTTTTAATAGATTAACAGAATTAGTACTTCAAAACTCAGATTTTCTTGAAAATAAACGTAAAATTTGGGAAGCTACTCATGGGGGTCTATTAGGTATTCGTTACTTTGTCAGTATTAAGCAAGATTTTCTTCTAGAAAATAACCTTTTGGAAAATGTCGTTGATATTGTCTTATATGGGTTAAATCAAGTTGATGACGATGTTCAAAGTGTTGCTGCATCTATTTTGACACCTATAACTAAGGAGTTTGTAAAATTAGATAAATCAAGAATTGATACAGTTATTACCACAATATGGTCATCTTTAACAAGATTAGATGACGATTTATCATCAAGTGTTGGTTCTATCATGAATTTATTAGCCAAATTGTGCAACCATGCAGAAATATTAGACTGTTTGAAAGTTAAAGCAAGCCAATTTCCATCAGAATGGTCCTTTAAATCATTAGTTCCAAAATTATACCCATTTTTAAGACATTCTATTTCTTCTGTTAGAGAAGCCGTTTTGAATTTATTACTAGCCTTCTTATCAATCAAAGATGAATTTACTAAATGTTGGCTAAATGGTAAAGTGTTTAGATTAATATTCCAAAATATTATTTTAGAACAAAATCCAGAAATTCTAGAATTATCATATGAAGTTTATGTGTCACTATTACGTGAATATAAATCAAAGCACACTGAGAAGTCTTTAGATCATGTCATCAGCAAGCATTTACAACCGATGTTGCATTTATTGAATACGCCAATTGGTGAAAATGATAAAAATTATGCAATGGAGGCACAATACATTTTAAAGCCATCTCATCACTATAAAATTCATGCTGATAAGAAAAGATCCATTTCAGAAGCTACCAGCCAATCCGATATTCCTGCACCAAAGAATAGTGAACATGTAAATATTGATGCACCAATGATTGCTGGTGATGTATTGTTATTGGGTAAAGAAGTGATATTCAATACAAGAATTATGGGTGCAAAGGCATTTGGTGTTACTTTATCTATGTTCCAAGAATCGACTTTGCAATCATTTGCATCAAATGTCTTGGTTCGTTGTTTAGATTTACCATTTGCCACTCCAAGAATGCTGGCTGGTATTATTATTACTGAATTATGTTCTAATTGGACTACAGCAAACCCAACACGTTCATCAATTCCATCTTTCATAGTCGATATTTTTGGTCCAGTTTTGAATGAACAATTGAATAATAATGAAAGCCTACCAGCTTTTAGAGAGTTGGTTCCAAGTTTAAAAGCGCTACGTACACAATGTCAAAGTTTATTTTCAACTTTTGTCGATGTTGGTATGCTACCACAACATAAATTGCCAAGTATTGCAATTATCGTTCAAGGTGAAACTGATGCAGGACCACAAGCATTTGGTATTGAGACTGCTGAAAAGGTGTATAATGAATATTATAACAAGATGTTTAAGTCACTAACTAATGGTTTTAAGTTGTTGGCTAAAAAATCTTTAGAAGATGCTAGATACCGTATTCTATTAGCCATTGATTCTGCCAAAGAAGCCAAATCTGGAAGAGAGTCTAGTATTTTAGCTAATTATGCTTCTGTTATACTAAGATTTGAAGGATTGCCAACAAAATTAAATCCAATTATAAGATCGTTGATGGATAGTGTAAAGGAAGAAAAAAATGAGAAATTACAACGTATTACTGGGGATTCGATAATTCATTTAATTAAAAAATTATTAGAAAATAATAAACCTCAAGTTGTTAATAAGGTAGTAAAAAATCTATGTGGTTTCTTATGTGTTGATATATCAGAAGTCCCTGATTTTGAAGCCAACGCTACTCAGAAGTCATCTATTTTAACCTTGATTAAAGAAAATAATTCATTAGCTTCTCAAGAAAATATCAGATTAAAAAGAATAACTGATGAAGCACATATTAAACGTAGAGGTGGTTTATATGTTCTAGGCAAACTGTTAGAAGTTTATGGTGATAACTCTTTTAACATAGTTACTCAACTAAAGACTATTATTATTGATCCATTAAAAAATACAGAACAAATTTTGAAGCAAGATCCATTAGATTCAAAGACTGGTCAAACACTAGTTGATTCATTGGGTATATTACGCTCATTGTACCAATATATGGATACTTCTCTTCAAACTGATGAAATTATCCCTTGTTTTCAAAACATTTTGGAATTACTAAGATCAGAGTTTTCTGTTCTTCGTTATTCAGCTGCTAGAACATTTGCAGACCTTTCAAAAATTTCTAATGTTAAAATCATGACTTTCATAATAGAAAATATTTTACCATTGATGAATAGTTCAGCTACTACAGTTGATAGACAAGGATCTACAGAATTGATATATCATTTAGCAATTTCCATGGGTACAGATATCCTACCATATGTTATATTTTTAATCGTTCCATTATTAGGTCGTATGAGTGATGCTAATGTTGATGTTAGAAATTTAGCCACTAGTACTTTTGCTTCGATAATCAAACTAGTCCCTCTAGAAGAAGGTATCGCTGATCCACAAGGTCTACCAACGTCCTTAATGGAAGGCCGTGAAAGAGAACGTGACTTTATTCAACAAATGATGGATCCGTCAAAGGCGAAACCATTCACCCTTCCAATTGCAATTAGAGCTACTTTGAGAAAGTATCAACAAGATGGTATCAATTGGTTAGCATTCTTAAATAAATACCATTTACATGGTATTTTATGTGATGATATGGGTCTAGGTAAAACATTACAAACAATCTGTATCATTGCAAGTGATCAATACTTGAGAAAAGAAGATTTCAAAAAGACTAAGTCAATTGAGACTCGTACTTTACCTTCATTGATTGTTTGTCCTCCATCTTTGACAGGTCATTGGGAAAATGAATTTCAGCAATACTCTCCATTTTTAAAAGTTGTTGTATATGCTGGTGGACCAAGTGCTCGTCAAATCTTAAAAGGTCAATTATCAGATGCAGATATCATTGTGACATCATATGATGTTGCAAGAAACGATCTTGAAATAATTAAAAAGTTTGATTATAATTACTGTGTCTTGGATGAAGGGCATATCATTAAGAATTCTCAATCTAAATTGGCTAAAGCTGTTAAAGAAATCGTTGCTAATCACAGATTGATTTTAACAGGTACACCAATTCAAAATAATGTTGTAGAATTGTGGTCTCTGTTTGATTTCCTAATGCCAGGTTTCTTAGGTACTGAAAAAATGTTTCAAGAGAGATTTGCAAAACCTATTGCTGCCTCTCGTAACAGCAAAACTTCTTCAGGAGAACAAGAAGCGGGTGTATTAGCACTGGAAGCTTTACATAAACAGGTCTTACCATTTATGTTAAGAAGATTGAAGGAAGATGTTCTTTCTGACCTACCTCCTAAAATTATTCAAGATTATTATTGTGAATTGAGTGATTTACAGAAGCAACTTTACAAAGATTTTGCAAACAAACAAAAAACTGTTGTTGAGAAAGACATACAAAATACAGCTGACATTGATAGCAAACAACATATTTTTCAAACTTTACAATATCTAAGAAAATTATGTAATCATCCAGCATTAGTATTATCTCCTAACCATCCTCAATTGACTCAAGTTGAAGAATATTTAAAACAAACAGGATTAGATTTACACGATATAACCAATGCGCCAAAATTAAACGCATTACGGAACTTGTTATTTGAATGTGGTATTGGTGAAGATGATATGGAAAAGAAATCATCCGAACAATATATGCCAAGTGGGAATATTATTTCTCAACATCGTGCTCTTATTTTTTGTCAGTTAAAGGATATGTTAGATATGGTCGAAAATGATTTATTTAAAAAATATATGCCTTCAGTAAGTTATATGAGACTTGATGGTAGTGTTGATCCTCGTGATAGACAGAAGGTTGTTAGACAATTTAATGAAGATCCATCTATTGATTGTTTATTATTAACTACTAAGGTAGGTGGTTTAGGTTTAAACTTAACCGGTGCCGATACTGTTATATTTATGGAACATGACTGGAATCCAATGAACGATTTACAAGCTATGGATCGTGCCCATAGATTAGGTCAAAAGAAAGTTGTCAATGTATACAGAGTTATCACAAAGGGTACATTGGAAGAAAAAATTATGGGTTTGCAAAAATTCAAAATGAATATTGCTTCAACTGTTGTTAATCAACAAAACAATGGTTTGGCCTCGATGGATACTCATCAATTATTAGATTTGTTTGATACAGAAAATGTACCTACTCAAGATAAAGAAGAGGTTTCTAAGCAAGTTCCGGATGCAATGGAAGGTGTTGCGAATGAAACAGGTTTAACCGGTAAAGCAAAGGAAGCATTAGGAGAATTAAAGGATCTTTGGGACAGTTCTCAATATGAAGATGAATATAATTTGGATAATTTTATTAAAACTTTACGTTAAGTTATAAAAGATTTAAATATTTGCTTCACATTGGTTATGTAAACGTATTTATAGAACAATTGTTTGGTTTAATATCCAGGTTTTTTATCTAAATAACTCACTTTTAATATTCATGTAACTTTAAACTATGATTTTGTTTCAATAAATTCAGATAATAAATGAGCTTATTTCTTATTTACTAATGTCATTACTGAATTAGTTAATCCTATCAAAAAATGATTCAAATGAACTGGTAACTGGTTAAAATGTTCAGATATACATATTAATGGTAACTTTTTTAAGGTTCTACCACTAAATTGTGAGTTCTGTAGTTTTATTAATGTTAGTATTTAAGTTTTTAAAATTTCAAAAAGTGTCATAATGAACATACAAAGCATTGAGTCGCAATAATATCCAATATATTTTTATATGTACCATTCGATTTCATTTTTCTTAAATCTTGCGAATAAAGTATTTTCATAGAAAATAATTCGTTTATACTAGATTCAAGGATTGATATTATTCCAGATTTTGAAGGATTATCAATAAAAAATAGACCATCTGCCCTATCAACAAAAGCATCGTCTAATGAATCTATTAAATTTGAAGTTGCTAAAACCAGTAAATTATCATATTTCTTTAAAGAATCTAAAAGAGTTAATAGAGTACTAACCACTCGAACACTATCAGTAGTTTCATTTTTGTTAATTAGATTATTTCTGGAATAAGCAATTGCTTCGACTTCATCAATAAGTAAACATACAAAAGAACCTTGTAATTTATTCAAAATTAAAAGATTCTCTATATCTTTGAAAATTAAAGATAAATTCTTGGATGATTCTCCAAACCATCTAGAAAAAATCTTTGAACATGATATTTCAACTATTATCCCTCTTCCATTTCTACTTAAATTGTTTCCTTCTATTGTACTACCACGTATTGCAAGTTTTGTGCATAGTGCTTTGCACAGAGTGGTTTTTCCCGTTCCTGGTGGACCGTGTAATAAAAGTAATTTATTGTTGCAGTTATTAATCATGGTTGAATCAGAATTGGCATTTGATGTATACTTTGATATTTTTAGGGAAATTGTGGCATAATTATACATTCTCTGTTTAATATCGTCGTCAAAATGTAATGATTCCCATAAGCCCTCGAATTTTGTAGATGGAAGTATTGTAATTCCAGTAAAGTTTAAAGTGTGATTGGAAATTGGTAATAATTTTAAAAGTTTGTTATTTGAAAAAATTCCAGACAGTGTGACACCTTCCATGTTATCAGAGGTATTATCATTATCTAAATCAATTTTATCAAATTCTTGTGAGGGTGGCTCATTGAGCCCTTGAGAGATATCTTCGATGCAATAAAAAAGATTCGTTTTAAAATGCTTTTTATTATTCAACATATGGTTTAAATTTGAGTACTTTTCAACTTTATTGTTTGTAATATTAATGATTTTTTTATTTAGTTCAATATAATCATCCTCTAAAATTGAATCAATAACATTATCCCTTATGTATTCACAATATATTTTTTTAATAAATAAAGATAAGATTAAATTATCTTGACCTTCCTCAGTACCAAAATTTTCCAAATTTTTATTTTGTTGATACAGTACAACTTTAATTAAACTTTTAACAATTTTACATTGTGCTTCTGTAGGTGGATCACATATTTGGACACTACCTTGACCTTCCACTAATAAATCATTAGCTGTTATGATTTTGTTATGCAGCTCATTTGCATTTAACCTGTTTAATCTTCTACTAACAACTTTTTTAATAATTGCATAAAAATTATCAATATTACTATATTGATTATAACCTTTATATGCTTCATTATCATTCAGAATCTCAGTACTATATGCCTCCTTGAGGGGAATATCATTTTCAATTAGCCTGAGAGTACTATATCTGAGGTGAATGTCTACAATGAACCCCATGACAGTATTCTAATATATAATTGTGTGTGTTTTGATTATTTTAAAATTTAACCGCCAACCTTTTCTAAAACCTCAATTCTTCCTGGTTTTAACTCTTTCCAAAACTAATAGATATATATCAACTTTTAATATATATATATCAATCTTTATGTTAAAATTGACTCCTCTTTTTCTATAACAATAGAACACTATTTGCGATTTTCTTTTAGAAATTTTTAATATTTTGTTACTGATTGTTAAAACATTTTTTATTTTTAAAAAAAAAGATTTTGAATTGCAATATCTGAAAAAAGCTTTAAAAATTCAAAAAAATGAAAAAATATTAAACATTAACGTAAATTTAATTAAAATTATTAAATAATAATCTTGTTAAATATTGAAGGAATTTATCAATTGATGATCTGTGGAGTGTGAAAAGGGTACATATGTCTGATGAATTTAATAAGAAAGATGAAGAGAGTGCTATTGGGAGGGAGAAAGTTGAAGTAGATGAAGATGAAGATGAAATTACTCAGGATTGGTCACAATTGGCAAATTTAGCAAAAAAATCATCAAAGAGAACGATTCCTAAGAGAGGTGAGAAGGAATATGGACCTGACGGAACAAATACTCAAGAAACAATGCTACAGAAAGCTAGAGAAGCTATGTATGACACTTTATTCAATTCTGTAAGAGGATCTATTGTGAAAAATCAAGTAAAAGCATATTATGTGAAGGAAAAACATGAAGCTGTAATATTGATTCCTAAAGGTAATTTTTTACAGACTTTGGGGAAAGTAGATAGAGAAGGGAAATGTTGGCTTAATTTCAATGAATTTTTATATTTAGCAGAAAGAGGAACAATAACACCATATTTACATAATGATACAATCACGGATAATGATGAATCTATGATTCCTCTTTCGATTGAAGATATATATTCATTCTTCAATTCACAACATGAAATGGATTCATTTTTTGTTTATTCTCATTTAAAAAGATTGGGATTTATAGTATTTCCAACAGGTTATTCAGATTTTGATAGTACATCCTATTTCTCACCATATGACAATAATTATAAAACGTTTTCTACCCAACTGACTAGATCCATACTATCTCAATTGAAGCTTTCATTTTCAACTGCATCTCATTCATTATTGAATGGAATGTTTTATAATGACTGGAATTTTAAATACTTGAAATTCAGAAGTTCTGCAAGCATTTATCTGGGTTTGAATAAATTAATTCCTCATAATTCTGTTCCAAAATCTTCAAAGGATTTACATGCATTGAATAGAAAAGATATTAATAATAATGCTTCTTCCAATTTATCAACAAAGATTACATTTGATGTATGGAAACCTCAAATAAATTTTAAGAAAAAAAGTCCTGGTTTGCCAGATTATCAGGTTGTCATATATAATAAAGGAGAAAAAAACCAACATTTCCCAACTTGCGAAGAAGCAGAAGAAATATTCAATAAATTGGATTACAAATTTGACTTTCTAGAGGAAATTGATGATGATTTATCTTGGAATACAAATTCTTATACAAATGGTATTTTGAGAACAGAATATCTTTCAAAACTTAAATCAAAGGCATTACAAGTTAGATCAAGTACTGGCGCTAAACAACAGACAACAAGGAAAAAACGTTCTATTTTCTCATTCCCACAGTATATTCAACAAATAATGAGATTAAAAAACGGTTATCGTAGTTTTTTACTAGCTGTGATCGATGATGGTCTAATAAGTTTTATTAAATTATCAGAAACAGATTTTGGGAATGAAAACATATGGTTTATCTCAGGATCTATGTCAAATACTCGACTAAAGAAAAATAAAAAATAAAAAATAAAATTAGACTTTTAGAATATAGATATATGAGTTTAATAACTACAACTTCCTAGCATATAAAATCGAAAGAAATTTTGAAATTAAAATTATTAGAACTCTAATATTTATTTTCAAGCATTAAAGTAAAAATTATTAAAATTTTAAATTATTTTAATTAATGATTTCTGGATAAGATTTTACTAATATATAATAACAATTAACTATGATTTTCCATAACATTTACATAACCTCTACCAGATTTCTTTTTTTTTCTTGTTGTAGAACTAGCACTCCTCAAATTAATTAAGTCATCTAATCCGTTTACACTTTTACCTGATAAGTTAATACCTGTTACATCAATAGCGGAAGGTTCCTTTAACATACGACTTGGTGGTTCAGTAGGACTTGAAGTTTTAGGGGCGTTACCTATTCCTGAAGATATTTCAGAAACAGGAGGAAGTGGATTAAAGTTATCATTGTTATTGTTAATACTAATCGATGATCCCGATCTTGGCTTGGTTTTAGGCTCTATGTTCTTTTTCCTGACAACCGGTGGAGGTGGTGGCGGTGTAGATAATTTCTGTTTTTCTTCTTCAGAACTATCCTTGTTTACCCAACGTTTTAAAGTTTCATCATAATAGAAGTTAGTTTTATGTCCAAGTTTGGCTTTGATAGGTTTCTTTTCATTGGGGTCTTTTTTCAACCAACCAAACCACCCTACTCCATTTTCCTCATTATCCTTATTTTGAGAACGTTTTGTTTCAGCTTTCTTTTCAGCAGCTTTTCTTTTCTCTTCTTGTTCTTCTTGTATTTTCATCAATTCAATTTTCTTTTCCTCTTTCTTCTTTATTTTCTCCAATTGCTTTTCTTCTTCACGTTTTCTTTCTTCAACATCTTCGTCATCCTCAGATTCATCTTCAACAATATCATTATAGCTATGGGTACCATTTTCTTGAGGTATGGAAGAAAATGACCTGAAATTTAGGTTAGTTGAAACTTTGATAACAGGTTCAAACATTGCTTTCGTTAGTGGCTCCGCTTCCCTGATAGGATCAAATCTCCTTAATGCGGTTCTTGAAGCTTTTTTATGGTCGATTAAAGTTTGTCCATTTTCTGTCGAAGTTTCTAAATGATTTGGAGTTTTTTGGAGTGTGAAATTAGAAGAAGCCTCGTCATCACAATTTTTTGAATAAACGTTATCTCCTTTTTTTTCCCCTATTGTGGAGTTCTCTGTCTTATTAAAATAATCCGAACCATTGTTTCCAGCAAAGGAATATATATTTATATTATCTGAAAAATTTGAATTTGATGTTTCTTCAATATAATCTTCTGCTACATTGCTAATAGGAGCAGGAATATATGAGTTTATTCTCGAGTTAGTTGGAACAGCAGGAATTGGTTCAATGTAATTATTCTGCCCTTCATTAGTTATATGATCGATCGATGGTGCAGGACTATCCTCAATCTCAGTGGATTTAAATTCTTGAATTGGATTTAGAGCATTACTAGCATCATCCATTGCAGTATCATTAATCTGTTCTTTGCTATCTGTTAACAGAATAGTGTCATCATCAGTAGTCGCATATTGGAGAACACCAGTGCCGTGAATTTGCTCAGACGAAGCGTATTCACTATTTGGAAGATTTTCGTTGGTATTTATTTCAGAACTGTTTTCAACGATAGCACGTTTTACTGATGTGGTAGTTAATGCAAGAGTACTTAGAGCAGATGTTGAATCTAAGTTTTGGTATTCAGCTTTCTTATATTTATCATCTTGGCTATGCTGTGCGTTAGGTTCTAAGCTTTGCTCGTTTGGGACAGTATCGTTTAACTTAGTTTTATCCTCACTTGTTTCCTTTTTAGAGGAAATTCCATATATGCCATTTAAGTCCAAATGTTGAGAAGGCATGTGCTGTTCAGTTTGCACTCTTCTTAATGCATTTCTTTTTATAGAGGTAGGTTTATTTGGGTATATCAATTTATGTGGAGAGCCACCTAAAGTTTGATCAATATTAGGTGGTTGATAAGAATGTGCAGCTCCTACCTGATTAGAATAATTTTCATTTAACAATGGATTATTCCTCAGAGGACTACTTCTTCCATGGTTTACAGTTC
Organism: Vanderwaltozyma tropicalis; assembly: GCA_030555675.1. Classification (NCBI taxonomy): domain Eukaryota; kingdom Fungi; phylum Ascomycota; class Saccharomycetes; order Saccharomycetales; family Saccharomycetaceae; genus Vanderwaltozyma; species Vanderwaltozyma tropicalis. The sequence goes on from JANIWO010000003.1 coordinate 93,816, forward strand.
GATCACCATTATTGACATTGTCCGATGGATATTGTGGTTTTTTATGCAATGGATTTTGGTATAATGTATATTGTGATTGAGATAAATCAAGCATAGATGAATTTCTAGAAGAAACTGGAGTAAATCCATCAAATATTTTTTTTTCACCAGCATCATGAAGTAGCAAGTCATCATCTCCACCAATGAATTTATTAAATGATTTATCTAATTGATCCCAAACACTGCTTAATTTTGGTTTTCCTAACCAACCATTGCTTGAATTCATCATCCTTGTTGATAAATCATTTACATGAGCACTGATATTAATATAATTAGGGTCCCTCTTAGGTAGTAATTTTAAAATGGATGTAATGTGATCAGCATATTTTGAGCACAATGTTGTCAACTCTTGTTCTTGCAAACAATATGCATGGTATAATTTTTGAGGCAATAAATCTACAAAATATTTGAACTTTGGATCGCTAGTAAAAGTAAATTCGTATAATTCAGACCAAACAATACTTTGAGGAGTAGTCACTTCTCCAATACAATTGAATCTTAAAGGTAATCCTTGAATAACATTTGTTGATGATAATGGTACATTTGCTATCATAAAAATTATATGAGAAGGTAGATTAAGGTATCTACTTTTCAAAAAAATACCAAATTCCACTAGAAAATCTGATACCATCAGTGGGATAGCTAAATTATTGGACACTTGCTTTTCCTTAGGTTGCTCATCATTATTGATAGATGTTACATTATTTAATATAGTTGCAACAATGACGTTCCAATTGTTAAGAGCCCATGTCCCCTTTGCTTCATCTGTGTAAAATTCACTTACTGCTAATTTAGGATTACCAACGAAAACTTGGAAAATAAGAGATAATAAGTTTGCTGATGATCCTTGTGTAGAAGAGTCTCCAGTAAATTCTTCTTTTATATATATTTGAATGACTTCAGACCATTTTTCTTTACCGATCATACTACTAACCAAAAGTGCCATAGAGTAGTCTTTTTTATTTAATGCCAATTGTAATGCAGCACCATGGTTTCCTGATTGTAAAAAGCTCAAAGCTTTGATTTGTGATTTGGTATCCAATTTGTGTGCATTAAATATCGGCTTACCGTCAAATTGTGATTGACTCAAAACATTAATCTGTGAATCAGAATAATATAATTGATTGGATATATCTTTTAATGTAGCTTCTTCTGAAAGTTTTATTTTTAATATTTTATAAATTGTTGTCTCAAGTGTATTATTATTGTTCGTTGCCATGTCGCCAATAATATTTTCTATCCACTTAATTACATCTTTTGTTTTAGTTTTACCTTTATTCAAAGGACCTGGGAAAGACTTTAACAATTCATTTGGTTTACAAATAGAACTATAATTTACAATATTGATATCATTAACTGTAGGCGTATTAGACATCATAAAGGAATTTTGAGAAAAATCTGGAGGAATAGCGTACACAATTTTATTTGAGGAATTCCAATGAAAAATTGGGAACTGATGATTCAGTAGCGCTTGATTATCAACAGAAAATTCTGGTTGAGAAATATTTTTATATTGTGGTGCTGTTTGCAACTGTTGGTTAACTGGCTGTAACTGATTAACCATAGCAGGTGTTGTGAATATTTGTATATTTTCATTTGGCAAGCCTTGATATGTTGATGAAGCATTTAGAGAAACATTCTGAGCACCATTATTTGGAGCATATCTTGATGCTCTTTCACTCTGATTTGGATTGTAGATACTCGAATTTGAACGCGTATGACCCCTATTCATCTGTGATTGAACATTAGAAAGAGATGTTCTCATGGTTTGAGGGAATGCTTGGTTTGGAAGCATTGACATATTAGTTTGGTTTGAAACATTGACATTAACGGTTGGTGGAGCATATCTATCAGTTGGGTTGTTTTTATTTCCTCCTACTAAAGGATTGCGTGAATGTGATTGATGTTGATTTGTGATTGTATTAGAAACAGGAATATTTGCATTTGTTCCCACATTACTATAACGACGAACCCCGCCAACACTAGGTATACTGGAATGTGCAGGGAATACATTCGAAGTCGGCATGGTCTGAACTGGAAATACATTTGGAGTCTGTAAATTTTGTAATTGCATATCACCGATTGGATATCCAATTCCATTGTTTGATGCACCTGATAGGCTTCCTGATAAAAGAGGTTGTTGTACTGACATGTTATTTGAATGATTTATAGGTAGACTGTTTTGATTAGTAAAAGTTGATTTTGAAAGGTCCATCGAAGGAAGTCTACTTTGCATTGGAAATTTTCTCGCTTGGTAGTCGTTTGTTCTGGCACCATTTAAGGAAGGACTACGATTAACAGGAATACTGAAGTTGTTACTTGAATTAAAATCATTGGATGCAACAGAAACGGGTACAGCCTTCGCTTGCTTTTGAATATTCTTGGACACTAAATTCATTGGGAAATCATATGCATCTGACTTTTGCTTTTCTTGATTTAATTTTTGGGCTACTCTTGAATGTGTACTTGTATCAGATTTAATGGTGGGAATATCATTTCTAAAAGGCTGTGGAGGGACGATACCTGTCTGAGAAGGGACAATACTAGCTTGTACTTTTGTTCTATTTCCCGTATTAAGAGATGATGCTTGAGGTAATGGGTGTTCTGCTTTAGGCTGATTAGTCAATTGAGGGGCATATCTTGATTGGGAAAAAGAAGTTTCATTAACTAAGTTAGTTCTTAAAGAAGGGTCTACTTTTTCATCAATATCTGTCAAATCAATATCCAATTCTTCATCAGAATCAAGAAAACTGTCTGAATCACTTAATATATCAAGATTGTTACCTTCATTATTATCTTCCAAAAACTCATCATTTTCATCTAATAAGTCATCATCATCATGTAAGAATGAAAGCTTTGCTTCTAAATGATCATTATTCGGTAAATTTTCTTCTGAAATATGAGTGAAAAAAACTGTGTCTTGACTAATAGTGTCCTTGGTATTGGTATCTCTTTCAGTTACAGTATTATAATTTTCAGAGGTTACTTGCAAATCTGCTTGAAGTTCAGGCTCTGTTACAGCGATCTGTTCACTCAAGGAAACTTCATGATTTGGAAGTACTTCCAGATTGGTATTATCTATTTTATTTAATATATCGGATTGAACTTGATTAATCAAATCTTTTTGTGATACTTCAGATTCTTCTTTGATTTTTGTAGCGATAATATCACTGGATTCTTCTATTTGAGATGACTTAGATTGTTCTGTTAATATATTTGTTTTGTTTCTAACATCCGAAGAATTCCCATTATCAGTTAATAATTCTTCATTTATATTATTCAAAGTTTCTACTAGTTCTTCATTTCCAGATTGATGTGGGATATCAATATTATTATTTAATTCTTCAGTCATAATATTATTTTCAGGTTGGTAAGCATTTCCAATGGCTTGATCATCGTTATCAATTGTATTTTGCTCAGCAATAATTGCTTTTTTAACTTCTTCTGGATTTAGAGTACGATTAACAGCGGATTCAATATTTGAAACTAAAGAATCTGGCGTGTCTAAGCCTACTGGTTCTTCAATTGAAATAAATTCTTCATTCACTTCTATTATATCATCGTTAACCAAATCTTCAGATATTTCATCGATTGTAGCAGAGGCAGCATCTGATTCTGTTTCTGATAAAGCGTGCAATTTTTCAAAATTAGTTTCTTGTGATGCAGAGGTAATATTTATGTCTTGGTCTTGAACAATATTTTCATCATCAACATGATCATCTAATTTCTCATGAGCTTTTTTCTGCTTTAGCTTCAATTTTTTCTTTTGATTCTTTTTTCTCCTAGCTTCTGGAGTCATTTTTGATTAGTTTATTGATGTGTATCAGGAAAACTTCTTATAAACTAGAAATGAAAGACAATTGAATCTAAACTGATAATTGAAAGTAATTTAATCAAAAGAAAATTATTACTTTCTTATTCAATTTTGTAGTATTGAAAAGTAATTCTTATTATAAATAAATATAAAACTATAATTATCTAATAGTTAATGTTATTATTCCATTATCATTTTTTTATTGCAAAAACCTTTTTTTTTTTTTCATTTTTGATGTCAAAATTTAAAAAGGAGTGATAATCATAATCAACGACGTCCTTCATATAATGTTATAATAGTCATTAATTACTTTACAAACCTATACAATGGATACTAATTAGTTAATTATATATATATATATTATTATTATTAAATAAATTTGACTAATCGTTGTTCAAATTATATTATTTACTTTTAAAGTTCAAAAAAAAAAAAAAATGAAGAAAAAGAATCATTTTGCTGTGCGTAACTTTTCCATATTTATTGTTTTTAATGTTTTAAAAATGATTCTAAAATAACCAGCAGATTATTCATCTGCAATTTCATTTAGATTATTGTAATCTCCCAAGAAGGAATATGAAAATTTGGTATTGATGGCTTGATCATTTTTAACAATTTCAGGTAATATTTTCCATCTCCAAATGAAATCATACTGATTAACTTTATTTTGTGTTAATATTCTTAAATATTGTAAAAAGATAACGTAATAATAAACCCCTAATCCTGTTAAAACATGCCACCAACCATGTAATTCTAAAAATGTACCAAATGGTAATTTAAGAAAACTCCTTCTAATATTTACCCAAAATGAACAGAAATGAACATCTAATTGCCAACAAAGAAAGCCTATTGCAAATAATATTATACCTAATGTCATACAATAAGTTAAATTTTTTTTAGCCTTAATATCTTTCACATATTTAAAATTTAACCAACCTGCAATTATAACTACTAGTCCAGTAAAAAATGCATATGCAAATTCATGAATTAATGGATTTCTGTAAATGATATAAACAACTGTGACAATAGTTAATATTAATGACAGTAATATTCCAATAGCCCATTGTAATTTTTCAGAGAAGCTTTTTAATCCTTTTTCAGGATGTTTATTTTCATAATATTCACAAACCATACTCCATGTTGGAATAGTTGTAGCATAAATCATTGGTAGTTCATCTAATAATTGGTATCTATATTGTAAAGACATATGAAACAACCAAGATCCTAATCCAACAATAGCAAAGCCAATACCTATTAAAATATATCTAAATTCTAATTTATTTCTATAAGCACAATATGTTGCATACAAAGAAGTAATAAAATATGCTATATTTGATAAAGTATTTGACCATTCTGCAATATATGGAGATACCACATAATTTTCTTCACACCAATCAATAGTAGAAGTAACATTCCCCCAATATCCATCAATAGTAGTATTTGGATATGGCCATCTAAAGAACCCCATCGTTGTATTCTATTGATTTATTCTTGTTCTATCCTGGTTTAACTATAGTTAATCTTTAAAAAAAATTACCCCTAAAGATAATAATAATTCTTTATTATCTTAATCGCACACAAAGTAAACGAATGTCTTTTAAGATTATATATACTATTTATATATAATACTATTTAAAAGGTCAATATATATACAATTATTTAAAATAAGTTTTAAATCCCTTTAAATATCTATATCTATTTATATTTTTTTCAAATTTCAGTATGAATAATTAGCTTTTTCATCTTACTTAATATAGTAAAAAATAACGATTTTATGCTGTTAGAGTGAAAAAAAGATAGGATGAACCCCATATTAAACACTTTACTATATTTTATGTCAATGAATTACATGGTAATATTTTGAATTTATTATTCTATTTTCTTGAAAAAATATTATATTATTTAATAAGTTGTTCCATTGAAATAATATTCTTCTTGAAAAAAATATAAAAAAAAAATTCAAAAAAATAGTAGAATTATAAAATATTTTAGAAAATACTAATAAAATTCAACTCAATTACTATAAGTATTAACAAGATCTATCCTTACCAGAAGTAAATAATAATGTATAAACTTTGGTTTTATTACATTATTTTATATTTTGTGACGTTCTTCATTATTTGATAATGACAATGCCAGTATGTATAGTAACCCTAATGACTCGGTCCCATAAACCCTAATGACTCGGTCCCATGAAACCCTATCAACAACTAATCGAAATTCCAAATTATTTTTTTGGGAAAATTTGAAAATCTTAAATTTTTAAAAATTCTGGGGATGGTTCTACTTATCTTTAATAGGGTTGTGTCTTGTAGGAAAACTTGTTCTAGTCAATTTTTAATGTAATGATCAGTTGTCAACTTCTACCAGTTTGAATAATTGAATATATTAAATTAACGAAGAAAATTTCGTAGAAAATATATTTCTAAATTAGTCTAAAAAGGATTAGTTCTTCTTTTCAAAGTACACAATTAAAATATATGAAAGGGGTCAAATAAGAAGGAGAATAAGCTTTGTATATAATTACTCTTCCGTATCTGTCCCTACCCGTTCCAGATAGGGAATGTACGAGTATTTCTAACATTTTTTGGTAATGAAATAATTTAACATTCTAAAGTAAATATGATACAAGATTTTCTAATAGATTATTTTGATAATGTAATACACATCATGACCTCATAAGTACAATTATGCATTTATTTTTTAGATTTAAAAATAAACTACTTGCTCCCTTAGCTTTCTTCATGCTTATACTTAAGTACAAAATTATTAAATATTAATTTTATCTCTCTACGTGGTAGTCTTGGCATGAAATGATTAGTGGATTAAAGGATTATTCTTCTAAACTTTAAAAGAATAATCAATCTGCTCTCATTCCCCTTCTTATTTCCATTATGTTTAAATTTAGTCAACTAGAAACGTGCTGAGGGACAATACGAAAAATTAAACTATCTTTTTTTTTTTTTAAATAAGCACTAGAAAAACCAGTACAAACTATAAACCGTTCTTTAAGAAAAAGGGGTTTATACTCATATTTCTGTGGAAATACTGCCGATACGGCCTGCGCACATGCAAGCAGTGTCCAGCAGTGTCTATACAGTAACTTTGTGCACTCGGTTAGTTTCTATATCCGTATGCAGTATTCAGATACAGATCTTCTTAATCTTGGAAATTTTGCCAGTTTGCATCGTTTTCGATTCTTTTTCCTGGATCTGTGCATAAGCAATAATATCAACCTTAATTCTTTCGTTGTTGTCTTAAATTAGTTCCTTTTTAAAAAATGTAACATAGTAATTAAGTATATGAGAGAAAACTACAGGGAAAACAAGCTAATAATTTTTTGTTTTCTCTTGAGGTTTAAGAATAAAAAATATTTTACTTCTATGCATAAAATTAAACACATTTACTTCTATTCCTTTTTTAAAAATAACTAAAAATAATATACTCTTGTCCCCCACGTTGATTTTACTTCTATACTTTAATAGAGTAAACTATTTTTAATATCTGGGGAGTAAACATATTTTATCATAGGAAGAAACTATGCATCTTAACGTTTGTGTTGAGAATATATTTTAAATGTATTAAAATTTAATTGTACTGTATTGTACCATGGAAAACTCCGGATGTAATATCGTTTTTTAAAATATGTTTTTGAACTTTGTACAATATTTATTCTTTTTAAAAATTTTTTAAAAAAATGGACTCTGTAAACAGGACTTTTAATTATAAAAGAATTTTTGGAGTACGTCTTTAATTAGTATTATATCTTATTACTATTTATACATATATTTATATATAAATATATATATATATGTGTGTGTTTGAGAGATTTTGTTTTGATCAAGCCACTCGATTTAAAAATTAATTTTCCAACCAAGAATATTAGTTGATTATTCAATACTATACAAATTTTGACCTCTTTTTTTGTTGAGCATAATACAGTATATTCTCACTTCAATTATATTAATTCAAAATGGGTAGACGTAAGATTGAGATACAACCGATTACAGAAGAAAGAAATAGAGCCGTGACGTTTATGAAACGTAAAGGTGGTTTGTTTAAAAAAGCACATGAGTTATCAGTACTATGCCAAGTAGATATTGCTGTTATAATTATAGATTCTGAAAATAATAAATATGAGTTTTCTTCTTGTGATATGAACGAATTATTAGAAAATTATGAGAACAACAATATAGGGCATGCCAATACTCCTAAAAACTCTAACAATATTTTTAATTCAAGAAATAATTCAACTACATCGGAGGGAAACAATCTCAACAATACTTTCGAAAACTCTCAAAATATAATAGAGTTTAATTCGAAAGAAAATAACTATGACGCTACCAATAATAATAACAATTATAATACTACAACCATTAAGAACAATTACAACACTACTACTACTACAAAAACAACAACTATGATTAATAAAACCATTACCTCTAACAATAACAATAAAGTTAACAAGTTTAATACTAATGCTTTTACCCAACAATTTTCCAAAATAAATCCATTAGAAAAACCTCAGATGGATCCAAATTTTGATTCTTATTTGAATGAGTTTTCTGCAGGTACTCTTCGGAAACATAGTTTGCCAGCTGAGTTAGAGTCTTATTATTTTAACAAAAACAGGTTTGATATAGAATCTAACAACATAGCCCAAAATACTTCTGCAATGTTTCGAACAGATAAACAACCTCAATCTTTTCCAGAGAATGGCTTAAAAAATACACTTAATAATTATCCTTTGAATAATTATAATCAGTTTATCAATACACCACCTGATAATTATATAGCAAGACAACAATATTTTAATGAGCCATTTAATAATAACATAATTGTAGATTCTACAGCATCGACACCAAATGAATCATATTTTACATCAGATGAAAGTTATACAGATAACGTTAATTTTATTTATGATACTCGGTGGCAAAAATGGTTTCAATAGTCAATATAACATAATCAAAACAATAGAAAGAATAGTTTAAATTATAAAATGCAAATTCTGAACAAAATTTTAATTCTGTTATTAAAAATTTCAATTATAATTAGTTGTCAATTTTATTAACAACATTAATAAATGAATTTGCAACAATAATTACGAATTGCATTTTATATCTATTGTTTTTAACGAAGGTTGTCATTGTTGTTTTATATTTATTTACGTATTAGCCTGGTTTAAGTTTAAGATATGAGTATGCTTGCATACATAAGGTTAACTTCAAAAACAACATTGTAAAAAAATAATAATATACCTGTAGTTTTACAATTTTATTATTGAGAATCTCTATTGATCAATGGTCATAATATTTCAAATGTAATCATTAAGAAAACCAAAAATTTATAATTCAATGAAAAATAGTTTTATTTCTATAGTATTTAGAATAAATTGGACATTAATAATTTCCATAAAAAAAACTGTTTTTTATACTTATATCGTCTTCTTTTTGGTTTGTTTCAATTACTCTTCATTGAATACATTAAAATGATTTTGATAAATCTTATCATATGTCAAGCAGTTTTTGGCTATTTGTCTACAGTTATATTTATATACTAACAGAGTCAAGATATATCAATTAGGTACAGAAGTATCTTTAGAGATGATAATTTAGGCAACATTAAATAAAGTCAAGTAAGACTATACAAGAGTAAGTAGAATAATGCTCCAGACTTCTAAGATATTTAAATAAAAATTTATATATTAACCTATTGTATTCATATCCTGATCTATTTTTAGATTTACTATTTTCAATAATGTAATATTCGATCTTTAAATGCATAAAATAGTCTGCGATAAAATGAAACAGACTAATTGAACATGTTATAGAAACAAAATTTAAAAAATTGTAAAAAAAATTACCGACATCGGTTAGCTGTCGTTTGTTTTGTTCGAAATCTTAAAAATATCTATTTTTGCCCTGAATTACCCTCCTTGTTTTTAACATTTTTTTTTATTTAAAAAAATTATTCTATATTCTTTGCATGTAAATAATGGCGGAGGAAAAAATACTCAAAGAAAGTTACGTAGCAAATGTTTATTTTTTTTTTTTTAAAGAATTTAATTATAGTGGCGGCATTTTTGATTAAAAAAAAATGAAAATATAAATGCGCTTCTTTTATGAAGTGACGATACATCCGTACATTTTATAAATATTCCTACTTTGTTTACGGTTTATGAATTGCCATGATAAAATTAAATATTTTTAAAAAATGTACAATAATTTATTTGGCTTTTAATTCTCGGGATTACGTTTTCCAAGATATGTTTGTTTCGTGGGTTACCCAAGCACAATTTTGTTCGGAAAGTAACCTCTTGCCAGTAATCTCTCTCCAGAAGAAGTATTTTCTTTGCTCTAGAAGGGCGACTTTGCCGTTCTTCCTTCTAAAGTTGGAATGTTTAGGCTGAACTTCTAATAATTATTCAACAGACTCTAACTAAGATATGCTGTTTACTGAGTTTACACAAGCAACTCATTGTGAATTTTCGAAATTTTGGATGAGTGGAATTTTTCATCGCTAGTTCTTGATCTGAAAGCTTGTGATGGAATTGCTAACAGTGCCAGGATATACTGTATTATACCATCATTGTAATATGATGAGCAATTCAATCTTTCAATATAGTGTTTGTTGGCAGTAAGAACAGTAAGAAACTAGTTAGTGGTAGTAACAATTGCTGTAATACCTGTAATTCTCAATATAGTCCAACTGCTAAAATAGATAAAATGATTTCAAAAGTAATATATAGTAAGTACTAATTATATACATATATATTTACATAGTTTTTGCTTATTCTTAATAAAACCACATAACAGAGTATACACAACAAACCAACATGAAGGTATGTGAAATTATAAAGAACAATTTTAAATTATTACAGTAATGAATTTTTTAAAGAATTAAATCTCAATTAAGTTTCCTATTGTATTTGAAGATGTATATTTATATTATCCAAGTTAAATGAAGAAAGTATTAAAATTCCTAAGTTGTATTTATTATGAAATATGGTAAATTTATAAAGTTTAAGACTGGATATGAAACAACGAAATTTTTATTAATCCTCCTTTCAATCAAAATATGATTTATGGAAAAAATAATTAATGAATTTACTTATAATATTCAGTGGTGATGGATTGTTAACTTTTCTATTTGATAGAAATTTTGTTGAACAAGAAATGGTTACTATAAATGAATAACACAAATAACTTTATATATACGAAAATTTAAGAGAAATGACAATTTAAAAAATTCAAACCCTGATAATCATATAAATTTCAGAAATACTAACAATTTCATTATTATTAATTTTAATACAGTTGAACATTGCTTACCCAGTTAACGGTTCCCAAAAAACCGTCGAAATCGATGACGAACACCGTATCCGTGTCTTCTACGACAAGAGAATCGGTCAAGAAGTTGAAGGTGAATCCGTTGGTGATGAATTCAAGGGTTACACTTTCAAGATTACCGGTGGTAACGACAAACAAGGTTTCCCAATGAAGCAAGGTGTTTTATTACCAACCAGAGTTAAGTTGTTATTGACTAAGGGTGTTTCTTGTTACAGACCAAGACGTGCTGGTGAAAGAAAGAGAAAGTCTGTCAGAGGTGCCATTGTTGGTCCAGATTTGGCTGTCTTGTCTTTGGTCATCACCAAGAAGGGTGAACAAGAATTAGAAGGTGTTACTGACACTACTGTTCCAAAGAGATTAGGTCCAAAGAGAGCTAACAACATCAGAAAATTCTACGGTTTAACCAAGGAAGATGATGTCCGTGACTTCGTTATCAGAAGAGAAGTTACCAAGGGTGAAAAGACCTACACCAAGGCTCCAAAGATCCAAAGATTGGTTACTCCACAAAGATTGCAAAGAAAGAGAAACCAAAAGGCTTTGAAGGTTAAGAACGCTCAAGCTCAAAGAGAAGCTGCTGCTGAATACGCTCAATTATTAGCTAAGAGATTAGCTGAAAGAAAGGCCGAAAAAGCTGAAACCAGAAAGAGAAGAGCTTCTTCCTTGAAGGCTTAAATGAATTAATTATTTATTTAATTCAACATAAATGTATATTTCATTGTCTAACTTATATAATTTGACATAGTTTAAAACTTTACAGAAATCTAATATAAAAACCAGAAGTGTTATTATTTTAAAGTAACCAACTCTTCAGCACTTGTTGGGTGAATTGCGACACAATTATCAAAATCAGCTTTAGTTGCTCCCATTTTAATGGCAACAGCAAAACCTTGAAGAATCTCTGAAGAAGAATCACCTACAATATGCAAACCTACTACCTTGTCGTTCTTACCTTGACAAACTAATTTATATTTAGTAGGGGACTTCTTTGAAATCATTGAATAATATAATGCAGCAAACTTTGTGGTGTATGTTTTAATGTCATCTTGTCCATATTTCTCAATTGCATCACTTTCTGATAAACCTACAGTCCCTACTTCAGGATGTGCAAAAACTACACTTGGAATATTGTCATAATCTAATCTATCATAAAGAAAGTTATCAGGACCAAACAACCTGTTCGATAATTTTCTACCAGCTGCAATGGCTACAGGTGTCAATTCCACTCTACCTGAAACATCACCTAGAGAATATATATTAGGAACTGAGGTATTCTGATATTGGTCAGTAAGTATACATCCTTTATCAGTCAACTTAACACCAACATTATCCAATCCAAATTCAAGAAATGACTTACGTCCTATTGTCCAAATTAGTTGATCGATCTTTTCAAGTGTTTCACCATTTGATAGGATTACAATTAACTTACCGGAATCAACATTCTTTTTGACTTCAACAACTTTAGATTCTTTATGGACGTTGATACCAATTTCTACATAATTATCTGTAATAGTCTCTTGAATTAAGCTATCGAATTTCCTTAAAACAGTTTTACCTCTAATGACTAAATGTGTTTCGGTTCCTAGTCCATGGAAAACACCAGCAAATTCTATCCCAATATATCCTGCACCGACAATAACCACATTTTTAGGCTGTTTTTCCAAATTAAAAAATCCATCAGAATCGATCCCATACTCAAAACCTGGTACTTGATCAGGATATATTGCCTTACCTCCTGTTGCTATCAAAATATGATCAGCAGAATAAGTTTCTCCAGGCCCATTCCCATTTTTAACTTCGATATGACCTTTTTCGTCGAATTTAGCCCATCCAAATATAACATCTACGCCAAACTTTATAAGATTATCCTGATATATACCATTCAAAACCTTAATATAATCATCTCTTTTCTCTTTGAATTCTTTCCAATTGAAAACCAAATGCTCTTTATTTAAAGGATAATCTTGAAATAATTTATATTCATGACAGTCTGTCGCCATTTTTGCCAAAGTTGATGCATGCCACATAATTTTTTTAGGGACACAACCCACATTAACACAAGTTCCTCCCAACTTTTTACCTTCAATTAATAAAGTTTTGGCACCATATTGGGATGCTCTTCTTGCGGCAGCAACCCCTCCTGAACCACCACCAATTACAATGAATTCATAGTGTTTCAAAATTGGTGACATTATTTACAACCTTTACTAGTAGTATATTGGAAATTTAATACAAAGTGATTCAATTTTCATATCATCCATTAGCAATATCATTTAAAATTAATTTAAAATATAAGGTACTATTTATATGGATTACATTGGATAGTAAGTTTTGATAAGTTGATGCATTTATAGTGAACAACCTTTAAAAATCAGGTAACGAATGCTAGAAAGCCTCATAAAGTCATAGAAGAAAGTAAGTAATTATAGAGCATGTGATGTTCCAAAAAGCATATAGTACTAACAAATATACGTAGTTTACTCTATTAGTGGATAGTTATTAGATGCATTGATCTTTACGTTCAGGCAATTCGTTTGAAGAAATCTATTCATTAAGAAAATGGTAATAAGAAGAAGTAGTAGAAATGTTATATTCTTTTTATTATTTGTTAGTGTTTATTTATAGGTTTTTTACACAGGGGCTGAAAACACTGTCGCTTCAGTTGTGTCTGTTGCTTGATGTGCTAAGTATACACTAGTTTTATTTTCCTCAACACAAGAATTATTTAATTCTAAAATTTCAATGTGATATAATTCTCTTAAAAAGGGAATGAGTGTTTTAATAATACAGTGAATTAAACAAGTTATTACCCAGATAACACACAAAACAGCTAGTATGACAGCTATTACTCTAAAAGCTCCAATTGGGAAGTATTGGTTATATTGGATATAAACTTCATCTGTTCCTAGTACCATAGCACCTAACGGAAACCCCATTGTCCACCAACCTCTATTATAATGATATATTTTAGTTTTAGAAACATTTGCATTTTCAATATTGTCATTAAACAGGGACAGCACTGAGAGTAGAAAAACAACAGTGAAAAAGAATCCATTGGTTAGTAACATTAATGCAGTCATTAAGCCAATTATTTTAAAAATCCAGGGTATCACAAGTAATAATATAAATTCATCGCTAAGATGATCATCTGGAACAGGATAATATTGATTAACATAAATTTTAACATTATCAGTAAGAAGTAAGAGCCCATATGAACTCATACCCAAAGGACCTAATACAATAAATAAAGTAAAAATATTTTTCATTGGTGGAATTTTATTAATATATAAATTCCAGAAAAATATTGTTAAGATAATGAATGCAACTGACATTGAATGTAGTAAAAATAACATTGAAATAACTAATGTTAGGAAATTAATATTCCTACTGAATATATTTTGGAATGCATCTATTGAAATCAAAACTCCACCACTTGTAGAAGCCACAATTAATGGTATAATGGCCAATAGTAATGAACTTTTCAAATAATTAGACATTACCCTTTGACTATGACATTGTGGATCACAAGAATCATCATTAAAATAATGCCTTTTCCAAATGACAAAAAATACCCCCCACGAATATAAGAATGCTAATACAATATCATACCACCATAAAATGTAAACGAATTTTAACACTCCAGGTAAATATTTTGAATTTGATAATTCATATTCACAAAGAGCTATTAAATAATTCACTAGACCTGTTAATGCAATTGAATAAAGCCCCCAAAATAAATTTGTATCTAAATCAGTAATATATTTTCTCTTGTAATACTGTAAAGATTCTGTCTTTATCACATAAATAAAATGTATGATCCCAATAAAATTAAAATAAAGGAATATTAATGATGCAATGGCAAACATAATATAAGAACATATTCTTAGCCATTGTGCCGGATATGGGAAATTATGTAATAAATCAGCAGTAATACCTGTTCCTGTCACATAAATAAATAAAAATGGTTCAAATTGTAATACAAGATGTCTTAAACGCCTCCTTAATTTATTTATATTCTCTGTCATTATAACAAAATTTATAGTAGTAATGAAAAATGCTGAATTTACCCTTTAGCCATTTCTCTAAAATATAGAAGTACGAAATTAAGAAACTATCCACAGATCGAAGTAGTACTTGATACCTATTGACATATATACTTATATATTACAATTAAACAAATTTAAAGAATGACAATGCTAATAATCATTTTCAAATTGTAACTAAAATTAATGATTAATGAATTAAATGTATCCATTTATGAATACTGGAATAACTTTAACTTTTATTATAATTCCCCATATTGAAAAATACAAGAATTATATAATTGAAATTACTAATGCTAATGAGCAATTACTGCTGATTGATCGATCATAAACGTCATTTGTTCCTCTTGGCCTATATAAAAACCATCAACGAATGGTGGTGTCTTTGGTAATAATCAAAAAAAAACAAAAAAACATTCAATTTTCAATATTTATGTACCGTAAATCAAAATCATGCATAGAACTATTGGGAAAGAATGATATATTGTGAATAATCACTAAGAAATCCGCGTAGAAACTATTTTTTATGCAAATAATCAAAAAAAAAAAATCAAAGAACGAAATGTTAATAATAATGCATGGATTTTGGTAGAATGGATTTGTTTTATAGTGGAATGATTATGGTTCGGGGTTTCTTTGTGACGTCGTGTGGTGTGGTGCGTGGGAGTGGCTGATTATATGCTTTATAATAATTAAGAATAATACCGTTTCTTATAGTTAGTTAGCTATGATTATAATTCTTAGCAAAAGTGTAGATCTATAATTGGTTGATTTTATTAAAAAAAAATATTTGATTATTATTTATCCTATTATTGTGATGATCAGACATCAAGTTCTTTCCATTTACTGGCGTACATTAGCAAATATAATATACCTATTAAAGAGATGACATTACATAAACCTAAACCTGTAAAACACCAACCAATACCCATCTTATCACATAATGTCATAATTATTGCTGAACTAATTGCTGCTGCGCAATTTCTAAAACAACTACTTAATGCTACAGTAGATGCTGCTCTTCTTGCTAAAATTTCTGTTAAATATGTCATGGTAGTGTTACTACACCATGTTAAACCGAATGCATTTAATGCTGATGAAACAAATACTATATAAATTGTAAAATGATTATCTATTGACCACCCATAAAGAATACAACCTGCTGTATTAATTGCAATCCCCCAAATTTGTAAAATTAATCTATATTCAATTGGATATTTCATATTTTCATGAGATTTAATCCATCTGTTTCTTAAAAAATCTGATAAGTGACCTCCACTTTGTGATCCAACTAACATTGCAACACCGGGACAAATATATGCTAATCCTGTACCAAATTGACTAAAATTGTAATCATTTTGTAAAAAATGTGAAAATGTAACACTAAACGCATAATAATTAGCAAATAACAATGCTGTTGATACTGATGTTATAATAATTGGTGGGAATAATAACATTTTGCAATATGCATGTAAACCTGGTTTTGTTGGTTTTGGATATAATTCTTTAAAAATTGGATCATCTGTAACTGGTTTTTGAATTCCAATATGACTAAAAAATTTCCATTTATTTGGAACCGATTTGGTGTTATTATTTGACATTTGCTTTTCAATAATACTAATATCTTTGGAATTTACGCTACTTTCAGAAATATTAATGTCCTTTTCCTTAACCCATTTTTTATCACCATTACCAACTATACATCTTAATGTTTCAGGTAAAAATGCTAATACAAGTAAAAATGCAATTCCTGACATTATACATGTAAAACCAAATAACCATCTCCAATGATCACCTTTAAGTAAAATTAAACCAGCTACAATTGGTCCTACAATTGGTCCCATATTAGGACCCAACATGAAATATGCTACTGCTTTACCTCTATGTTTTGGTGGAATAATATCTGTAATTGTTCCTACTCCCAATGCTATTACTGAACTGGATCCAAATGCTTGAAATATTCTTAAAACATACAAACTGCCAATATTTGTTGGCAATGCAGCTAATAAAATATTTATAATTGTTACTAAAAGTAATGAACACAGATATAACCACTTTCTACCACAACTGTCTGCAAATAAACCCCAGAATAAAGGACCAACTGCGAAAACTGCCATGAAAACAGATACAGTAGCATTGATTGTTGTAGAGCTAACATTGAATGCCTGTTGTAGGGTAGGTAGTGCGGGAATATATATATTTCCTGACATAGGTCCTAGAAATCCAATAAATATTACAATTCCAAAAATTATCAATCTTTGGGGTTTAGTAAATTTACTATAAGGTAACGTTTCTGTTATATCTAAACTCAATACATCTTGATTTTCTTCATCATTTTGTGTTTTATTACCAAGTTCTGATTTTAGACTATCTTCACCTTCATTGCCAATATCATCCAACTGTTCTCCTTCATTATGATAATTATCAGATAGTGCTGTGGGCATTTTATCCAGTGGAATATCCAATACATTAGCAACTTGACTATCAGTTGAACAAAACGATTTGAAGCTGGAAACTGTATTAGTTGGAAGATCTTGTGATGTAATTGAATTACTTGAATTTTTACTTATTTTATCTAGCTTATTATCCATTTTTTATTCTTGGTTTAGTTTAACTTTAAAATAAATATACAGGACTTTAAACAACCAATATTATAATATTGCACAATATATATTCATATATATGTTTTTATGGTTTATCTATTGAACGAGTTTTGTGATACCAATCGTTACTGACACCAATTACTCTATTACGATGGTTGAAAAAGAAAAGAAGGTATTCAATATTTGAATAGAAACAAATATTAAATCACCAATAAACAGTGTAGACGAGCTTATAAATTATTTAGGTTCATGATATGTACTCTTTTAAATAAAGAATACGTTGTAAGTTTTCTACTACAGAAACTGTTTGTTGTGACATCCAAGACTAATTATAGTTTTCATATGAGTACGTTTTTACAAGAAAATATTTTCAGTAATAATACTAGATTTCCGATAATATGATACAAATTAATGATTGAATGCCATAGTATCTTCTCTTAAAATACAGGTTACATCTTATAACACTGAACATTATATATAATAAATTTGTTACTATAAGCCTATTACTATCGAATTACCCGGGCGTAGTGTTTAAAGTTAATTTTGCGAGCCAAATTCAATTTTTAATATCAATGGACAAATATGTTTGTTTTACGAATTTAATATATTTGAATAAGTAATAATGACCAATAATTGGAATATTTTATATATTCATTCTACGTTTTGTCCAGAATATTTATTGCTGATTTATAGAAGTATACTGTTTAATTGATATTTTGATATTAAATTCTGATTGGAAATACAGGATTTAAAGTTAAATAAGAACTTTTATTGGAAATAAATTGCAGAATGTCACAACTAAATCCAGAAGCTCCATTAGCAATTGCCAAACTTTTACGTCACAATGATGAATTGAAATTAAGAAAAGGTTTATTACAAAATAAACCAACTGAATTTTTCCGTTATAAAAGATTTATCAGAGCTTTTAAATCTAAGCCTTATGCTAAAAAATCAGAAGTTCAACCTGATTTTTATCCATCTATTATGAAAGCTGATGGATCTGATGAATATAATGAAGATAGACTAAAAGATCTTTTTGTTAGTTTAATTAAAACTCAATTGATTGTACCAGTTATTAAGTTACATAGTGAAGAATGTAAAGAGCATGGTTTAAAACCAAATAAAGATTATCCAAATTTAATTTTAACACAAAAGGCATTATTACAAGATGATGCATATTATGCATGGAATTATAATCCAAAGACCTGGATGGATACACTTACTGTAGTTGGTGTTGTTGTTATTATTTTAACATTAGTTTGTTTCCCATTATGGCCAAGATCAATGAAACGTGGTAGTTATTATCTTTCATTAGGTGCATTAGGTTTACTTGGTGTATTCTTTGTATTGGCCATCATAAGATTAATTATGTACTTAATCTCATTAGCTTTTATTAAAGAGAAAGGTGGTTTTTGGTTATTTCCAAATTTATTTGAAGATTGTGGTGTATTAGAAAGTTTCAAACCATTTTATGGTATTGGTGATGAAGGTAATTACACTTATTTGAAAAAATTAAAGAGAAGAAAGAGAAAACAATCTAAAACTGAAAAGACTGCTAAGAAGGCAACCACTGAAAAGTCTACTTCTGAAGAAAAGAAAGGTAAATAATTCAATGCAATATAATTTAATATAATATAGTAATAATATCATATACTAATAATATATAAGATATATTTACCCTGACAACATGCACGTGACTTACGGATGATTCCGCGGAACCAAATCAACAGCCTGAATTTTTCCAGCGGGAAAGAACCAAGCTAGCCGCGGAACCCATCCACCACTGTTTTTCCATAGAACCTGCATGGTCAGCTGACACTTTCAAGCTATTAATAATTCACCATTCAAGCTATTAACCCTATACATTGCAATAAATTTGACATATGCATATTTAAACATATATTTGTGCATTTTATTTAAGATTTTAATATCTATTGTATTGCTATAGCTTCTATTTGGTTTAACTGTCAGCTTGTCGTTCGTTTTTGTGAGAAACATACTAATTTGAAATTGTGAAAAGGTATTAATTAGAGTGTTTAACATTTGATCTATTGGGAAAAAAAATGACATCTTTACCTTTATTAAATCCATTCCATTGGGGGTTCAATGGTACCGTTACTCAAGTCGCTAGTGAAGATTCTGTGCAATTGACATTAAAAGATATTAATGAAAAAACAGATTTTAAACATTTTATTTCACAAAATGTACCTGGTTTAGCAAATGGTGCTAGTTTTAAATTAAAACCTTATTTATTTACAGGTATTTTACAAACTATTTATTTAAGTGGTGCTAATTTATCTAAAAAATTTCCTGTCTTTTATGGTAGAGAAATTCGTGAATTTAATGATAGTGGTAGTGCGTCAGTAGATTGGGTCATGGATTCATGGAAATTAAAATATAAATTAAATTTAAATGATTCTAAATATGATAAAGAATTATTTGAAAATGATGAAAAATCCACTCATCCTGAAAATTGGCCTCGTTTACACCCACGTACAAGATTCTTAACAGCTGAAGAACGTGAAGTAATTTATAATGATGAAAGACCATTGGTTTTAGTGTTACATGGGTTAGCTGGTGGTTCTCACGAACCAATTATTAGATCACTGACTAATGACCTTTCTAATGTTAATCCAAATAAGTTTCAAATTGCTGTATTAAATTGTCGTGGTTGTGCACGTACTAAAATTACTGATAAAAAATTATTTACTGCTTTCTTCACTAATGATATTCAAGAATTTTTGATCCAAGAAAAGAAAAGACATCCAAATAGAAAAATTTATGCTATTGGGTTTTCATTTGGTGCCACCCAATTGGGTAATTATTTAGGTAAACATAGTGATGACTCTTTACTTTCTGCTGCCGTCTTTTTAAGTAATCCTTGGGATATGGTTGCATCTGCAGAAAAAATTAGAGATGATTGGTGGTCCAATGCTATATTTTCAAAACCTTTAGCTACTTTCTTATTCAAATTAATTAAGTCAAATTTTAATGAATTGGAAGTTCCTGAAAATACTCCAATGCCTCATGTACCAACTATTGATGATCCATATTACAGTTTTACAAAAGCTAATTTAGAATTGGCTTCAAAGGCAACAAGTACCATTGAATTTGATAATATTTTTACTGCTCCAGCTTTAGGTTTCAAAAATGCTTTTGAATATTATAATGCAGCAAGTAGTAACAAACATGTTGCCAAATTTAAAGTTCCAACTTTAATTATCTGTTCAACTGATGATCCTGTAACTGGTGAGGGGGGAATCCCTTACAAAGAAGTATTATCTAATCCAAATAGTGTTTTATGTGTCACTAATTTAGGTGGTCATTTAGCTTATTTAGATAATGATGATAATTCTTGGGTAACTGGCCAAATCGCAAATTTTATAAATAAATTTGATGAATTGGTTTTATAATATGATAAATACTTTACATAAAACCTCTTTATAAACATTAACTTGAAAAATACAATTCTTCTATTAATTATTATAATTTAATATGTGACTAAATTAAAGATTCGACTAATTAGTATGAAATATTGAAAATTGAAAAATTCGATATTGAATTTTTAAAGATATTTATTTAAAATAAAGGATTATAATAGTTAATACTACAAGTTTTTCTCATTAATTACTGGAATATCAAATACCACACATCGCAACAGTATAATAGTATAATGCCACCTCCCCCACAAATATACGGTCAACAACAACAGCCATCTAATTGGGATAAATTTAAAATGGGTTTGATGATGGGTACTACAGTGGGTGTTTGCACAGGCATCTTATTTGGTGGGTTTGCCGTTATCACTCAAGGCCCAGGTCCAGATGGTATTGTTAGAACATTAGGTAAGTACATTGTCGGTTCTGCAGGTACATTTGGTTTATTTATGTCTATTGGTTCTGTAATTAGAAGTGATGAAGGATTAGATGAAAGAAACTTGACTGTTAGAGAGTATATGGATTTACAACAAAGAGCAAGAATAGAGGTATGGAAAGTACGTGCCAAGTTTGGCCTTTATCGTGATTAATTAATGCTTCCATTATTCTAATCTTCTTATCTATATATCTTTATATATATATATATATATATATATACATATATATTGTATGTATTATTTACGTATATTTACCCTGTTAATAATGATTTTTTATTTCAACCTTATTATGCGACTATTTAATTAACCTTATAAGAAAGATATATGGAACTAAACTGAAAGCTATGTACTTTAAAATACTATTCAGAAAGTGTCCAATAGTCTCATTTTAGTAACATATCCATTGCATATAATAGATAATCCAAATACCAGATCTTTCTATTATGTTTCCAATGATCAGACCAATGTCAAGTATCTCTCAAAAAATATTGCAAAGATCTTTCATTTCTGCAAAGGGAATATACTGTAAAAATGCAACAAATGTATTGAAGGTGAGGACATTTTCAAATTCTGTCTCTAAATTAAATAAGCAACAAGATGAAATTAAAAGTTTGGAAGATCTAGCTAAATTAAAATCCTTAGATGATGTTGATCCTGAATTAATAAAGAAATTGATTTATGAAAGAACAACTGAATTAAATATTCAAAATGAATTACAATTGCTAAAGGAGTTGAGAAGTGAAGAATTGAAATCCCAAGAACTACCAATTAAAAGGTTCATCAGACCGTTATGGATTTTCTTTTTAATGAGTTCTTCTGCTTATTTACTATGTCATTACATATGGTGGAAATTAGAATATAATGATAGCGAGAAAGAACTGATAAAAGAAACAAAAGATTTAGAATATAAGTTACTTGAAGTGGTAGACCAAGAAAAATTAAAGCAAAGTAACAATAATACCACTATTGAAAATGATACACAAAAGGGTAGAAGCTGGTATAAAAGATGGTACTAATTGTACTTTAAATGATAAACACAAATAAAATATAATCCTGTAAATAATAGAAGTAAACTGTTTGTTCCTTTCATCACAAAGGCAATAAGTAATAAAGTTAATTCCGTGTATACTTTTGAAAAGGTTTATTTTATCATATTAATTGTCATATGCTGTATTTTAAAATTAATTTCTATGTATTATAATCTTATTATATACCTTATATACCTTAAAAATCTAATGAAACTGAAGTATTCTTTTTAGGTACAGTATGAGAATGATCATGAGAATGACTATCATTATGTTCATGCGATTCAGTAGAAATATCAGAACTTGGATTGCTAGTACTAACACTATCATCATCGTCTTCAACAGGAATACCCCATTCTTCGATCTCAAATCTTTTTCTACCGTTCTTGAAAGCCCATTCAGATCTAATCACATGCATTTCACCTAGGTCACTGAAAATTGGTAATTTTAAAATATGAACAAGACCATGCTGTACTTTATTAGGTTGTGACTTATATGCACGTTCCAAAAATTGCATCATTTCTTGATTAAATGGTTCTAAAACCATTACAGAGTCAAATAAAGTTTCAATCTGGGTTAGCAATAGAGAACTAATGATATCAGAAGATATTGTTGCTAGTAAAACACATCTTTGTCCATAATTCTTAAGAATACTTCTCATACCGTGCAATAAAGGAATGATGTAATTCAATTTAAACATTGTTGGAGGATACATTGCTGGATGCAATAAAGACGGAATAATTATTCTGATTAATTTCTTTGAATGCTTTTGGATTGTTTGTTCCACTTGTTGCAATACAACTTGAATTGGTTGAATTGGTGAAATAAATGTAATTTCAGAAGGAGTTGGAGCAGGCATCATTCGTGAAGTGATATCGAATTGATGGTTATAGTCTTTATAAGAATTACTTGATATATCATCTTCATCTTCGGGCTTTTGTTTCTTATCATTTAAACCATATCTCCAAGCAATTTTCAAATCCTTTGATCTTGTTGGTGCAGATTGTTCTGTTAAATTTTGAACTGTAATTTTAGATTGTTCTTCTGATATTTTGGATTTTTTAACTTCCTTACGAGAACCCTTATAAACTCCTGGAAGTTCTTTGACAAACATTTGATTTAATGATAGTACAATCAAATGAGTATTTGCTCCACCAGCTGTTGTATTATCCACACGACTGTGCATGACACCTTGTGCAGCAAAAACTCTACATAAAATTGAATTAAATTCGGTTGTACCCTTTTCCTCTATCAAGAAGGAATTTCCTAAAGGCAACCCCATATGGCCCAAAAGCTTATCCAAATCCTTTGAACCAGTTGATGTTGTTTGATGGGAAGTAGCAGGGGAAGGTTTGACACCTGGATGGTTATCAATTAAGTCATCTGGCTTAGAAGTAAATGCTTGGCTTTGATTCATACTAGGTCTAGAACCTATTGTTCGATCTCTCAAAGATAAACCTGCCATACCCGTAACAGGTGGGTTTTGTGGACCTCTATCATTTCTAATGTTTTGAACAGGAATTCTGTTTGCTGTAAGACTCGGATTTCTAGGATTCAATACAGGTCCTCTACCTGTAACAGCCTGTGGAGTGTTAGCACCTCCATTTAAGACTTCACCTCTTTTTCTAAATGACATTTGTAATTAGTCAACTGACTAGTTCCAATACTTTTTTCCTGAGTATTTATATTAATCACTCTAATCAACGAATAATTTAATGTAATTAGTATTATCTCATCTCATTTAAATAATCGATATAGTAATTTTTCAAAAAATTACTATGGCACAGTGACAGTTACCCGTCAATAAGTATTAAAGTATCACATAATAATAGTACTTTATTAGTATTATATTGTATTACATATAGTATTTACATGAATGCTCAATTTTATTTACTATCTTTCCTGGAATATTCAATATTATATGGATCAAGAACATCTTCGGTAACTTTACTTGGACTTCCTACCACCATATCAGCACCACTTACACTTTTTGGAAAAGCTATCACATCTCTGATACTTTTGGTACCACAAAGCATAGCACACATCCTATCAAATCCAAGAGCCATACCAGAATGTGGAGGAGTACCCATGTCAAATGCATGCAAAAGATGACCAAATAGTTCTTTTGAGTTTTTAATCTTTAAAATATTTTCAAAAATGAAGTTTTGTACTTCAGGATTGTGAATTCTAGTTGACCCACCTCCCAGTTCAATACCATTTACAACCAAATCATAATGTTGACCTGCTGTTTCTAATGGAGATGTTTGAAGTTTTTCATAGTCATCTAATTTTACCATTGTGAACGGATGATGAGTGGATGATAACGTATCTTTCTTATATATTGGATATTGGGGTTTATATGGCCCAGATACTAATTTATCTTCTTCAACCGGAGAAAATAAAGGAAAGTTAACAACCCAAGTTGCAACATCTTCATTTGTCGTTTTATATTGTACTGCATTTATATCATTGTCTAAAACAAGTTGACGAGTTCTTCCCAGTGGAGTTGGATTTTCAAAAATAGCATTTGTTGGCTCTCTGGTACTACCACAAATGATATCACCTTCTTCCAAATTTAAGTATTTGTTAATAATCTTTGGATTTTCAAAGTCAGCTATATGAAGAAAGTTCTTGAACCAATTTTCTTTAGCGTCTGGAGTATCAATTGGAACAATTATTGGTGTTCTATAATTATAGTTATCAGAATGGCTTAAGTATTTCCATTTCTTCAAATATTCATCTTTATTTTTAAAAGCTTTTTTTAGTATCATTACTTCAAATACAGGGAAATTTGGATTTTGTGTACCATGGGCATTAAATTCTGACAGATCGACAATTTCTAATTTTGGTGCTCGTAAATCTGGTTTATCAATACCATATTTACTCATACATGTTTTATAACTAGTATGAGTAATGGCTTGATCTCCTTCCACTTGTACTAGTTCATCGGAATCATTCAAAGTTAGCAGTTTCTTTCCTTCCGAATGTTTATTCCAAACATTCACAACAATCCTTTCAATGGTTCGCATAACTTCTTTACCTGAAGCAAATGCCATTTCCATATCAACTTGAGTAAATTCTGGTTGTCTATCAGCTCTCAAATCTTCGTCTCTGAAACATTTTGCAATTTGGAAATATTTATGGATACCACTTGCCATCAACAATTGCTTATATTGCTGAGGACTCTGGGGTAATGCATATAATAGGGGTGACCCATTTTCGGAAGATACTCTCCTTGTAGGCACTAAAAACTCACGAGCCCCTTCAGGTGTAGATTTAAACAGTAGAGGTGTTTCAATTTCTTTAAAATCATCGTTATTAAAGTAGTTTCTAATATCCATCAATACTTCATGTCTAGTAGCCAAATAATTTTGATATTTGGGTAGTCTCAATTGAAGGTATCTGTACTCTGGAGGATAATTCCCATTATTTTTAAAAGCTTGTAATTGAGAAGGTTTCTCATTTGATTTGTTCAATATTTTTAGAGATTTTAATTTAATTTCTATAGTTTCATTATCTTCAACTATTGTATTATTAGCAAGTTTCTTTTTGTCAACAATACCTTGTATTTGAATAACATCTTCTATGCTAGCACCCTTTAACAATTTATTGTTATCCACCATTTGTATGAAGTCACCATTAACATCACGTAAGGTTCCAAATATTAAACTTTTACCAATCCGTTTTGGCTTCTTATCTATCCACCCATTCAAGGTTACTATCTTATTAATATCATTTCTTTTTAGATCTTTAACAGTAAGGGTTTCCTTTTGAAATTGAAATCTTGATTTGACAGTTTCAGCTTTTGGAAACTCTGCAAACAATTTCACACATGTGGAAAACTTGTGCCTTGAATTCAACATCATCTAAAAGCGTCTACTTCAGATACAATTGCTCTTTTTTATTAGAGAATTTAAATGCTTTTGACTACGATTTATAATAAACTTTATTCTAAAACTAGATATTTCTTCGCGGGAGCCTTTAATATTCAAATTTAATATGATACAGTTATATATATTTGAAGTGATGAGCTCAATTCAAAACAATTTTATTATGTTAATTATGTAATTATTAAGTATGCATTAATGTATTTCTGTGAATATATTATCTATCAAATTATTCTGAAGTCCAATCCCAAATATAGCATTCACCATTTAATGATAGTGAACAAACAATATTTTGGAAACAATCAATACTTATTATAGGACTATCTTTATGATGTTGATTATCATTTAAAAGATACAACAATTTCTTATCACTTGTATCCCAGCAATAAATTTCACCATTTTCATAACCACTAATCACAATTGGTGAAGAAGAATCATCATTTGGATATAAAAAATTCATACCACATGAATAATGCATTTGATATTGTGATTCATCAGAATTAATATTAAAAGTACGTACGACATAACCTCTAATACAATCCCAAATTTTAACTATACCATCTAATGATTTAACTAATAAAAATTTACCATTTTTTGAAAAAATAACTTGTGAAATAGGTACAACACCAGTTTCTCTTTTCCAATCTTTATCATAAGTTAAAGTTTTCAAACAATGACCAGTAGCAATATCGAAAATACGAATAAGACCATCATAAGAACCTGAACTTAAAATTGAAGAATCATATTGTGGAATATCAATTGATACAACTGATTCAGAATGTGCTGATATAGTTCTTAATAATGTCCCATTCAAAGTATCCCAAACTTTAACACTTTCGTCCATAGATGCAGAACATAACATATTGCCCTTTGGGTTGTAACAAAGAGACACTACAGGAGCAGTATGACTCATTAACTTATACAATTGACCATAAGAAAGATGTATAATTTCAATGGAAAAATCATCAGATGCAGTTGCAATACATTGATTATCTGGAGACCAACAAATTTCAGAAATTGGTTTAATATGAGATGTGTATATAGTATTGACAAACAACTTAGTGGCTAGTTCATATATTAATACTTCTAAACCATTTACAATTGCAATAAATTTACCATCTGGTGAAAATTTAGCAGATGTATTTTTATTTCCACCATCATTTATTTTAAGTATCTCTTGCCTCAGTTTCAACATTACAACACACCCAGACACACAGACATAAACCAGTAGCTCTTGCTGTACCACCTGCAACCCTAATACAACATATAAGGTTTAATAAGAGTATACCTTGCAAATACTGGTATTGCTTTAATTCTTTCCATAGTTAAGCTATTTCTTCAAAATATTGAAAATATCCAGTCGCGTGCTATTCACGTGCTTTTCACGTGCCAGTATTTAATTTTGAAAAATTAAGAAAATTGAACCAAATTAGTGCAAGAAGGGTGGCAAAATGTTATTTTGACTATATTGGAAACTGTGATTACAATGGAGTTTATTGATTAGATTGGTATATATATCTAGAGGTTACTAATTGGATTGGATTGGATTGGATTGTGTGCAGTGTTATACAAAACTTACTTTTTGTTACTACAGTGATTTCCCATTAGAGCAAAATTGATTCCTACAAACATTATGAATATCGTTCCTCCAAATAATTTTAAATCTAATATATCTACTGCTGAAGAAGGTAGTATTGTATCCAATGCAGTTCCTGCCTTGCCTGATACTTTCCGTCAACAACAAGGTGGTGCTGTACCTTTGAACACACAACTGAACGACAGACATCCTCTGGAAAACCGTATCAAGAACTGGGAAGAAACACAACAAAAGAGACAATTGGAACAATACAGACAGTTATTTGGTGTTGCTGAACCAATGAAAAGAGTAATGGAATTGAAGATCGTAGAAAGTACTGATTTCAGTCCTATAAGTAACGTTTCTGGTATGGCTAATTCTTCTTTACATCGTGATATCTTGTTGAATAAAGATACCAGTTTAGATTGGGAAGATGTGTATAAGGGCAGCGGTTTACAATCAGGTAATATGGTTGGTGAAGATGTGCATACAAAAATAGAAAAACAACTAGGTATCTAAGTTTAATAAAACACAATTACTGATACATACATATAGATATACATACATATGTATGACAAATAATAAAATATATAAATCAATTCATATGAAAAACCATTGTTACATTACAATTTAGAGTAATCTACCCATCGAAAGTATACTCTCATATAACTCATCGTTCATAAATATAATCGTGTATTTATATATATACATATATATATATATGCAGGCAAGCAAGCAAATAAACAAATAAGTAAAAACATTAATGTACTAAGATCCATAATACTGAACTGCTGAAGTAAACATTGAAATCAACAATCTACTTGAAACCATCTCATACAATATAATCGAACCACTATGTTTAATGCTACTATAACCCTCTTTATCAGTAAAATTATACATTTTTTTCAAAATATGCAGGTAACAAACATTAAGAAAAGGGAAAAATTTTCGATTTGTGAGCATTTGAAATTTTGAAAATTTTAAGCAAAATTTATAATTTGACATTTTTAATGATAATTGCAATTGTTATTACCCATATATTTCAATTACAACTATAAATACATAGATCAACTATAGTACATTGAACAATCTTAATATAAGTTTGTTTTCAATACAGATAGAATTTCTAATTTTATAAAAAATAAACCACACAAACTACACAACCGCAAGACCAATATATATTAAAATGAATTATCAACAATATCAATTTCAAAATCCATTGGAATCAATGAATTATAATTTCCAAAATATGAATTTACAAAATCCAGGAGGTCCAAATATTATACCAGAAAATAATAGTCAACATAACACTCCAAATTTAGGTAATATTAGTATGAATTCACCAAATCAAATGAATAGATTACCACTTTCTAGAACTACATCTTTAATGGATTCAATGGGCATTCAAAGAAGTTCTTCCACTTTTTTACCTCAACAGCATCAAGATATGAATGGAATGCATCAAGGTATTTTACAACCAGGAGCCATGAATGGCTGGGCTACTCCTCAATTGAATAATCCTATGCCAATGAATCAAGATGATCATGCTCTCAATTTTTCTGTTCCAATGAATGGAAACTTAAGTACTCAGTCTGCCATGTTTAATAGATCTGTTAATGGAACTCCTATTCAAAATGCTCCAGCTCATTTATTTGGACAACATACTCCTATTGCACGTATGGGAACTCCAATGGCTGTTACGGAATCTCAATGGAAATATATTGATTCAGTAGGTCAATTCCAAGGTCCATTTGATTCTTCCAAAATGGATTCGTGGTTAAAGGAAGGTTATTTCCCACCAAGTTTGCAAGTTGTTAGGTTGAATACTTTTCCAGAACCTTTAGGTATTACTGATAAATTAATTACAATTGCAGATTTAATTAGTTTCTCAAGTAATTTTCAAGCACCTTTCACTGCTGTTGATCAACTTTTTACGACTAACTTAAATAATAATATCCCTGAGTTATCTAATTCACATATGCCGATGAGTTCAAATCCAATGGGATCAACAAACTTTTTTACTGGTCCTACTTCTATTCCTGTTAATAACAAACCGATCGAATGCTCTTTGGGAAAGGAAAATGATTATACTCATGATGAATTGTTAAATTTAAGAACTAATGATGGTAGCTATTATAAGGATACAATTGTCCAAATCCCAATGGGTAGAACCATAAAGGAGAAGTTGGATCCCAATTTTGTCATTCCCCAACCTAAACCTGTGGAAGAGAAGAAAATTGCAGTAGAAACTCAACCTGTTAAATCAGTAGTTAATGAAATCCCTACTGTCAAACAAGAAATTAAAAAGACTCAAATTGTAAACAAGATAGAACTTTTAGTGAAGAACAAATCCATTGATACTGATAAAAAGATTGAAAAAGTTGAAAAGCTTGCAAAGAAAGAAGAAAAACCTATTTTAAAAAAGAAATCTCAACAAGAAAGAATTTCTGAACAAAAATCCAGGGAACAAGAATTGTTATCTCAGGAAGAAGCAAAAAAGATTGAACATGAATTAATTGATGAAGCTGAATCTACAGAAATTGCCAAGTCTAAATCAAACTTAGCTCCTTGGGCAAACAAGGTGAACAAAGTTGAAACTATCGATCTTTCTTCAATTGAAGATTTAAAGAAGAAAACTACCTCCAAGAAACAAGAAGAACAAAAATTATTGGCCGAAATGAAATTAAAGCAACAACAATATTCTGAATCTGGTGTTATTGAAGAACCAGTTACTCTTCAATCTGTTTCCAATTTAGCTCCATGGGCTAGTAAGGTGAATAAAATCGAACCTGTAATTATTCCTCCAATTGAAGAATTAAAGAAGAAGAAGACTGTATCTAAGAAACAATTAGAATTGGACCAATTAACTGCTATGAAGTGGCAGGATGATTATTTGGCAGAAGAAAAGAAGGAAAAGGAAATTAAGTCAATGTTAACATGGGCAGCTAAACCTAATGCTCCAACAACCCCTGTTGATATTAGTCCAATGATTAAGAATCAATCTCAATCTTCTAAAAAGCAAAAGGATTTATCACCTTTAATTTCTAAAGAATTTGAAGATGAATCCTTTATTGAAGAACAAAAGAAGATTTGGGCTGAAACTCAACGTACATCAAAATTGAATTCCAAACCAAGACAAGAAAATGACAACGCTTGGACTACAGTCTCCACAAAAGCTTCCAAGTCAACAAATAATACTCAAGCTAAAATTGTTAACCAACCATCCTCTTATGTTTCCCCTGATAAATTAAGAGCTATTGGTGGAACTGTTGTTGTTAATTCTAATAAATCAAAACAAATTGGTTCTTCTACCGTTAATCCCTTGATCAAAACTAAACCAGCCACAGCTCAAGTGACATACCCTGGTAATGCATCAATTTCTGTTCGTCAAGAATTGATTAAGTGGTGTAAGTCTCAGATGAAATTAGACTCTGGTATTCAGCCAAACACTGTTTTAGAAGTTTTATTTAGTTTACCCGCAGGTGTTGAATCTACTGAAATTATTGCCGATACAATTAATTCTAACAGTTCAAACATGAACGGTAAACGTTTTGCCGTTGAATTCATTACAAAACGTATTGAATGTGAAAAGCAAATCAATGATCCATTAACTTGGATCGAAGCTTTATCTTTACCAGAAGGTAAAGATGACGATTGGGAATTCCAAGTTGTTAGCAAGAAGAAAGGTAGAAAATATTAAGTTTAATAATTTTAATTTTTTTTCCCCTCCTTCACATATTAGCACTCTTCTGTATATAATTATTACTTGAATATATATCTCATTAATAAATATTTATATTACATTGATTATATTAATGACATTTGTTTTAACTATAAGATAAATGGTATATCAGTCATTACAATTAGTTATACTCTGTATACACATGTGGTCGGGTAAACATACTGCAAGGCTTGCATAATAATCCATGCAGTTACCCTGGCTAAGGTCATCGTGTTTTTGAAAATTTGAAGAAATTTGAAAAATTTTATCATCACATTCAACTACAACCAAAGATGATGATGGATGAGCTGAAAATTATTTAATTGCATTAACTTTTATAGTACAATCATTGCATATATATTTTTTTACCTCTATTTTTTGGTTCATTGTCTTTACTCTTAGTTAACTCCCCAATAATTAACTTTATCTTCGAGTAATATTAATAAAAATGAGTGCTCCATTTGGTTTAGATTTAGGTAACAACAACTCCGTCTTAGCTGTCGCTAGAAACAGAGGTATTGATATTGTTGTCAACGAAGTTTCTAACCGTGCCACTCCAACTTTGGTTGGTTTCGGTCCAAAAAACAGATACTTGGGTGAAACTGGTAAGAACAAACAAACCTCTAACATCAAGAACACTGTTGATAACTTGAAGAGAATTATTGGTTTGGATTATGCTCATCCAGATTTTGAACAAGAAGCTAAACATTTTACTTCTAAATTAATCGCTTTAGATGATGGTAAGATCGGTAGTCAAGTTAAATTTATTGGAAAGAACGAAACTTTTACCGCTACTCAATTAGCTGCTATGTTCATTGATAAGGTCAAGAACACTGCTATTGAAGACACCAAGGCTAACATCACTGATGTTTGTATTGCTGTCCCAGCTTGGTACACTGAAGAACAACGTTACACTATCTCTGATGCTGCCAGAATTGCTGGTTTGAACCCAGTCAGAATTGTTAACGATGTTACTGCCGCTGCTGTTTCCTACGGTATCTTCAAGACTGATTTACCAGAAGGTGAAGAAAAGCCAAGAATTGTCGCTTTTGTTGATATTGGTCACTCTACTTACACTTGTACCATTGCCTCCTTCAAGAAGGGTTATGCCAAGATTGTCGGTACTGCTTACGACAAGCACTTCGGTGGTAGAGATTTCGATCGTGCTATTACTGAACATTTTGCTGATGAATTTAAAACTAAGTTTAAGATTGATATCAGAGAAAATCCAAAGGCTTACAACAGAATCTTAACTGCTGCTGAAAAGTTAAAGAAGGTTTTGTCTGCTAACACTGCCGCTCCAATATCTGCTGAATCTGTTATGAACGATGTTGATGTTTCTTCTCAATTGACTCGTGATGAATTAGAATCTTTAGTTCAACCATTATTGGACCGTGTCACCGAACCAATTACCAAGGCTTTGGCTCAAGCTAACTTAACTGCTGAAGATGTTGACTTCGTTGAAATTGTCGGTGGTACCACCCGTATCCCAACCTTGAAGAACTCTATTTCTGAAGCTTTCGGTAAGGAATTATCCACTACCTTAAACCAAGATGAAGCTATTGCTAAAGGTGCTGCTTTCATCTGTGCTATGCATTCCCCAACTTTAAGAGTTAGACCATTCAAATTTGATGACGTACATGCTTACTCTGTTTCTTACTCTTGGGACAAGCAAGTTGAAGAAGAAGAATCTATGGAAGTTTTCCCAGCTAACTCTTCCTTCCCATCTACTAAGATCATTACCTTAAACCGTACTGGTGATTTTTCAATGGATGCTAAATACACCAACAAGGAAGAATTACCAGCTGGCACTGCTGCTGAAATTGCTCACTGGAACATTTCTGGTGTTCAAGTTCCAGAAGGTGCTGAATCTGTTCCAGTTAAGGTTGTCTTAAGATGTGACCCATCTGGTTTACATACCATCGATGAAGCTTATACTGTCGAAGACATCATTGTCAAGGAAGAAATTCCATTACCAGAAGATGCTGAAGAAGATGCTGAACCTGAATACAAGGAAGTAACTAAGACTGTTAAGAAGGATACTTTAACTATTGAAGCTAAGACCTTTGCTTTACCAGAAGATAAATTAAACGAATTCATTGAAAGAGAAAACGAATTACATGCTCAAGATAAATTAGTTGCTGAAACTGAAGACCGTAAGAACACTTTGGAAGAATACATTTATTCTTTACGTGGTAAATTAGACGAAGAATATGCTCCATTCGCTTCTGAACCAGAAAAGGTTAGATTAACCGATATGTTAACCAAAGCTGAAGAATGGCTGTACAATGATGGTTTCGATTCTACTAAGGGTAAATACATTGCTAAATATGAAGAATTAGCTTCCCTAGGTAACATGATTAGAGGTAGATACTTAGCCAGTGAAGAAGAAAAGAAGCAAGCCATTAAATCTAAGGGTGAAGCCGCCAAGATGGCTCAATTAGCTGAATTATTAGCTGCTCAAAGAAAGGCTGAAGCTGCTAAGAAATAAATCTACAAATTTACCTAATTTCGATTTTATATATTATGCTATATCTTTATAAATAATTCATATTATTATGTTTCTTAGTTCCTTTTATTGAAGCTATCATAATGCTAATACTATCAACAGTTACATAGTAGTTATCTGCTATGCTTGTCAGTATGAGTTTATTAGATGTTTTTAAAGATATATAAGCTTATTTCTCTTTAGAATTTTGTATTATAAGTGGTATACTCTTCTCAGCCAACATCTAGAACGAGTATAGCTTTCTAGTGACTCTTCTTTTCCTGTATAGTTCCAATTTGTATCAGAATAATCCCATTCTGTTGAAATCCATGTATCATCTAACCATTTCCATCCGTCAGGAAGTTCTGTCTCTATTTGCCAAGGTGAAAATGATTTATATACTTCACTACCAAGTTTTGTAGTGTATGCATCTCTTTCATATGGTAATAATTTTGATGCCCAATTTGATGAGAACCATTTACGTTGGTTTTCGTTAATTTCTATTTCCACCATTTGTATACTATTTGATGATGACCAAGAAAATGACAATTTTTCTAATTTAGTGTCATGAGGATATAATTTTTGAAGAAATAAATGCAGTCTCCTTTCTTCTAATCCTTTTAAAGTTTTGGAGAAAGGTAAATTAATAATTGATCCATTTTCATTGATTATATCATATGAATCAACTTTATAATGTGTTGGCATTGTTTTATTATTAAATGCATAATATAATGAATAATATATCTTACGAACAATTAAAATTCTCCAAAATAGTTTAAAAGTAGCTTGAAACCATATTGAATGATATAATGAACATATTATTATAAAAGCCAATGTGTATTGTTTTATGGTCATGAATCTCAGTAGTAACATATGCAAAGGTGTTACACATATAATGACTTTAAAGAAGGATATCCATCCATCAATATGTAAACCATGACTTAAGTTTTCTCTCAACAGTGTCTCTAATTTATCAATTACTGACTCAAGCATGATGACAATATCATCTAATGTTGGCTGTTCACTTTGATTAATATCTTCATAAACTGATGCAATGTAGTAGAATGATGCTAGTAGCAGAAATAACACACCTACCAAGCCTATCCATGAACAAAAAAGAGCAGTAATCATTGAACTTAAATTTTTATAATTAGTATAGGATGAACCATCTAACGGTTCTAATGAGTTTACTGCAATGCAAAATGCAATTAAATGAATAAAGGGGAGACACCAATCACTACTAATCCACATCAAATCATTTAGTACACAATCTGTTATAATCAACAACGGATACAATTTATAAAGAGCTTCTGTCACTAAAGTAGGCGATATTATCGTTAATGAAGGTTTTTGACCATGGTTATGCATAAATTGTGCTCTGTATCGAGACGTTACAGAATCTTGAGAATCTGTTGACATTTTTCACCTCTACCAATTCTTAACGGCAAACCTTCCACTCTCCATAAATGCAACCTCCAACAACAAATTATAATCTTATAAACCCACTAACTCAATTACTATCCTCCTTTTTATGCCTTGCAAAATGAGGTTGGAGTAAGTCATTAAAAGCCTTTAATTTGCTTTATTCTTGGTTTTAAATTTTAGTTAAAGCCGAATCTATATATAATTTTAGGACAATTAAACGTTTTAGTATGACCATTAAATGAACATTATATATATATATATATATATATATATCTTTCTATGTATATACATGTAGTCATGTCGATGCGCATGTCACGATGTGTATGTTGTATTTGTTTTCATGTAGATACATTTGTCATGGCCATTAGTGAGAGTGATGAGGTGAGATGAGATGACGGTTATGATAAATTATTTTAATTGAATATCAAATTCATTAATAGCTCTTAAGTTTAACTCATGCGATGCTTTGCTTATCATATACTCTAGTTCCTTTATCTCTCTTTTCATCTTGTTTTTCTTGTCTATTTCTTGAAATATTAACAATAATTTATTGGATAATTCATTACACTCTTTATATTTTTT
Organism: Vanderwaltozyma tropicalis; assembly: GCA_030555675.1. Classification (NCBI taxonomy): domain Eukaryota; kingdom Fungi; phylum Ascomycota; class Saccharomycetes; order Saccharomycetales; family Saccharomycetaceae; genus Vanderwaltozyma; species Vanderwaltozyma tropicalis. The sequence goes on from JANIWO010000003.1 coordinate 130,239, forward strand.
CAAGTAATAATATCTTTCACAGTAACTTATTAGCTTTTGTCTTGTTTGTTTCAAAGTTATATCATTCTCATCATTCTTTTCAATGAATTCCCATGGATCATTCATTTCCATCCAATTTTCTTCAGTGATTGTAGGACCGTTTTCAATGTTAAAATAATGATGTAGTTGATTTTGGTACTCCTCTTCAGTTTGTCCCTTACGTATTTTCACTTTACCAGTTGATTTTCTTACCAGCACCTCACCTGTAACAGGATCTAACGATACTGGTTTTGTAACAGCCTGATCTTTGACACCATTGGTGTTCTTCCGTGGTTCTTCAATTGTAACTTGTAAGTTATCCTCGTCACTCATTTCACTACAACTTATATCGGTAATTATATATATACAGCTGTACAAAAATTAAATCAACTGATAAAATCTAGTAATACCATATAGAACTGTCCCACATAAAGCTCTAGACTATAGTAACTAAATCATCTCATCTCTCTTTTATGCAGTATTTTTTCAATTTCAAAATTTAGCGATGACAAGTTATTGTGGGATATTGAAATCTAAACTATATAGTGACTCTTAAAAGTTTAAATTGAAGAAGTCTTATATACTCAACAACTCTATAAAGGCAATTAGTTCATTGTAAGGTCTGTATCAAGTGTACTCAGTAAATTAATTAAAAAGATTGAGCTATGGATGAACGAATTGCCAAGTGGAAAGTGGAAAAGACAATTGGTATCATTGGGCTAGGTGATATGGGCCTTCTTTATGCCAATAAGTTCTCTGAAGCTGGATGGAATGTTGTTTGTTGTGACCAAGAATGTTATTATGATGATTTAAAGGAAAAATATAAAGACGAGAAGTTTGAAATCTTATTAAATGGTCACTATGTTTCAAGAGTTAGTGATTACATCATTTATAGTGTCGAAGCTGAAAATATTGATAAGATTGTATCTTTATATGGTCCTTCTACTAAGAAGGATTCTATTGTCGGTGGTCAAACAAGTTGTAAGAGTCCTGAAATTGCTGCTTTTGAAAAACATTTACCAGAGGATGTCGATATCATTAGTATTCATTCATTACATGGTCCAAGAGTTAATACCGAAGGTCAACCATTAGTTATAATTGATCATAAATCAAATAACCCAGAATCCTATAATTTTGTATTAGCAATAATGGCATGTTTGAAAAGTAAACAAGTTTATTTAACTTTTGAAGAACATGATAAAATTACTGCTGACACACAAGCAGTTACTCATGCTGCATTTTTAAGTATGGGTTTAACTTGGGCAAAATTAAAATATTACCCATGGAATTCAGGTGTTGATAAATGGTATGGTGGTTTGGAAAATGTTAAGGTTAACATTTCTCTTAGAATCTACTCCAATAAATGGCATGTTTATGCTGGTTTAGCGATCACTAATCCATCTGCTCACCAACAAATCTTACAATATGCTTCCAGTTGTACAGAATTATTTACATTGATTTTAGATAATAAAAAGGAAGAATTAAGAGAAAGATTAATGAAAGCTAAACAATTTGTATTTAATGATCATAATGGAAAGTTACTGTTAGATAGTTCCTTATTGGATAAATATTCTCTTAACAGAACAGAATATAGTTCAGGAAAAGATCCAAAAAAATCACCTTTGAGAAATTCACATTTATCATTATTGGCTATTGTAGATTGTTGGTACCAATGTGGTATCAATCCTTATGATCATATGATTTGTTCTACTCCACTGTTTAGAATATTTTTAGGTGTTTCAGAATATCTATTCTTGACTGATAATTTATTAGAGGAAACTATTGAAGCTGCCATTCATGATCAATCATTTAGGAGAGATGATCTTGAATTTGTCATATCAGCAAGAACATGGAGTTCCATAGTTACATTTGGTAATTTTGAACTTTACAAGAAAACATTTGAAGAAGTACAAGAATTTTTCAACCCTATGTTCCCAGAGGCAAATAAAGTTGGTAATGAAATGATTAAAACTATATTGGCTCATTCCCAGTAGATGTATTATTATATTACATATTTGAATAATTATCTATAATTATATAATGAACAGAGATGATAAATTTAATGTTAATATCAACTACATTGTGTATTATTGAATGTGGGTTATCCATTAATATATATACATCTAATTATATGAAGATAATATATTAAAACTGTTATTTAAATATTGAATCTATTGTTTTGGTCTTTTATTATGCAAGGATGAATCATCGACAATGTTAAGGTCATGATCATCGTTATTGTGTGATTGTATGGAATGTAAGTGATCTTGCATATACATGCGTTTTCTATTTTGTGATAATAATGTAGATTTGTCAAAAAATGACGAATATGGAACATTGATATCGCATGCTAGTATATTACAAGACATGTTCTGTTCTTGTACAGATGGATTAAATGTCAAACCTGAAGAATCATTCAATTTAATGCTATTATTGTTTAAATGTCTTTCAGATAATGGTTCCATATGCTTTTGTAAACTTTTCAAATAATCTTTTGCTAGCTTGTAATCACCTTCTTCTAATTTTCCAACTAATTCAGGAAACTGTAATTTAAAAGTTTTACAAATTATTCTATTCCAGCATCTCATTATTTTATTATTATTATAGTTATTATTACTATGGTTTTCAATATTTGATGTAAATAATAAATGCCATATTTCTTGTATAAAACCTTGAAATCCATCATTTAACAGTATATGATTATAATGAGTAAAAGATACATTTCTATTTAGAGGTAATACAGAATTCGGAGTTAAACATTTAATAATTATAGTTGGTTCCAGATCATTATTATTATTAGTATTACCAATAAATAACATCAAATAAATTTCTGCCGATTTTCTTGAATCATATAGAACAAGATGCCATATATGGAAATTAGAATCTTGTGGTTTCAGATAAAATAATGGAGAGCCTAAAATGTCATTTTTATTTTTTGAAATGTATTTCCATTCTCTTAATAATCTTCTATTCAATGGTGCAACCATTACACAACGTTAAAAACTGTTATAATTTCTTGAATTATATGTATGAAGCTCGAAATTTCCAAATGTGATACAAACAAATATAAACAACCACAATATGGAAAACCGGTTCCACTGATCGCAAGTATTCTTATCCTACCAGTAACACCTTACTATATAGGGTCTTTAAATAGATAACTTATTGTAAATATACAAATTTGGAATACAATTTCAAATATTTTTGACCGATTACTGATATTCCGCTATTAATTTTGATAATTTCCCAACCATGGCATTAAATAGTATGTGATAAAAGTAACAATAGTAAACAGACTTTGTAGATGTATGATGCCGATATAGTAATGAAAATGTGTATCTGTTGTTTAACTACTAATATATTTTAAATTGTATCTATTATTGGCAAACACTGGAAAACTTGTGCCAATGAGGTGAGGATGGGTACATTATTTCAATTCCTATGCAGTTGATTCGAAATAAAAATAATTGAAAAGGAAAATGAAACGTCTCAAAATAAAAATTGACTAGTTGTATTGATGATGTGCATATTTTCTTGAATTATATATATAACATAGTAAGTACTTAAGGATATTAACATTTTGACCGCTTAAAACAATGTAGCTTACCCGGCTTACCATTGTATCAGATAGCAATAGAATAAGATGATTAAAAGTTGTATTTAATCATTTAATCACCACTAACTCAAGCTGTTTTATGGTATATTATTGTAGTTATAACCTGTATCTTCAGGTTGATTATTAAGTAAATAGTGGTCTTGAAGTTTTCCATTTGTTTTCTTTGGTTTCTAACAGTAATTGAACTAAACTATTAATACAAAGAACGCTGATCTTTTAAGGTATGTCGTTTAGATATTATGCCGGTAGGTCATGGAATTTTTACAAGACACAACAACATACCAACGTACTACAAAACTGTAGAAAAATAATACTTCCAACCAGCTGTATATTATACTACAACTTTAATAATTTACAGTACTACAGCAAGTCATCAATTTTATGGAATGATACTTTAGTTCCTGATTCAAGAGGTGACACTTATGAAATGGGCCTTTACATATCATCACAGAATGATATTAAGGAATCATTACAACGGGAAAGAAATTTAGTGTATGAAAATGCTATGAACAGTTTCACTAGAAAAATGCGACAGATTTGGTTTTTTATAAATGATATTGCTGAACCAATTTACATTATTATTAGATTTTTAGAATTATCTGTAATATTTGTTCCTGTCTTAATATTATACCCAATATCATATCTTGGGAAACGTATTTATACTTCAGAAGGTAATATTGATTCGAGGGGTTCTATTATTTGGTACAAAATTTTAAAAAATGCATTAGAATTGGCTGGTCCAAGTTTTATTAAGTTAGGTCAATGGGCAAGCTCCAGGACTGACATTTTTCCACATGCATTTTGTAAAGAATTAGGTGAATTGCATAGCAATGTTCGTCCTCATTCTGTTGAATATAGTAAAAAAATGATCTGTAAGAGTTTAGGCCATGATAATTTTGACGATATTTTTGAGGAGTTTAATGAAAAGCCTGTAGGTATCGGTGCCATTGCACAAGTTCATATAGGTAAATTATCAGAATCTTTTTTGCAATTGAAGGAAGAAACATTAGATAAACAAGATGGAACAAATATTGTACATGAAACTCATACTAACAATAAATGGTTTGCAATTAAAGTGATACATCCAAATGCAAGATTAAAAATTCAGAGAGATTTGAAAATAATGAGTTTTTTTGCAAATACTGTAGATATGATCCCAACTATGGAATGGTTATCCTTACCAAATGAAGTTGAACAATTTTCCATGTTGATGAATTTACAACTTGATTTAAGAATTGAATGTTTAAACTTGGAAAGATTTAATAAGAACTTCAAAGATTATTTACAAGTAAAATTCCCAAAGGGGATATTTCAACTATCTAACAAAGATGTTTTATTTGAAGAGTATATACATGCCTTCCCAATGAATAGTTTCTTAAAAATGAAAGATAAAATTAAGGATCCAGAATTATGTAAGAGAGTCAGTACCCCGTTTATCGATTCATTCTTACAAATGCTGATTTTAGATGATTTTGTTCATGCTGATTTACATCCTGGTAATGTGTTGATCACATTTGTAAAGACAAATAAATATGAAACAAAAATTATCTCAGATGAAGACGAATCATTTAGAATTGTCCATGCTTTGAAAAAAAAGTTAAGGGATAATGATCCTTCATTCGTTGAATATCTAAATAATACATTAGAAGAGTATACCCCTCAAATTTGTTTTATTGACACAGGTTTGATCACTGAGTTGAATCATACAAATCGTATAAATTTTATTGATTTATTTAATGCTTTAGCTAGATTTGATGGATATAGAGCAGGTGAATTAATGATCGAAAGATCAAAGACCCCGGAGACAGCAATTGACAAAGAATTGTTTGCTTTCAAAGTAGAAAAACTAGTGGATAAAGTGAAAGAAAGAACGTTTACATTAGGTACTGTATCAATCGGTGACTTATTAGACCAAATGCTTGGAATGGTAAGGCATCACCATGTTAGACTAGAAGGAGATTTTGTTTCTGTAGTAGTAGCCATATTATTGTTAGAAGGTATCGGAAGACAATTAGACCCTGAATTAGATTTATTTGAAAGGTTCGTATCATATTCAATTATAAATGGACCTGGTTCCGTTTAAGATATTCCCAATAGATAATATCTTGGTTGTTCCAGATTTATTCAAAGCAAAATTGCATTTTTTTTTGTTTACCATTATTTTACTAACTAACAAAATTCAATTATATGTAAATAGTTCAATACCAATTTTACGAGAATTCAGTATGCAACGTGAATCAACAAGTTTATTAAGTAACACAAGTACCTTATCATTATTAGCTATTTGGATTAGATTAGAACTAAGACAGCTAATGAATTCATCAGTGAGACAACTGTATCACTTGGTGAAAACAGATCAGCTATGTCCAAACTATTAATGACATGATTCACTTTAATATATTCCTATATATAGCATTGACTAATAAGATACACCATAAAGTAGCTTATTCAATTATAACATTTAGCGTAGTTCATACACGTTTTTAATATTTTTTAAATAACCACACTATGTAATTAAAGGTTTCATGGCGATATCCGACATTGATTTAAAGGGAGATTATGAATGTATAAAAAGGTAGGAACGTCGATTGGTTTTTAATGTGAAGGAATTTGAATTGGTATTTATTATTGTTGCCATTTACATTTCTTAATTAAATAAGTTTTAAAAAATTGTTAAAGTAAGAAAAACTGAACTTTAAGAGAAGTCTAGGGTAGATATTTAAGTCATTCATTAAAGTGTTTAAACCATGAAGTTTGCTAAAGTATATCCTAAGTACCAGATACCAAAATGGTCACGAAATTATATTAACTATAAGGCATTGAAGAAACTTATTAAAAGGATTGAACTGAAGCAGGAACTATTATTCAGAGAGAACTCTAACTATTTAGATGAAACAGATAGTTTACCTACTAGAAGAAGAGATCACACCAATGAAGAAGAAAATTACTTGTATGATGGAGATGTACAATTGCTAATATCTTCGTTTTTCCAATATTTACAAAAAGATATCATGAAAGTGGAATCATTCTATAACAGGATATCATCAGAATATAACCAAAGGTTACATAAACTTCTGTCATCGAAACAGTTTATTTCTATTGACGAATATTTCAAGGATCATAAAGATGAGAAGGAGATCCCAAGTGAAATTTTATTAAATGTACAAGATATTAAAGATATTTTAATTCCACTGTTTGAACATCTTCAAGATCTTAAATCATTATGTGAATTAAATAAAAAAGCATGCAACAAAATTCTTAAAAAGTTAGATAAAAAAATTGGTTTACATTTACAACAATCCTATTTAAAAGATAATATTTCCATATTGAATTTCAATGAATATACATCAGTGTCAGTGAATCTAACATTGGTTGAAAATATAATTGGCACTTTACTCCCCGAATTAATTAATATTGAAAAAGATTATATATCTGAAATATCAAAGATTTTTGATACAAATTCCAAATTCTCTCTGTTAGTTGAAGATAAAATAATCAATCATATCCAGAATGATAATAATAAGGAATTAATCGATTTACTGATCTACAAATACCATTCAATGGAACATGCCCCGATAAGGTATTTGATTAATATTTTAAATACTTCAGCTTTATTTCTATCCTTAAAATGCATTGACAGTATTCTTGAGGTAATTCCATCTTTACATGATCCATCTGATATAAATTCAAGAAATTTCTTTCACTATCATATAATTACATTGGGAAAAAATTATAAATTAGTTAATGAATTTACTCAAGAAATTTCATTATACAAAGAAGCGTCTAACTCTAATTTAAATAAATCTTTCAAATTGTTCAATGATGAAACAAACCAGTATGTTGACCAATTAATTGATAATAAATCAAAAATTAATAACTCATTAATATACATCTTTCAGAGACTCCCCACAAAGTTTTACCACTACTTATCAGCTAAAGATGGTTTTGACCGAACCATATTACATTATGCAGCAAAATATGGTTTTGCTGATTTAATTGATGTAATTATCAAAACATTACAAAGTGTTGAATTATGGGACTCGACGCTATCGGTTGATAGCCCACAAGATTGGGGTGATATTGATTCCCAATCACCTATGGAATTGGCTATCTTAGGAAATCATCCAATGACTGTAATCAGATTATTACCATATGTTATTCATTCTAAATGTAATAATTCACTGTTGCATGTAGCAGTAAATCAAAAAAACCATGAGATCATTAGAAGTTTATTTTCTCAAACTTGTTACGATGTCAATTTTGCTGATGAAGAATATAACGAAACATCTTTATATAAAGCGTCAAAGCTAAATTTACTTGAGATAGCAGAAATACTTTTAGAAAACGGTGCTTCAACAGAAATATGTGAAACACTATTTGCATGGTCACCACTATTTGTTGCATCAGTGGAAGGGTTTAAGGCGATAGTTCTTTTACTTCTTAAGTATGGAGCAAAAACATATATATTTGATGAAAGCGGATGGACGCCAATGGAGCAAGCGACATTAAATGGTTATTTGGATATTTCTGAATTATTAGCTCTGGATGATAAACCGGACATAATGAAGCCAAATATTCTAAAGAAAAAGATTCAAACTCCAAAAGTTGGGAATAATTTAATGAACTACTCTAATAATAATGAAAATAATAAAATTGATATTATTGACTATAGCGAGTTAAAGCAAGAAAAGTCATTTGGACATAAATATTTGGGATTTGATAAATCAGTTTTATTGATTACGTTAGGAGGCAATGACACAAGGATTACGGAGAAATCTGTTGTTATTGACGAGAAACTGATTCGGGATCAATATCCTACCGCTCATAAAAATAATATATCTTTATTGATTAGATCAAAGGAATCTTTAGAAAATGATGCTTCATTAATTGAACTTCCATTAGATTATAACCCGCCATCAGTACGATTTGATGTGCCTTACAAAGCAGATCACTCACATGTATTATACTTTGATATTATTGTTAATAAAGAGCCTACTTCAAAAGTAGGTGAAAATCATTTTTATTCAAACAAAAATGATCAATATATAATTGGAAGAGCAGTTGCATTTTTGAATAAATCAGGTACATTTGTTGGTAGTAATAAACGCTCGCTACAAGATATTATCACAATTCCAATTATTGGGAAGAATACTTTAGAAGTTCTAGGGCATGTTACATTTGAATTTTTAATTGTTAAGCCATTCAAGCATCCAAAAATGATGACTGAGAGAACTGAGGGATATTGGAAATCTTTAGTCTCCACCAGAGTAATTGGTCATAGAGGCTTAGGTAAGAATTATAATACTAAGACAACGTTACAGCTTGGTGAGAATACAGTTGAATCATTCATTGCAGCTGCATCTCTCGGTGCATCATATGTTGAATTTGATGTTCAACTAACAAAAGATAGTGTACCAGTAGTGTATCATGATTTTTTAGTAGCTGAAACAGGTGTTGATATTCCAATGCATGAATTGACATCAGAACAATTCTTAGATTTAAATAATGCCAAGAAAAGAGTTTCAGAGTTGAAAAGAGATGGAAGAAGAAATTCAGTAGCTGCTACAGATTCAAGTTCCATATCTAGACCATGGGAAAGTAATTTGACTATGGCTGATAGCTTCATAGAATATAATCGTGAAAGTAAAAGCAGTGGAAATGCAAGTGAATTAAAAGATTATTATAGCCAGGGCTCAAATACAGATAGAATGAGATTAACTAAAACATTCAAAAAAAACAATTTTAAAGGTAATACAAGAGGTTATTCAATATCATCATCATTTGTTACTTTAGAAGAATTATTTAGTAAAATTCCAAAAAATGTTGGATTTAATATTGAATGCAAATACCCGATGGTTGATGAAGCTGAAGAAGAGGAAACAGGTCATGTCGTGACAGAAATGAATCATTGGATAGATACAGTATTAAAAGTAATTTATGAAAAAGCTGATGGTAGAGATATAATATTTTCTTCCTTTCACCCTGATATATGTATTATGTTATCATTGAAACAACCATCAATACCAATTCTATTTTTAACAGAAGGTGGAGCTACTAAAATGGCTGATTCAAGAGCAATATCATTACAAAATGCTATTCGTTTTGCACGTGAATGGAACCTGTTAGGAATTGTATCAGCCGCATTACCAATTTTAAAAGCACCAAGGTTAGTTTCAATAGTCAAAAGTAGTGGATTAGTTTGTGTTACTTATGGTGTGGAAAATAATAATCCAGATAATGTTGTTATTCAAATGAATGCAGGTGTTGATGCAGTTATTGTTGATAGTGTATTAGCAGTGCGTAAGGGATTGACCAAATAATTATTTATTATAATTTTTTTTTTTTTTTTTTTTTTAATTTAAGAATGTATTTAAAAATTATGTACTTATTATGAATATTTTTTGAAAAGCCCTATATATTATTAGTAATTAATTTACTCATAGTAAAGTTTCACCTAATGCACATCTTGCAATTGCACAACCAGTAGAAATAGTATCTACAACATGAATATCATTTGAAGCTAAATCAGGATTACATTCTACAATATCTAATGCAACTAAATTACCTGTTTCAGCTAATCTTTCTACAATGAATAAACCTTCCCTTAAAGTTAATCCACCTCTTACAGGAGTACCTGTAGCTGGTACAAATAAAGGATCCATTGCATCAACATCATAAGAGCACATAATTGGACAATCACCATTTGGATTAATTGAATTAATTGCCATTTCAATCACATTATTAATACCAAATTTATCAATATGATACATTGAAAAAGCTTTAATATTATTTTCTTTTAAAATTTTTTTTTCATCTTGATCAATATCTCTTAATCCAATATATGCAATTTTATTTGATTTTAAATTACCTGGAATCCATTTCATTGAATCTGGTATTTTTGATGAATCATTTAATCCCATTAAAAATGAAACAGGACAACCATGTAAATTACCAGATTCTGATGAATCAATTGTATTAATATCAGCATGAGCATCAATCCATAATAATCCACAATTTGGATATTTTTTAATAACTGCTGAAACCGTACCCATTGCAATTGAATGATCACCACCTAAAGTTAAAATAAATTTATTATCAATTAATGATTCATTAATTGATTCATAAATTAATTTTGTTTGAGTACCAACTAAGTTTGGATTTCTAATTTTACCTAATTTATCATTTAAATCAATTAAATTTTGTGAATTTAATAAAGGTTCCTTAACATCAATTTCCCAACCTAATTCATTTAAATTTTCCTTTAAACCATGTTTTAACATAAATTTTGGACCATTTTCAACACCAATTTTTTTTTGACCACCAGAAAATGGAGCTGTTATAATTGATAATTTTTTATCTTTATTAAAATTATAATGAGGTTCAGATATAATAGTTTCTTTTGTCATACTGTATTAGTGAATAAACTTACTGTCTTGTTATTTATTTCTAGTAATCCCAAAAAAAAGTTACCAAAAGAAAAAAGAGGAAATTAAATTTAATCTTGGATAATAACACAAAATTAAACTATTTATATATTAATCATTTCTCATGAACCTTATAAATAACATTTTCATTAATATCGCTATACTTTTCACTTAAAGAAACTTATTAAAGTTCAATAATTGATCGGTATTACCATTTTGACAAAAAATCGGTTATTCACGGTGGAAAGATAGCAGTGAACCTGCGTGAGCCGTGAATAACCGCAGCACAAACAAGAAAAAGTTTTGTGGGAAGAACTTCCTTTAAAGTAATACTGACACAATACTAGGAGTGCTGTGCCTAAATGATAGTGTAATGTAATATAAGTTGTTTATTGGAACCATTGCGACAAAGGAGTTAAGTATGAGTATTTGTCATTGTTTTCATTGGGAGATTAGATTAGAAGAGAAGAGAAGAGAAGAGATGTGAGATGGAAAATTAGCTGGCCGTTCGAGTCCTCGCCGGGGCATTTGGTTCTTCAAAATATGTTATTTGCGGTCTTAGTTCGAAAATCCAGTGGGAAATTAAGAACTAACCACCAACTGGATTGAATAGATCAATAGATTTGTATATATATATATATATATATATACATATTGTGTATCTTAGTTGCATTGACACTCAAGTGGGTGAGTGTGAAGGTGAAAGCGTATGTGAATATCTCTTATAGAAGGGGGAAGTAATAGTGGGAATGTCAAACAATTATAGTGAAGATATGAGTAAGTACTTATTTGGTAGTCCAAAACCATTTCCAAAATCAAATGCTGTTAAAATGGGATCTCCACATAGATACTCTCAACTACAACAAGAGGAATCAGATGACACCGACTCAATTTATTTAGCTCCTATTCCTGAGCCTCAGCAAGAACCTGAACAAGAACCTGAACTTGAGCAAAAACCTGTGCAAGTACAAGAAAAGGAACAAAAAGTTATAGTTAACGAACAATTATCAACAATAAGAAATATTGATATATTAAAGCATATTATATCGACGGTAGCAGGTAAGGATAAATCTATTAAAATTATTAAAAATTTATTAGATTTAGTAAAAATATTTTTATTAAAGGTTTCAAAAAAAATTATACAAAATGATCCAAATATAATCAATCAATATTCAAAATTATTATCAATTAATAATACTTGGAAATTTTTATTATTAAACCCATTAAATTTATTAAAATTATTATTAATATCATCATTTAAAAATTTTGAAAAAAAAATTACATTCATTAATACACAATTAGGTATATTTAGATATATCTTAAGATTTGATTTATCATTATCAGATATTGTACCATTTATTAAAAAAATTTACAATATTTATAATTCCACAAATTATAATAAATTAAATTTATTATTTAATGAATCTTTATTTCAAGATTTTTTAAATATTTATTATACAATTTTTGATCAATTAGATTTATTTTATAAATTGAAAATATGGTCAAATGATTCATTTTACAAGATTGTTACTAAACATGAAGCTATATCTTGGCAATTAGATATATTATTATCATTGAAAAATAATTATTTAAAATTACAATTAATTGAAAGGAAACAATTAGAATTAGAAATTCAATTAAAGATAAAATTACAAGCATTAGAAATTTATAATAAACAAAAATCAATATCATCAGACTTTGAAAAAGATATTAAAAACCAATTAAAAGTAATAAATTTTGAAAAAAAAATAATTAAATTAGATTTAATTAGATTATCATTCGATTTATTAGCAAATTCAACAGATGTATTCGATATAAATGTACCAAATGGTACATATAATTTATTATCATTATCATCAGGTACTGTTGGCTTTATTAAAATTTGGTTTAATACTAAAAGTGAATTAGAGAAATTAAAATAATAATTAATTTAAAATTAAATAATATAGTAAATAATAATAAAATAATTATGCATAAACATTTATAATATATATTTTATATAATGTGAAATAATTAAACCCATTCAGCTTCAATATGAGATTTTTGGAATGTATAATCTTTACGGTTAATGGTAGCAATACCATCTTTCAAAGAACACTTCCATCTAGCTTTTGTTCTTGTAACTTTTTCATATAAACATAATAATAAATTTTCATCAGGTCCTTCATCTTCACCTTCAGAAATTAAATAATCATCTTCAGAATCATCTAATTCTGAGCCAACTTCATCATTATCTAATAAGGCACTTCTTTTATTTTGCTTTTCTTGTTGTCTTAATAATTCAGCTGCCTTTTCTCCGTTATTATCTTCTATCACTAATTCAAATGGTTGATCTACAACTGGTTTTTCCATAGAATCATTTGAAGATTTGATTTCATCATCTTTTGATAATTTTTCTTCTTCATCTTTTATATTCACATCCAATGTTGAGGGTATTAAATCTGTATCTACATTATCATTGGATTCTTCTGGAGCAGTAACACTATCATGAGTTATGGTGTTAGAATCAATACCAGGTAGCACTAAACCCTTGTGTTCTTCTTTAACTTGAACACTCTCTTCATTAGTGATTGGTACTACTTCTGGAAGAGCCATATTATTTTGAGACGTTACGTCCCATGTAAAACTAGTGGTCTTCACATCAGATAATTTTTCTTGCCAAACTCTCTTCAAATCTTGCAAAGTTTGTTCATCAATACCTGCATTTTCGAAATCTTCCCTCACTTCATTAATCACTGAATTAACAATAATTTCATAAACTCTACTAGCTTCAGTATTTGACATTTATAATACTAATCAAAAACCCACTTTACTATCGGTACTAAACAATCTCAACAAAAGTAACAACCCCAGTTTTTGCTCAACACAACAGCAAATAAACCAATTAGTGTCTTTCCTAGGTAATAGCTAACTAATTGCCATCATTATAAGTGTTACTAATCAACTTTTATCCTTCCATTGTCATAGTTTATTTCCAAATTATTATATTTTCCATTAATTTTCCAAATTTCTTAAAGAGGTAAGGAAGGGTAACTGTCTGTTTCTTATATAATAAATAATATATAGATTCAGAGATAATCATATAATTATACAATTAAATTAAATATAAAGCTCTCCATCAATTGAGTATACTTTGGGCAACACTTTGAACTAAATATAATCTAAAACGTAGCTTCTCTTCAGTGATAAATCACGCTAAAACGTCAAATTTCCACTATTAATTTATTAAAAATTTGGTGTCTTCTCATCAAATTTACTTGAAAAACTTGAAATTATTATGTTTTGTATACAAATTATAGTGATGTTTTAATATTTAAAGTTTATTTTATTGTTAATTATGTATTGGAACTGAGTGAGAGTAGTCCTTGGGAGGTGTAGCACTGACAGTAAATATTATTGTGTGTTATTTTAGGTTCAGGCTAGTTTAACTGTTAGACAGTAATACCTCTTTTCCATTACAATTTTAAAGTAGAATTACAAGGGACAAAATGTCAACTTTCATGGAGAATAAAAATGGGAGTAGTGCATTGGATATGCTACAACAGTATGATACTCATAGAGAGGTTAAAGATAGAATGATCAAAGATATTGAAAATAATATTGTCGTTGGGAATGGTGATAGTGATAGTGATAGTGATGATGATGATGGTGTTTACAATAAAAAAAAGAATAATGATTCAGAAATTGCAAAACCTCTGTTATTAGAAATTGAATTGTTGAATAAGATTATTGCAGAAAAGGATATTGAAATTAACAGATTAAATGATATAATAAAAAGTTTGCAAAAAACTGATGTTATTAAGAGTGAAAATAATGAACCTTTTATTGCACCTCAACAGGTTCATTCGGTGGGGAGAAGCCAATCGATTAAAGATACTACCAGTAATTTAAATAGTCCAGCAACATCCGTCACATATACAACTTCAAGAATTACTATTGCTTCACCAAGTAGGAAAAAGGTAACGCCAAATATTGTAGATGCTGATAAAGTTGATGTACAACAGTCACAGCAACAACAGAGAGTTACAAGTGGTAGAAATCAATCGATAGAAAACAGTTTTGACAGATCTATTGAATTTTCACCTTCTTCTAAACAAGAATTAAATAGCTTTGCAAGTTTACTAGATACATCTTTTGAAAAGAATCCTAGTATAGAGAGACAGCAATCATTACAATCGAAAAATAGTTCTGTTGTAGATAGTTTTGAAAGAGTACCTCCACCTGCAAGACCTTTTTACACTGGAAATAATTCTTCACAAAATTATGGCAATGAATTAAATACAACTCCAACTTTAAATTATAGCGCAGCATTGGGTTCCCCATTATTGATAAATACTCAAAATGAAGAAAAATCATTTCAAAATGATTATTTAGTAGATGAAAAAGACTCTATGAGATCACTTTCAAATTCTTCCTCAATTAGAATGGAAAATCAAATGAGAATTCAAAGCAATAATTCCATAAGTTCGCATAATTCAAATGTAAACGCAAATTCACCACTTGCAGGAAATATAAGTGCAAGTAGTAGTATGAGAATCAGAAGACCTCAACTAAAGGACACAAATACTGGTAGTAGCAATAATATTTCAATTAGATCTGATATTCCATTATTTGTACAACCTAGTGAATTTGAAACGATTAAACTGGAAGTTTTAAGTACACTATATTCTAATGAAAAAGCGTCTAACTTAGCTCTAATCTCGGTTGTGGATCGTAACTCAGGAAAAGAAATGTTTAAATTTTCTAAAACTATTAACAAAATATATGAATTAGATACTATTTTAAAATCAAATATATCACTATTTGATATTCAAATTTTACCAATGCTTCCTGATAAACAATTATTCCAAATATGCATACCAAATAAAATTGATGAAAGACGTGAAAAATTAAGTGACTATTTCAATTCCATATTCACATTACAAAACTTATCTCCAAATATCATTTTAAAGATTTTACAGTTTATTAGTACTGATACAATTATTGTACCAATGATTCCTGATGATGATATATTGAAAGAAGGTCCTTTAATATTGCGTAAACCAAAAACATTGGGCTCAAGTAATAATTGGAGATTAAGATATGGTATCCTTAGACAAGAAACTTTGGAGCTGTACGAAGGAAAGGATAAATCTTTATTGGAGACTATTAAGATGAAACAAGCAACAATTGAAATTTTACCAAATCTACCTGACAACAAATTTGGTACTAAAAATGGTTTTGTCATTAATGAACATAAGAAATCAGGTTTATCAAGTTCTGTTAAATTTATCTTTTGTACAGAAAAACCTAAGGAAAGAGAATCGTGGATATCCATTATTAGTGAAATACTTGTTTCTTCTATGTCGTCTTCTACATTTTTACCACCTTCTCATCAAACAAGTTCAACGTCTATTGCCAACTCAGTATCACATTTTCAAAAATCCAATGATAATAATGCAGAGAATATGTATGTCACTGATTTGACTTTGGAATCTAATGGACCTTCAACCAATGATAATATCTCTAGAAGTAAATCATCTTTAGTTTCTTTTAGTACAGAGGTATCTGATTTATCAGAGGCAACTCCTGAGAAAGGAAGAAATAAGATGAGAAGTTTATTCCCTTTCAAGAAAATGAACTCAGCAAATACTACAAATACTTCACAACATGTTGATCATGATACATTGTTATCAAATGAACCAGATGTAAAATATTCAGATTCTTCAATTAGCAAATCTTTAGAGATACTAAATGTGAATAATTCAGAAATCTCTAATTTTACATTGAATACTGATTTTGTTTTTGGTGCAACTTTAGAGAAATCTTTAAGATTAAGCTCACATACTTACCAGGGTATTCATGAATTACCTAGTGTCATGTACAGATGTTTGGAGTATCTATATAAGAACCATGGTTTGGAGGAAGAGGGTGTTTTTAGATTAAGTGGTTCTAGTGCCATGATTAAAACTCTACAAGAGCAATTTGATAAAGAATTTGATGTTGATCTATGTAAATATAATGAAGCTGCATCTAATAATGCAATTTCTGAAGAATCTCTAGATGGTAATGATTTTGCTAAAAGAGGTGGTTACATTGATGTTAATACAGTAACTGGTTTGTTAAAATTATATTTGAGAAAATTACCTCATTTGATAATTGGAGATGAAAATTATCTAACTTTTAAGAACATTGTTGATAATAATTATAAAAATCAATCAAAGATTGCCATTGAATTTAGAAACTTAATTAAAAATAATACCGTTCCTAAAGCCAATGTATCATTAATGTATTCATTATTTGAATTATTAATAAGAATTAGTGAACATAACAAGATAAACAAAATGAATTTGAAAAATCTTTGTATTGTCTTTTCACCAACATTGAATATTCCTATTAATATATTACAGCCATTTATTGTGGATTTTGCATGTATTTTCAAAGGTGAACCACCTATTGATGAATCTAAGAGACAAGAATTAGACATTCATATTCCTCAGATGTAATTATCCTAAGATAGAATTACATTACTTAAATCTCGATATTATTCATTCATAAAAATTGTATTACTAAACTAAGCAATATATCAATCATAATTTTTTATAAAGGGACTATACTATATAATTGAATAAAATTATCATATTAAGTTATTATAATATAGTAAATTAAATTAAATATTAGTAGATATAAAACGAATCATTTCAAACTAATCGTTAATTTATATTTTTCAGTTTGAACAATTGTAATAAAACTATTATAATTTCATGAATAAAAGAATTTTTTCAAAAATTAAAATTTTCATTGCAACGAATAACCTTGAATAAAACAATGAAATCAATGATTGTAGTGTCTTTACCTTTGTAACTATACCTATTATACCATTTTAATGGATTAATCCATTAAAATGGTATACTCATCATGTCATACGAACAAGTTTCTGCATTATAATGGGTTTACCCGGCTACTGCTTAATTTTTTTGCTTGACAATTTCTCAATTAAAGGTGAATAGAATAATTGTTTCCAATGCAAAAGTCTAAAATACATAGTAATTTGTTGTTAATACTTGGAGCAATTATGTAATTGAGTTCATTTAAATATCGGCAACTAAGCTGTTTGAAATACATTAGTGTTAGGATTACCTGATTGACCTTCTTTTTGAAAGAAATTTCATATTTTTTGCTTGGAAAATTTTATTGAAATAGATTATACGAAGAACAAATATAATTTTACTTATAAATATAGTTCTCATTACTGTTTGATTATTTTCTGTTCCATCTCATAGTGCATCAATTATCTCCCTTTATTAAGACAGTCTTATACTTTAAAGAAAAGTACGCTTTATTATTATATTTGCTAATTTTTGAAAATGTCATTACCTCTACGACATTCATTGGAGAATTTAGATTCTCTAGACCGAATTTTAGAAGATTTATTGGTAAGATTTATTATTAATGTTCCTCCAGAAGATTTGTCTTCTGTTGAAAGAGAACTATTCCATTTTGAAGAAGCATCATGGTTTTATACTGATTTTTTAAAATTAATGAATCCGTCATTACCAAATATTAAAATTAAATCTTTTGCAACTAATATTATTAGAATATGTCCAATTGTTTGGAAATGGGATATTAAAGCTGATGAAGCTCTACAAAAATTTTCTAAATATAAGAAATCTATTCCTGTTAGAGGTGCTGCGATATTTAATGAAAAATTAAATAAAATTTTGTTGGTTCAAGGTACTGAATCTGATTCTTGGTCATTTCCTCGTGGTAAAATTTCAAAAGACGAAGATGATGTTCAATGTTGTATTAGAGAAGTCAAAGAAGAAATTGGTTTTGATTTAACAGATTATATTGATGAAAATCAATTCATCGAAAGAAATATTTCAGGTAAGAATTATAAGATATTTTTGATTTCTAATGTTTCAGAATCAATTCAATTTAAGCCACAAGTAAGAAATGAAATTGAAAAAATTGAATGGAAAGACTTTAAAAAAATTATGAAATCTGTGTATAAGTCTACAGGTTCAACAAAATATTATTTGATTAACTCAATGTTAAGACCATTATCCATATGGTGTAGACGTCAAAAACAAACTAGGGGTGGTGATCAAATGAAGAAATATGCAGAAGATCAATTAAAGATGTTGTTAGGTATTCCTGTATCCAATGCCGATAATAACGATGACTTTAACAACAATTCTATTGGTAATCAAAATGCACAATCTGTTTCTAACGCAGGTCAAGAAGTACCTATTAATCCTGGTCAATTAGCTGCTCCTGTTGACATAGACCCAGGTAGAGCCTTATTAAATTCTTTACAAAACTCTTTTCAAACTAATCATCAACAAGGTTTTATTCCTCCACCATTGTTACCTCAAAATAATGGTTCAATATTACCAATTATGAGCAATGGATTCCAGCCTTTCACACCATTTCCTTTTGCTAACTCCAATAACTTTCATTTTTCAAACATTCCACCTCCTCCAACTAATCCAGTTGCATTCGCAAATAGTAATAATCCCGATGCTATGAATAATATTGATATACCACTAACTCCAAATGCTACCTCTTTATCAAGACCTTCTATAGCTTTGCCACAAAATACTGAAGGTGCCAAGCAATTGTTGTCAATTTTGAAAGATAAGAAACAACCTGTTAATGAATCACCATCCATTAAAATTTTAAAACGTGGAGAAGCCTTACCTAATGAAGAAGTAGAAAATAATTCTAAGCAATCTACAGGTTTGCTAGACTTATTAAAAAGACCAACTGCAGCTAAGAATGAAATTCAAAATGTAACAAAATCTGAATCTGAAACTGACTACGAGGAATTTGAAAGTAGCTCCGAAGATGAAGAACAAGAGCAACTTGAACAACTTGATAAAGATGAATTACCTCCTGTTGGAACTTTGGGTCACGAAATGTTACAAAACAATCAATTTTCCCAGGTCAATGAAGATATACCTCATATTGATGAAGTAGATGACAGTATCAAATGTGATACGCAATCAACCCAAAAATGTTCTTTACAAGATATTAAACCAAAACAAAAGGTTAAACTATTAAAACGTGGTGAACAATTACAACCAGAGACTACTTCTACTACAATTGTTTCTTCACAATCATTACCATATTCCAAAGAACCTGAATCTTTGAATGCACTTTCTGGTAATCCATTGTTAGATATCTTGAAGAAACCATTAGTTTCAAAAAATAATGCATCAGAAAATAATAATTCTTTCAACTCTCCTTTGGATATTTTAGGTAAACCATTAGAAGTCCAAAATTCTCAAAATACAAATGAAAACGTTAATCAAAAAAATTTTTCTGACTTACGTAATGAAAAATTTAATATGATACCAAAATTGCCAGAATCTCCACATTCTAAAAATTCAAATGCTCATGAATTATTAAATGTTCTCAAAAGTTCTCCAACTCATAATTTGAACAATTATTTATCCGACAAAGCTGATCCTATAATGCCTATCCACACTAATAACATGAGCCCATTACCTCACATGATGAATAATCTAGGATTTCCTATTATGAAAGATCCATCAACATCACCTCAACAGCCTCCTCCAGGAATGTTGCCACCAGCTCAAAATACAAATTCTTCTCATGAGTTATTGAACATGCTAAGAGGTTCAAACCCTCCAACTGGTAACATTGACCAATCCTTTTCTTATATGTTGAGCCCAAATGACATTACTAATTCAAACAACATGAATAGCATGAATTCCATGCCTAACATGAGTGCTATGCCTAATATGAATGCTATGCCTCACATAAATAATATGCCTAACATGAATGCTATGCAAAGCATGAGTGCAATGCATAACATGAATACCATTAATAGTGCTTCTAGCATGGGATTTGTAAATGAGATGAATAACAACAATACTAACGGACTACAAAATATGAATTTGAATCCAAGCCCTCCTCCAAATCATTCTGCCCCAAATCAATTGTTGAACTTATTACATAGAAAATAGTTATCTGTTATGATTCTAATTAATACCATATATTTTAAAAACTAGAAGGTACATTTCTATATACATATTTAAGCATTTTAATTTTCATCATCAGTAAGAACATACTCATTTAGAACTTTCTCCAATTCGTTATCACTGTGCTTTGGCCATAGAAGTGTTTTATCTTTCATTCCATTAAGAGTAACAATACATCCATAACATAGTTGTGTTTGAGAACCATTCTGTTCTATGAATTCTCTGAGTTTAATATTGATTCCATCACTAGAATTTACGGTTTCTGTCATATGATTTTGCCAATTTCTAAAATTCAAGTTATCTTCTTCTGTTTCAATTGGATGCCCAAGAGTTTCAGTGATCGAGCTTAACCAATATGCAGGATCATAATGAATAAGTTGAGTACAAACTGGGCATTTTTTAGTTTTGAAATTTTCTTTAGTTTTTGGTTCAGCTAACTTTTCACCAGTCCTTACAACTGTAGAAATTACATTCGAATAATCTCCTTCAATATCATCAAAATACTTTCTGGCCAATTCATTCATTGTCATATTCTTTACTAATTTAGAAGCTGAATTTAAATCATGTTTTTCAAACTTTGTTATAAGTAGAGTATCTTGAACTTGATAGTCAATTGTGTATTTATTTAATTCAAAAGTATGACAATATGCATCAATTTCAGATAGTAGGATATCTTTCATAGGATATAAATTTTTAAATTTCGATTGATAGTTTGGATCTAAATCAGTAATGTTTAACATAGAAGCAATACTAGAACCACGTCCCTTAACTACAAGTGATATAATTTCATCTGCTAGTTTAGTCATTGAATGTCCCCATAAAATTGCTTTAAAATTATTTTGAGCTGCAAATTTTTTGATAATGTGTTTAACAATAAATGACAACAAGTCTTCCTTTATAGATCTATTTGGACATTGTTCTAATAATTGATTGATAGAATAATTATCAAATGATTGAATTGATTGATTATTTGAAATCATGCTTTTAGTTTTAAAATCAATATCATGTAAAACCATAGTTTCTAACTCGTTTGATGATTTAAAGAATTCATTTATATCAATTAAATGAAATTTAATTTTATCCATATTTTCCAAATATCTACCTGTAGATAACTTATTAATATAATTTTTAATTAACTTTAAATTATTTTCTTCTTGGTAAACAGTAACAACATCAACAGAAAATCCTGTTTTGCCTCTATGAGTTGTTTTTTGTTCAGTTAAAGTATCATTTAGGATATCAAGCATTACTAAAGAAGATGAACCATATGATAATGGAACTAAAATCTTTGATTGTTCATTTTGTAAATTTGCTTCTTCTGCATTTCTTATCTTATCTTGATACATAACTTTGAAAATATCTTGGTAGTAATTATCATGCATCATCTGTTTCCTCTCTTTCAAAGTAACAAACTTCTTGAAACAATCATTACAGAAGGTTTCCTTTCTAGTAATGATATTAGCGTCATTCTTATGACATCTTTGACAAACTGATCTTTCAGTCATTGCTTTTTCGTAAAGGTATTCAACAGAAAAAAAGGGGAAATGACTGCTCACCCAGTTAAAGTATCCTACCGACCATAAATATTGCCAATATTACAACTAACAAACTAATATTTATAAACTTTTAACCAAACAAATTGACTACTAATTAACCTCTTGAAACAAATTATTTGAGATGAGATGAGATGAGATGAGATGAGATTGAAAAATTTTGATATTGCCACCTCGTTATTAGTGAGTTAAGGGTTTCCACTTAGTAATCCCAATATATTCAGTAAAATATTCATCATTAATTGATTAATTGGTCTCTGAATAACACTATATTTTAATAAAAATAGTTGTGACAATACTCATATAGTTGTCACCAATCAATTCCTTATCAATATGTATCAACTTCATTACAGTTTTTACACTACTAGTGGGTGTTACCCGTCTGTCTTTGGCCAACGCGTTACACTGAATTTTCCAAATGGGAATCGAATCATAGTGGTTGAGATTTTGGTTCCAAGAAGAATCTGAACCAGTGATTGATTGATTGATTGAATTTTGGAAGGTTTGAATAGATGGATGAACAATGCAGTTGAAAGTCTTGATTGGTATATTAGTGGTTATTCTGTTCCGATAATTGTTATTATACTTTTTGTTTCTGTGTTTTATGATTAGTCAAGAAATAAAAAAAACATTGAAGGAAAGGAATTATTATTGATTTATAATGACATCTGATAATTCTGTTTCAAGTTTTTTAACTAGACACAGGGCTGCTATTATTGCTACTGCTGCTGCTGGTACTGCTGCCATTGGTGCTGGTTACTACTACTACCAGTTGCAACAACAAAAAACTGTGGGAGACGACGATTCTTCTGCCAAACAACAAAAGAAGAAGAGAAAACATCAAAAGAAGAAGAAGAGTAATAGTTCTTCTACTCAACCAATTTATCCAGTTAATGAAAATGGTGAACCTGATTTGGAATTGAAAGATAGTTTCACTAATGAACAAAAGGAATCTTATGCTATGGCTTTAAAAGATAGAGGTAATGAATTTTTCAAAGAACAAAATTATAATGAAGCTTTAAAATACTATAACTTAGCTTTAGTGCTAAAGCAAGATCCTGTCTTCTATTCTAACATTTCTGCTTGTTACGTTTCCTTAGGTCAATTAGAAAAAGTAGTTGAAAGTAGTACTAAAGCTTTAGAATTAAAACCTGATTATTCAAAAGCTTTATTACGTAGAGCTTCTGCTAATGAAAATTTAGAAAAATATGCTGATGCATTATTTGATTTATCTGTATTATCATTAAATGGTGATTTTAATGGTGCTTCAATCGAACCAATGTTAGAAAGAAATTTAAATAAACAAGCCATGTTGGTCTTAAAAGAAAAATTAACTAAAAATGAAAATCAATTATTACCATCTGATACTTCTTTAGCTTCATTCTTTGGTATTTTTACTCCAGAAACTACCTTTAACAATTATGATGAATCTAAAGAGGCTGACAAGGAATTAGCTAAAGGTTTAGAAAACTTATACAAGAGAAGCGCTGATGGTTATCAAATCGCTGATATTGCTTTCACTAACTCTTCTAAATTATTTGAAGCTCAATTAGAATTAACTCCAGAAGATGAAATTGTTAAGGAAAAGACTGCTATTGCTTTGGAACATTTAGGTATTTTCAAATTCTTGAAGAACAATCCATTAGGTGGTTATGAAGATATTCAAAAAGCTATTAAATTACATCCAAGAGTCAATTCTTACATTTACAGTGCTTTAATTATGGCTGACAAGGGCGAATCTCAAGAATACATCAATGCTTTTGAAAACGCTTTGAAGTTAGATCCAAAATCTGCCGCTGTCTATTATCACCGTGGTCAAATGAACTTTTTAACTCAACAATATGATAAAGCAGGTGCCGATTTTGACAAATCCAAGGAATATAATGAATCAAATATTTTCCCATACATTCAAATTGCTTGCTTGGCATACCGTGAAAACAAATTTGAAGACTGTGAAACTCTATTCAGCGAAACTAAAAGAAAGTTTCCAACTGCTCCAGAAGTTCCAAACTTTTATGCTGAAGTTTTGACTGATAAGGGTGATTATGATGCTGCCCTAAAGCAATACGAAATTGCTAAAAGATTAGAAGAAGCTTTAGATGGAATTCATGTAGGTGTTGCTCCATTAGTTGGTAAGGCTACTTTGTTAGCAAGAAACCCAACTATTGAAAATATGCTAGAATCTACTGCTTTATTGGAAGAAGCTTGTAAACTTGATCCAAGATCTGAACAAGCAAAGATTGGTTTAGCTCAATTAAAACTTCAACAAGAAGAAGTTGATGAAGCTATTACTTACTTCGAAGAAGCTGCTGATTTAGCTAGAAATATGGATGAAAAGTTACAAGCTACTACTTATGCTGAAGCTGCTAAAGTTCAAAAGAAAATCAGAGCTGATCCTGTTATCAATGCTAAAATCCAAGAAACTTTGGCTGCTTATCGTGAACAAGGTATGATGTAGATGAAGCTCGTTTTAAATAAATGTGCTCTATACCTTTGTTTCATTCACATGTGCTATATCTGTAAATATCTATTTTGTAACTCAGTATTCTGAATATATCTACAATAATATATATATATCATAGAATAATTAAAAGGTAATTAAAAAATTAAAAATTAAAATCAAAAAAATAACTGTTCTTCTTTTTTCTACTTCAAACTAAAAAATATATGAGTGTTCTTTTCTAACTAAATGTACATTGATAAAAATAAAATTTAATTTATACAATTATTTTAATACTAATCAACTATCAAGATAGATATTATTGAATTCAATAAATTTATCCAATACAAATGCAAAAGATCAAAATTCTTAAAAAATCATTACAACTTTTTTTCTTCAGTGCTATTGAATTCATGCTCAATCCATTTTCCTGTGGAAAGGTTCTTCTTTAACTCAGCAGTAGGGAAATAATGGTAATTTGTTTTTAGGGAGATAGCAAATGGTACATTGTCGAATGTCATCAACCTTATTTTACAGTAGCTATTATCAGATATCTTTCTTACAACAGATAGAAATGTTTCTAAATCCGGTGTTTCAATTTCGTTAACATGAGTAATGAAATTAGTGGCAGATATACCATATTGCACAGCTGGAGAAGATTCACCACGGAATGTACAATATACTTCACTTGGAATATTTAACATGGATTGACGAACAGCATGATGAGGAGCCTGTAAGATACAACCAGAAAATATAGCGATATGGCTAGTATCATTTACATCAACTGTCTTAATATCCAAATCGATGACTTTACATTCACGTACTACTTTGAATTTCATAATATGTGGTTGGTTATCGTCACTAGCATGAGCAACACCGTCTAGTTGACTCATTTCAGTAACTAACTTTCCATCAACTGCTAAAATAACATCACCTGTTTGTAGCTTGGTAGCTTCTTTAGTATATGAGACTCTTGATACAGTCATGAATTGAAGTCTATTTACTGATTCTTTCTCCATGCGTTCGATCCATTCTTCTGGCACACCTCTAATACGAGAAGTCAAAATGGAAATTGATCCAAAACCGGCATCAACAATACTAACTTTAGGTTTCTTTCCTTCCTTCAGTAAGCCTAAAACTTCACTACAATCAGTAATATCCAAACCCATTAAATAAATCTTATCTTTACTTTCTTGTCTTTCACCTAAAAAGGACAACCATAATGCTCTAATGGTACCATCATTATCAACTAATACACCAGAATTACATTTTATACTGACATTACAATCAATCGAAATACCTTCCAGATTAGTAGCTCTGTATCTTGGAATTAGGTTACTAGGAATACTAATTGATGAGATATCTGTGACGATAGTTTCAGATGTAACTAGTCTGTTGTTATGAGTGAACCCGATAAATCTAGATTTCTCACCATTGAGCATACGTTTGGAAGACAATTTTGGAGTAATAATTGATGCATTAACTAATGAAGTATCATACTTAACAATAGCATAGTTTTGTGTTGGGTGAAGAAATTCCAAACTGGCTGGAATCATAACAGAATCAGCAAATGTGACAAAGATATCCAAACAATCATGAGGAACAACTCTTCTAGAAACAATGACATAACCTTGCTCGGCGTCAATAATTAAACCAGAGGTCTTCATAGTTTCAACTGGTAGGGAATCTAATGGTATGGCTGAAATTGAAGTTACCATACATAATGAATGTGATAATTTAGCTATTTCTGGATTATCAATTGGAATATCAATGAATTTAGCTGAACGAGGAGATATTGGTTCAGCTTTTATTGGTTTAGCGATATTACTATAATCCCAAATACCAGTTTCGTCGTTTCTCTTATATATTCTAAATTCATTAGCCCAATGTCTGTCAATAAAGATAGAAGTAACATGAATAGTATGTTGATCATTTAAATGATGGTATCTCAATGTAACTTTTTGGGCATCAGGTATAGTCTTCATAACTTCGATAAATGTATCTAAATCAGGTGTAGGTTTATTATCAATGGCATCGACTATCCAACCAATTCTTTCAGATACATCAAAGTTAAAGGAACCGGATGCACTGCTAATAAAAACACCTCTAACCGGAATACCATAACCTCTAGCCATTTGATAAGATAATTCATTAAATGTTGCACCACAAACTTCGACATACCGATCTGGAGTGATTTTATGTAAATCACCAACTACACATTGGACAGTGGATTCAATTCCACCACGTTGAATTGTCAATTCTATTTCATTACCAATGTTTGAATCTAAGATATCATCCACTTGAATGAAGGAAGAAATTAACTTACCATTTATGGCAATTAAATTATCACCTTCTTTTATTCTTTCATCAGCAGGACCTTCTCTTAAAATTGTTTCAGCCACCAATAAACCAATCTTATCTGGGAATTGTTGACGTGCTTCACTTTCACGATCAGCAGATAAACCTAATCTTCTACATTCGTCAAAGGGCTTTAATAACCACTGTACTTGAATGGTACCACGAGTAATAGGTTTGTTTTTTTGTAGACATTGTAAAGCTCTCAAAATTCTGTCTAAAGGCAAGAAGAAATCAGTAGAAGCTTCAGTAGAACCACCTGCTTGCAAAGCAACGGCATAACCATCGCTATTAACAACTGGTGAACCACTTGAACCGCCTGAAGCAGAAGCAGCAGCTTGGATATATTCTGTATTAAAATCATTATATGTTAATTCACCATAATCTGGAGCGTTTCTATCCAATCTACTAATGAAACCTGATAAAATACTTAATTTTTCACCAGCATCATTACCGACTACTCTAATTTCTGAACCAATTTTTGCTAAAGATGGCTTTAACTCTAATGCTTTTATTTTCATATATTTTATCTTTTTTGGGTCAAATTTTAAGAAACCAAAATCATGAACAGGATCTCTATAAATTGGAATAACATCACATTCTTCGTGATTATCAAAAACTGAATAACCAACAAATGGACCAGCACCAACAACATGTCTGTTTGTTAAAATAATACCTAATTCAGCATCTACCACAAACCCTGTAGCTTCTGATACCATAGCTGTATCACTATCAAATGGAGCAACTTGTGAAAAATGAATGGAAACAACTGACTTAACTACATTAGAAATAGTGTTCTGCCATTTCAAATAAGTTTCAGCATCAGTGAACTGTGGTCTATCTAATGGGATATCTACATCACTATCACTAACATCATCAATAGCAATAATTTGATGTTTAGCTAAATGATTAGTTTCATTATCCTCCGAAACTTCTGACAAGGACCTTTTTCTATTTTCCATGGTTACTGTCATGAATAAATCAATATGATTAGAATCTGAAAACAGAAGACAAACTTTAATGAAGTACAATCTATATATTTATTTATTATAATCATATAATATATATATATCAATTTTAATATGTGAATTATTTTTCACTATCAGGTTTTAATACAAATTTCAGTGTTTTCCATTATGCAAGCGATGAGGTCACACATTACGACATAGTAATAGAAACTTTAAATCTCAAATAAGAAACTATGATTAATGTTATTCAATACTGTTTGATGAAGTTATTTAATATTACTATTCTTCATTTCTTAATGATAAATCTTGGTCTATCTTTCTCCTCCAGTTTTCGTATTGTTCGTCTGAAGCTAGAATATTATTTGATTGTAACATTGATCCTAATCTTGCTGAAATTGTTTCATCAAAATGTGCACCGTCGAAATCATCATACTCTATTTGTAATTTACGAAACCATTCTTCACCAATAATTACTTCTTTGACAGTAGATATACACTCTAATACTTCATTTGCATTCGTGGTCTTCATTAACGTACACATTCTTTCTAAAATTAAATTATCAATTCTTGGATCTTTACGTCTTTTCTCGTTATGAACTATAAATACACAATTCATGACTAGACCACATAATAACTGCCATGAACATGTTAGGAATGTCGCTAGTTCAATGCATTGGTCTAGTATATGGTATGCAGTATCTTTTGGAATCTCAAATTGATTGCATATATTTATAATATCTTCATTTTTAATTTTATAATGTTTCTTTTGCAACAAACTGACCGATTGACGAACTAGTGATGATCTACTTTTTATCGAAGCTGGTCTACCCCTTCTTGGTGTACTATTCAATTCAATACCTAAATCATCATTAGCTTCATATGCTTCATCTTCTTCATCTTCTTCATCGTCATCATCTTCCATAACATTAGAGTTGTCTGCTTCCTCTACGTATGCATCATCATCATCGTCGTCGTCATTATCATTATCTGAAGTGTTGTCTTCACCAAATTGTGTTGATTTACGAGCTCTTTTGGCTCTTGGAGTGGCTTTAACAGGTGATAAGTTTTTTTCATCATCTTCAATATCTTCTTCAAATGCTAATTTTCTTCTTACTCTTGGAGAGTCATTCTTATTAGAGGACCCTTTGGGCGTCTGTACTGGTGTAACATTGACTTGATCTTTAATTTTAGTTGGTGTGCTAAACAACTGTTTCCTTAAGTCATCTGGATTTTGGGAAGTGAATCTATCATTGCTTTTCACATTAGATCTCGGTTTCTTTTTAGGACTAGGTGTCCAACTAAATTTTTTAACTGGTGATGTTTGGAATATATTTTGTTTAAATAATTCCACCATACTTCTAACTTTCTTTGGTTCCATGGGAATCCTATCTAAGTAATATTTTAGATCACTATCATATTTTTCAGCCATCTTCTCTGATGCCATATATGCACAAATATGATATCTAGCAGGTTCTTCATCTTGTTTTAACATAACTTTATTCAAAGAAGTATTATATAAAGTAGAGGTAGCAGCTGCTATTTTCTTTAATTTCCCCGTGGTCCAATCCTCCTCTGGTGCATTTTCCTTCATCCCAAGAACATCTCTAACACATCTTTGTATCTGTTGTGTCGACATTGTATAATAAATAATTGATTCCAATGAAACTGATAACTGATCTAAGAAAAAAGGTGTTTCTTTTATTCAAATTTCTTCAAGAAAATCGGATCTCAAAATAATACTAATTTAATTATAACGAGCTATTGCAAATATATATCAGGGAGTTAACCAAACTGCACTAACAAATCATCCATCCTTGTTGTGTTAGTTGATTCAAATATTATTTCAATATTGAATTTAACTTCTACATTAAGCACATCACACACAACGACGTGGCTATTGCAAGAGCATCACGATAATTTTGGCAAACTGAACTATTTATTAACAAACATTAAAGTCAATTAAAATGATTTTTGATATTAAAATGGATTAACTCGTTTGTGAGTTATATTTTCATTAGAAGTAGTTGAGCACAATAGTGAGCGGGTAGTTTATTGTAGGTGTTTGCTTTTACTAGGCTTTTAGTTATCATGTCTGGGTATTATAGGCGTCCTGACCAGTCTTCTGGTGTTCCTCATCGCCAATATCAGTATCAACAACAACAGAGGCAACATGCCAATAATCAATATAACGGAGGTAGAAGATATGGTCAAGGAGACTATAGAGGAGGTAGAGATGACTATTATGGAAATCAAAGATATTCTGATCATTATTCTGATAATTATTCTGATAATTATTCTAATAATTACTCTGGAGGAAAGCATTATGTAAACAATTACAATTCTGCATTTCGTTATTCTCGAAATGATAAACATGGAAATAGTTATGACAATAAGCATACTTATAATAACTATTATGATCACAATCATACTAATAACAATAGCAATAACAATAATCATAATCATAATCATAAACACTTACAAAAAAATCCAAATAATGTACTAATGACTAGGCCCAAACCGATCATACGATATGATACAGAATTCTTTAAATCTAAATATCATTATTTTGATCCGATTGCAAAACATTTCATTAACACAGAGAATATGTCAAATTGGAGAAATAACAATGAATTTCCTGTAAATGGGTTTGTACTAGTTCATGAAACTCAAAATAATCAACAACGTTCAATAATGAAAGAAATTAAAAATGATGGTCAATCTACGGATCCAAGATCTGTTAATGCTCATACTACCACATTTCGTAGTAAATGTAAGAATACATTAAAAGTTGTTCCACCTGTTTCATATGATCAATATTCTGTAGGTCCTCCTCCACCTTGCGAAATTGTCATTTATCCTGCATCTAACGTTACAACGGTTTCTGATTTATCAATAAAGAATTACTTTAAAGCATTTGGTGAAATTTCACATTTTGAAGCTTTTAATGACCCAAATAGTGCATTAGCATTGCATGTATTCTTAATTCGATACACTGCACCAGAGGGTAAATTCAAAAATGCAATTAAATCAGCTAATAATGCTGTTCAGAAGCATGAATCGAGTAGTTGTTTTATAATGGGTTGTAACTTTAAAGTCGCACTTAATAAAAATGATTTAGTTAAAAAAATCATTTCAAAATTTGTTGAGGAGAATCTGAAAAAGGCAAAGGATGCAGCAAATGAACTAAGAAATAAAAAAGATTTGGTAACAGAACCTGTTGAATCAGTAACTAATATAACGAATACTTATCACGAAAGAAGAATACCAATAGAGTTAAGAAAAGTCATTAATAATAGGCCCATATTGTTTGTGCCTAAAACGTTTACTTCAATACATAAGTTTACTGTTGAAGATTTTAAAGCAAAACTAAATAGATATAGATGGGCAAGAATACTGGATCATCAGATGGGTATATATATTATTTTCAATGATTTAAACCATGCTAAGGCTTGTGTAACAGCTGAATCAGGTATAATGAAATTAATATCAAGAACTAGAAATATTCCTATTGAAGTTAGGCTGAAGTTGATTCCCCCAGAATCCAAACCTGTAGTTGGAACAAAGCTAACTGAAGCTAATTACAAAGATCTTAAGTTCCCGACCAAACCTGCTGTTAGGACATACGCAAACCAAGAAGAATTAATCAACGCAACTTTAAATATAATTGCCATAGAATTAGAAACTGCATTGGATATTGATATCAGAAGAAGATTAATTGGGCCTGTTGTGTTCGATGTTTTAAATCCAGTTAATTATCCAGATCTGGTTCTGAAAAAGGAAGCAAGAGATCGTGAGAAACAAGAAAAGAAGGCTGCATTAGAAGTTGAAAAGAAATTTACAAGTGATAATGATTTAGGATTATTTGATTTATATGGGGGGTATGTGAAAAGCAAAACAAGGAAAAGAAGAGCTTCCAATAACCTTGATCATTCAAGAAGACGGAAAAGAAGATTATCTGTTGAAAATAGACCAACATCACATTTACTTGATGAGGATGCCAATTCAAAGGAATCAACTCCTGTAGATACTACGAATCCATTAATCAAGGTATTTGAAGATGAAGAAGTAATTTCTGATGAGTCATCAAGTGAAATGGATGAAGAAATGGAAGACAATATAGAAGTTATGCCAGATAAAGAAGAAGCTGTAGGAATCAATGAGAGCCATGCTGTCAAACTTGAAATTAGCGAAAGTGTTCAAGTTTCTCAGAAGTATGCTCCTTCAATGACAGAATTTCCAGAGCCAGTTTACTCTGAAGATGAGTTTGAAATTAATGAACAGATAAGCATTACCGACTTGCAAGTTTTGATAAAAGACGATGAAGATATTGAATTATTGAAAAATGTTTTATCTTTACAGAGTTCTGATATTTCTATGGTAAACAGAGATATTATTGAATATTCCATTTGGAAAGATCGCAAAAATACAAAGAACAATGTTGATATAAGTAAGACACAATTAGAATTGAATGAGCTGAAATTTGATAGCTCATTAGAGACTACAGACAGGTCATTTAAAGCAGCTGGTTTCAAGAAAGTATCAGATACACTAAAATCAACTTACCTACCTCATCGAAGAAAACTTCATCAACCATTAAATACAGTTAACCATCACATTGACGTATCTGAGAAACAACGTACTGTTCAAAAGGAAGAATCTGAGCCAAAAGACTTTCCTGAAGCTAGTACCCGTGATATATCTTCTTCTAGAGTTAATAGAGCATTAAACAGAAGATTCCAACAAGATATTGAAGCTCAAAAAGCTGTTATCGGCTCTGAATCTGAACTGTTAACCTTAAATCAACTTAACAAACGTAAAAAACCTGTAACATTTGCTCGTTCGGCCATTCACAATTGGGGGTTATATGCCTTGCAACCGATTGCTGCTAGAGAAATGATTATTGAATATGTAGGAGAGAGAATCAGACAGCCGGTTGCAGAAATGAGAGAGTTAAGATATTTGAAAAGTGGTATTGGTTCAAGTTATTTGTTTAGGGTGGATGAAAATACTGTTATCGATGCTACTAAAAAAGGCGGTATCGCAAGATTTATTAATCATTGTTGTGACCCAAGTTGTACAGCAAAGATCATCAAAGTTGGTGGTAAGAAAAGAATTGTGATATATGCTCTAAAGGATATTGCCGCTAATGAAGAATTAACTTATGACTATAAATTTGAAAGAGAAATGGATGATACTGAGAGATTGGTATGTCTATGTGGATCAGCGAATTGTAAAGGTTTCTTGAATTAGTGGCTCATTTGTATATATTAAATATATCCTGGATATTTATTACATAACTATAAGCATAACATTTAATTATTTTTTAAGTTCTCTTTCCTAAATTTACCTACTATTAACTATGCATATTTCAATATTTTGAAGAACAAGGTAATCTCAACTCATCGCATCGCGTAAAAATATTTAATTGTAATATAAATTAAAGTTTAAACTATAAAAGAATGATTCAAATAGTACCAGTTATTCCGTCATTTGCAAATACAGGTTTGTGGCAATTGACTCTTTTGGGTATGATTAATATTATCAGACCATATCAAGTATTTTATAAATTACCAAAACGATATAGATACCGTTTACATACAAATGCCAAACCTACAATTTCAAAATTGAAAATACAGTTAAATAAATCTGAAAATGAAAATGAAAATGATAGTATGGATGATTCTAAGAGGTTGTCATCATTACAAAGTAACCTGAAAGTTTCCAATTCTGAACTTGTTAATAATAAAAATGACAAGCAAGAACTTCCGCCAACGCTACAGTACGTTCGTGATCTAATGGATCATTATAAAGAGAATGTTGTTCTTACACAGATGGGTTCGTTCTATGAACTATACTTTGAACAAGCCACGAAATATGCACCTCAATTAAATATATCTTTGACTGCAAGAAATTATTCTTATGGTAAGATTCCGTTTGCTGGGTTTCCTGTAAACCAGCTAAGTAGATACTTAAAAGTACTGGTGAATAATTATGGTCATAGCGTAACTATTGCACAACAATTTAAAAAGGATGAAACTGCAGATAATGATACTAATAGATTTTTCAGAAGAGTAACCAGAATTGTCACCCCTGGTACATTTATAGATGAAGCATTTGAAAATTTTCAAGAAAACAGCTATCTTTTAAGTATTGAGCTACCTGATAATTGTATTGATAAATTGGCCGATCCTAATATAAAATTAGGACTCTCTTGGTGTGATATTTCAACAGGGGAAGTATACGTCCAACAAGTTCATTTAAAGGACTTGATATCAGCTGTAACAAGAATTCAACCTAAGGAGATTCTACTAGATGATAGTATTTCACAATACAGAATTGAATCCGGTTCTTGGTATCCTGAACTAGTAGAATTAAAAAAGTACTTTTTGAAATATCAAAAGCTTCCAGCTAGACATCGTACTATCGAATCATTCAATTCATTATTTTCAGCTGGTTTAGATGAAACTACTTCCAAGTTATTAAAAATCCAATATCAATTGTTTACACAAAAGGAAGTTGCAGCTTTAAGGAATATATTACATTATACCGATGAGCATCTACCAGATTTTTCAATAAATTTCCAGATTCCTCAACGTCAACTTGTTACTTCAATAATGCAAATTGATTCGAGAACGAGTACTGCGTTGGAACTGCACACAACAATAAGAGATAAATCAAGAAAAGGATCTTTACTATCAACTATTCGTAGGACCGTCACTCCAGTAGGTACTAGATTGTTGACACAATGGTTATCTGCTCCATCTCTTGATATACAAGAAATTAAGAATCGCCAACATATAGTGACATATTTTTTAAAACATTTTGAACGTACAGCAGAATTGATTTATATTCTGAAAGGTATTAATGATTTGTCAAGGATTATTCAAAGATTCAGCTTCAAACAAGGTGATGCAATTGATTTAATTCAGATGGCAAAATCATTAAAATTAGCAAATAATATTGGTAATTTTCTAATGCATGAAATAGATTTTGATAAACAGCGTACACAGAAGATACTTATTGAGATAAGCAAGAAATTATGCTTTGATAGAGAACTTATTGATGAAGTGTTGGATTGCTTAAATGAAGAAGCTCTTGAGAGAAATGAGAAGGAATCATCTCCTTTGGTCGATGAAGACCCAAAGAAAAGATTATCCCCTACAAATAACTCACTTCCAGAAGAAAATTGGGTGATTAGACCTGATTACAATTTAAACTTAAAGAAATTACATAAGGAATATAATAACCTTTTAGAACAGAAGAACGAGCTTTTAAAGGATTATGAAGATACTTTTCTTTCTAAATATGAGGCCAAAAATGTCTTCTTAAAGCAAAAGCAAAATAATGAATATGCTATTCATATACTAGGATCAGCAGTTAATTTAAAAAGAATTAATGAATTTATCAGAGTCGATGGCGGACTGCATGGTCATCCTTTGAAGCTAATTCAACAAACATCTCAGACTAGATGGGTTTCTCATAAATCATGGACAGACCTTGGCTATAAAATTGAACTAGCCCAATTTAAGATTAATCAAGAAGAAAGGAATATTTTAACGTTATTAAAAAAGAAATTTATTGATAAGAGTAATAATATTCGTGAAATTAATAATAATTTAGGCTACGTAGATGTACTTACATCATTTGCTGTTCTTGCTAAAGAGAAGAATTTAGTTTGTCCTCATGTTGACGAAAGTAACAAACTGGAGATTATCGGAGGTAGACATTTAATGGTAGAAGAAGGATTATCAACAAACTCATTGGAACAATTTACAAGAAACGATTGTAAACTTGAAAATGGTAATTTATGGATAATTACAGGGCCAAATATGGGAGGGAAATCAACATACCTGAGACAAAATGCCATAATTACAATATTGAGCCAAATTGGTTGTTTTGTTCCATGTACAAATGCAGATATTGGCCTTGTTGATAAGATATTCAGTAGAGTTGGTTCAGCGGATGATTTATATAATGAAATGAGTACTTTTATGGTAGAGATGATTGAGACTTCATTTATCTTACATGGAGCTACTAATAGATCTCTTGCAATTTTGGATGAAATAGGACGTGGCACAAGTGGAAAAGAAGGGACAAGTATTGCATATGCTACATTAAAGTACTTAATTAAGAATAATTCTTGTAGAACTCTATTCGCCACACATTTTGGTCAAGAGTTGAAAGAAATTATAGATGTAAAATGTGAAGATAGTTTAAAAGAGAAAATTAAGTTTTATAAAACTGGGATTGTTGAATCTAATGATGATAGTTTTTATTATGATCATTCGTTAACTGAAGGAGTTTGTACCAAATCCGATGCCATTCGAGTTGCTCGAATTGCAGGGTTTCCAGAAGAAGCTCTTTTAGATGCAAATTTAATTCTTTCAGATTCTTCCTAACCTATAAAATATTTATATATGTGCATGCTTGTAATGATTAATATATATAATAATGACTTTTAATTTTTATTTTCAATTAATTACTGTTGATGATTATCATTTGGGGTAGCATTTGGTTGGGAGTTTTGAATACCCTGTTGTTGTTGTTGTAATAATAATTGATGAAGTTGTAAAACTTGTTCCATATTGTGTTGCTGAGAAGGTGCTTGTGGTTGCAAATTTGGAGGCATTGGCTGTTGCATGTGAGGGGGCATTGGTTGTTGCATATGAGGTGGTAATTGCTGGTTTTGGTAGGGCATCATATATTGATTTCCGTACTGTTGATTTGGAGGTGGGTACATTTGAGGTTGATAATAATTTGGTGGTGTCATATGTGGTGGATATCCTTGATTGAGCTGTGGCATTACAGGATTATTCATAGGATTATAAGGATTAAAGGGCTGTGGCATTGGAGGTTGATTAAATTGCATTGGATATGGAGGTATTGGGTAACCATTTTGAGTGGGAGGATGAGGGAAATTATTGTTAGATGTTGGGACTGACTTATTATCGTTGATATTGTTATTAGTCTGAGTATTATTTTTACGTGAATCTCTTGATTTATATCCAGTTGTTGTACTTTTATTTTGAAATGATTGATCAGAAGTGGAAGGAAAGCTCATTTGTTTTGGTTTCAAATTCTTCAGTGATGGTTGTTTATTAACTTTGTTTGATTCATTTGGTTTATTATTTGAAGTATTGGAACCTGTTTTCCTTTGTTGTTTTTTCACTTTTTTATAATGAGCTTCCTTTTCATCATCAGAAAATTCTTGTTCACTTTCTGGTAATTCTTCATCGAAACCATTAGAAGCATCAGTACCTTTATTTTTTTTCAATTCAAAAGTATCAACCCAATGAGCATCATTGACAACAACATTAACAGTTTCATTTAGATGTTCTTTCCAAACTGCCATATCAGTGGATTGAGGTAATGTCACTCTATAAAAAGGGTTTGATAGTAAACCAAAGACTTCGGTTAAAGTACCAATTAAAGTACGGTCACTTAAACAAAAAATTGAACCTTCTTTTAATACTCTTTTTTCACCAGACATATTTGCTTGAATAATAATATTATTATCAAAGATGGATTTAATTTTACCAACTTCTTTAATATTTGTAGATTCGTCAATTGTGTAATCCTTAGGTAACTCTATAATAGGTTCGTTAGCCAATTCATGTTTTGATTTAATAGGACCATTATTCGAATCATCTTCTTCTATATCACTAATAATTTCATTACCTTCATCTTGATCATCATCATCATTATCATCACCCTCAGAGCTGGAGCTATCATTCTCATCAGAAGATGATGAATCGGACTCAGAGGATAATGAGCTTGAATCAGAGTCACTGGATAAGTCACCAACTACAACATCATCTTGTAACGGTGGTAAGGGAACCTCAACAGTAGAATTTTCTAAAGCTTTGCTAAATAGATCTTCACTCATTTTTCACCCAAAAAAAACACTTGGTCCTATAAAACAGGGAGTCTGCTACTTGATATTTTAATATTTGTTATAAATTATATGTTTTCAAAAGTGTAACCAGTTAAATATTTAGTAAACTCATCTCATCTCATCTCATCTCATCTGATTAAAGTATAAATTATGTTTTTTCCAAATAAAATTTGATGTCATTCGTTCACAATGATGATTAATTCCCAAAACTATCATAACCCATTGGCCCTTGCCCAATACCCTAGGTCACATTAATACCCTGTAGCATCAATAGGGTATATTAGCTAATTTTTTACTAATTATTATAAGCCCGCTTCTAAACTACTGAAATCATTGAAAAAGCCGCAAACAAACATGTGACGTAAACTGATAGACCCGAGCATATATACCCACAGTTAAATCCACTTAAACCCGCACAAACACCCACAGGTCAAACCCACCTGAACCCACACCCAAAAGAAACAACACCATTACGATCACCTCCATCCACATCACATGAATCCACAGGAAAACCCTTACAGAAACACCCTGTTTGCCCTCCGCCTCTCTTGCCGTTTCAGATCTCTGTGCTTGATTGCTCTCAGCACCCCATCCCCCCATCCAGAGATGTTCTCCCGCAGTCCCTTAGCTCCTTTGCTACGGCCTCTGAACCGCCTGCACAACACATGCCCACACACCGCACACGTACGTCAGACATCATACAAACCCAGGAGAACGCCCCGTACAACAGCTACACAATACTCCATATCATTAAAGGAAACACTCATAACAACTCACAGTTCATAGAAAATAACTCAATACAGTTACTTTACCATTGAAATTCACAAAGAATATGGCTGTAGAATACCGCCAAGATATCTCATTCTTACTATGAATATTCATTGAATCTCCCTGCGAGCATCTATTATGGGAATTACGGTTTGTATTTGTTTGTTTTTGTACATTCGGCGCATATAAAAACAATGCAAAAATCAAAGAGATGGAATATTTTTTGAGATGCTCTGACTCTTCAGTTATAACTTATATTTTATTAATAAATTCATTTATTAATAGATACGAATGTAATATATTCACATATATATCAAAGCTATATATGAGAAACTAGATCAGTGATTGTACTTAACACTATTGCTGCTCGTTTGCGTTCTTAATCTTTTTATTTTACTTTGTTTTTGCACTTATAAAGTAATAACAATATAAATATGGATTCACAATCAATACAATCTTTGGAGTCTAGCTCTTCTCCTAGTAAATATGAATCTCATATGCCAAATCAAATTCATCAATCAGGCGAAATTAATAGTATTCGTTCTGATAATTTATCTCTTTCTAAAACTATTAGTAAAAGAATAAGCAGAATTGTATCTAACACACCTGATGATAATGCAGATGTTAATACTATTTTAAAATCAAGATTCGATGTAGAAGATGCATTCCGTTTGCATGACAACAAAAATGATGACGATTCAGAAAATGTAACTTCAGGTTTTAAAAGAACTAATGATGAAGAATCTATGATAACTTCATCATCTGGTCAATTACATAATGATTTCAATGATCGTCATCATCAGGATAATAATAATAATAATAGTAATGAAAATATAACTGATAATGATGACTATGATGATGATGAAGGGAAGGGACCAATTATCGAAAAAGTTTTCACAAATAAATCATCAGGTCAAGTCAACTTACCTCCTGATGGTGGTTATGGTTGGGTATCTGCATTTTGTACACTAGTAGTCATGTTTAGTACATGGGGTTGTAACTCAAGTTTTGGTGTCATTTTAGCCTTTTATTTAAATAATGAAGTTTTTGCAAATGCAACAAAATATGATTATGCCTTAATTGCAGGTATGACAGTTTTTTTTGGCCAATTACTATGTCCATTAGTAATGGTTCTAATGAGATTGATTGGTTTTAAAACTACAATGACCATTGGTATTGTAATTAATTTTGCGGCTTTCATTTTAGCTTCATTTGCAAATAAACTATGGCATTTGTACGTAACTCAAGGTTTTATGGTAGGTTGCTCTATCAGTTTGATTTTTATTCCTGCTACAACAGTTATTCCAGGTTGGTTTTTGAAAAAAAGAGCTGTTGCAATGGGTTTATCAATTTGTGGAACAGGTTTAGGTGGTATGGTATTCGGTTTATCAGTTAATAGAGTTCTTCAAAATGAAGGAAACACACATTGGGCATTCCGTATGTTAGGTATTGTTTGTGCTGTCACTTTAATTTTAGCTACTATTTTTATTAAACAACATAATCCTGTTAAAAAGATTGGTTTACGTTCAATGACAAAAATTAAAGCAGAATTTTCGCATATGTTTCAATTAGGTATTGTTAAAAAACCAGAAGTACCATTAATTGCATTATGGTTTGGTTTTGCCTTGTTTGGATATAATTTAATGATTTTCACATTATCATCATATGCAGTTGCAAGAGGTTTATCAGAACATGATGGATCTACTTTAACAGCTATTTTAAATTCTTGTCAAGCAGTAGGTAGACCAGCAATGGGTTTTTTAGGTGATAAGTACGGCAGAGTCAATGTCACTTTTACATTGACTACAGTAATTTTGATTTTAATGTTTGGTTTTTGGATTCCTGCTCACACTATGGTTCAATTAATTTTCTTTTGTATCATGTTAGGTTCATGTATTGGTGTTGCTAATGTCATGAATACAGTTTTGATCGCAGATATGGTTAGTCCAGAAGATTTCTTACCAGCTTGGGCTTTTGTTAATTATGCTACTTCTCCAATGTTTTTGGTGGTAGAAGTTATTGCTCAAGCATTGGTTGACGAAAAAAATAAAAGCAATCCTTATATTCATACTCAAATTTTTGCAGGTCTATGTTTTGTAGTTGCATTAATTTTAATTTCAATCGTACGAGAAGTTGCAGTAAGATTTAAATTACAAGAAACCAAGGTAGCATTAGAAAAACAAATAAATGAAGTTCAAAATGATTCTGAAAAATTATCATCTGACGAAAGTACAGATCTCCAGAAGGAATTAGAAAAGATTGACGAAGCATTGAGTAAAACCTGGAGAGGTTTTTTTAAGAGAGTATTATATAACATGATTGTTTAAGTGATTCGATAAATCCAAAATATTCAGTTATTCTAGCCCATAATATCAACACTACACAATAAAATATCTTTTGTATAAGCTAAATTATCATATCCTTATTTAAATTAAAAACAGAAACTTAATAAATATAAACTTTTTCATTCATAAATAATCGAATAAGTGTTCTATCTCAGATATTTACTTAATTTAATTAATTCATCATCGCCGTCAGCTCTAAGTTCTTTCTTAAATAAATAAGATTGTTCTTGAAATTTCTTGTATTGGTCTACTATGTTAGTCAATACGGTATTGAAACGACCTAGTAAATGACTCATCTCATGTTGACTATGAAGATTTAATTCAATTAGTACTTCATGAGTAATATCATTTAATGCAGTAAAGTGTGTTGCAAATTCAAAAATCATATTCAATAGGAATATTAGTGAAGTTGAATATGGTTGACCTGAAATAGCGCCTACTGAATTTGGTGAATTCGATGCTAACAGTTTATGAGATAACATATTAGATAAAAATTCATTATGTAATTCATCTAATTCGTCGATATTTGGTACTTTGAATGATTGAGCAAAGCTATTGTCAGTGCTAGTTGCAATAGCACCTTTTGGTTTTAAAATTCCATCTAGCATTATCAGACCACTTTTTAGTTTTACTGTTTTAATCTTTTTATTATCAGCTGTGGATTCGATATCTTTTAACTTATTTTCAAATTCCTTAAAATTCTTATCAATAATATTTTGGAAACAGTATGACTCTAGTTTATGATTAAATTGTT
Source organism: Vanderwaltozyma tropicalis (assembly GCA_030555675.1). Classification (NCBI taxonomy): domain Eukaryota; kingdom Fungi; phylum Ascomycota; class Saccharomycetes; order Saccharomycetales; family Saccharomycetaceae; genus Vanderwaltozyma; species Vanderwaltozyma tropicalis. The sequence goes on from JANIWO010000003.1 coordinate 172,363, forward strand.
GGATTTGTGATTTCAGAATATTAATCTTCGATATTTTAGATAAAATGTCTCGCACTAATGGTCTGTTTAAACTTATTTTCCTTAATTCACGTATTAGCATGTTTGCTCTCAAAGACTCCTTAGTAAGGAAATAGTTATTCTTCTTAAATCTCCAAAGAAAATTAAAAATTCTCAAGTATTCTTTTTTTCCACCATTACGATTAACATTAAGAACAATTGACAATGGAGTATCAATAATATAATCTAAAGTAAAAACATCCCAACCAATTGAACCATGTCCTAAATCTAAGACTCTTGCATCTAAACCATTAATTACATAGTTACGGTCAGATTTATTTAGCCAATTTCGTAGTGAGGATTTTTGAACAGCTTCTTGAAGATACCTAGTTAATTCATAACTGGATAAAGATGCAGATGGTGATAACAATACATTATTTGATTTTTCTATTAGTACTTCAATTAGATCGCATTTACCCATAAGCAATATATCCTTTATTATATGCACAATTTTTTTATAATAATATTTTTCAATCAAAACTTGGTTAGTGTATTTTACTATTTCATCGTATTGTTCTTGCACAATATCGAAAAATTCATTTGAAATGCTAGCAGTAATAATTGCGTTATATTTAACAGTATACTTCTTAGAAAATTGATTAGCCCACTCAAGTTCTTTGCAAAATTTTTGAATAAAAATGTAGGTCTTACCAATTATGAATATTTTATTGGCAACATGCTTGGGAATAAATTCAGGAACTCTATCAATATTTAGTATTAGGGGTAGATGTTCGTCGTTATTGGATAATTGAACAAAAAATTCATTATGAGTAGAAACTAACTTACCCAAAGTTAGCCAGTTGGTTAAATATTCGTAATAAATTGATATTAAACTTGAAAATAATTCTGTACTAGATTCTTTAACGTCGATATCACCATGAGATTGAAGAATATTGAATTGGGCTAAATATTCATCTCCATCAATTTCATCAAAATTTTCCATAAACCTATAAAAAATTCTCAATTGAATAATTTTATCATAAAGAGTATGGTATAATGATTTCAATGATAATATATTGTTGGAAGATAATATACCATTTATAAAACCGGTATAGTTCCTTAAACACTGCCCAATTTGGACAAGCAAAGTTTTCTTCATAGGGGATATACTTATCGTTTTATATTGTTCAATCTTATTGTTTAATTTTTGATATAACAAACCTGCTTCAGATATAGAATGTAAAATTCCGCTATCAGCATTTGGAATATTTTTTGGAATAGAAATCTTACCGTATTCCATTGGAAACATATCAGATGTAGTAGCTAATAAAGTGTATGAAATGAATTTTAACATATCTTCTTCAGGGACCATTTTCGTATAGTAAGGTTTGACTAATGCCTCTAAGGGAATTGCATTATAACTTTTATTTGGATGATAATTATGATGAGACGATATTATTGATCTTCTTTCAGAATATTTATCTAAATTTTCAAAAGATTCAGCATACACACTTGGTGATCTGAATGGGCTCAATAAATTTTCATGTTTATGTAAACTATCTTGATTTAGCATTAAAGGATTGGTTCTTGATGGATCTTCCATTCTTGTTGGAGATTGTTGTGATCCTGAAATATACTTTAACATATCGTCTTGATTGTTGAATGCAAACAATCTCTCTAGAAATACAGATAAATGATTCCACTTATTATTGTTCTCCACTGTGTATGTCATTTGCTTCTTGTACATGTTAATTGTTGTTTCTAATTGCAACAAAGATCTGTTCTCATTTTGTAATAATCGCGTCAAATCATGTGTTAAAGACTTTAGTGCAGTTGGTGGGAAACCTAAAGGAACAAGCCCTTCTACCACTGAAGTCAAATTCAGTTCTAAACTCATTCTCAACTGTACAATTGCCCTGCTGCACTGTCGTTCAACTAACAAACCCCACTCTTCAATTCAAATTTAACGCAATCTTATATCAATTTAAGCTTATTGTTTACTTTTTTGTAAATTTCGCATCTCAAAACAAAGTCAATTCCGGTCACATGACGCCATAGTTAAGAATAAATTTAAAGTGCTTTAAACAGAATATATGACTACAATAAGTATCTATACATGTACCTATATATGATTGTTTGTTGTAATGGTGGCGGTGGTGTATATGCTTGAGGGTAGTTACATTGTGTACGATTCCGATTCCTTGTTTAGTAATCCTTGTTTGGCATTAGAACGGACACTGTAACCTAGATCCTTCATTGAATTTTCGTAATGTAAGAAATTATAAAATTGTAGCAATGCTCTTAGGGCAATTTCTTGACCACAGGCATCGCTAAATTCGTTGGAGATATCTTTACCTGTAACCCAGTTATCTATAAGTTCTAATTTCTCGTAAAGATACACTCCTGAAATCAATTCCATATGTTCTGATTTCCATCTTTTATTTTTAAATGGTGTTAATTCTCTGACAATCTTTAAAATGGGATGGTATATGTCTAAGTTAAATGCTCTATAGTATCTTTTAAATAGTAATCCTATTGATAGAGGTAAATCTTTCAATCTTTGTGTTTTACTTCCAGTGATTTTTCTCAAGGTTTTCAGCATATAAGTGAAAGATGATAACATATTCTTATTTACAGAATCTTTCTTTGTCTCAGTGATATTAAAATTCAAATATTTAGATGATTCTATCCATAAAGAATGATCAGGGCACAGTAGTTTGTTGAATATTTTATCTAGGTAATTTTCTGAATATTTGTTCAACAGAGTGGTGGATAAGTTAATAAAACGAGAATCATATAATAAAACACAGAAATGTTCATATTTTAAAATATGATTTATTTTAAACCATCTTAAAAGAAGATAAAGTATGCCAGATGATGATCTTAAAGATAACTCTTTTGCTCTTGCAATTTCTAATTGTGGAGCCAATGCTTCTAATGTATTTTCATCAATTGAATCTAATTCCTTATGATCAATATTTGTAATATTGGATTCAATTGTTTGTAAAAGAACAAAAATTAAAGAATTAAAACTAGAAAGACAATCACTATAGTATGAATCAATTCTTCTCATGATCTTGATTGACTGATTATTGTTTTCATTTTCGTAATTTATGTAATTATAAGGATCAGTGGTATCATTCCATTTCCAACCACGTTCCGTCATCATAAATAAATCTCTTTCATACCACAATTGTTTGTTGCTTAATTTAATTTCTAGATTTTTACTTAAAATATCGGTAGCTTCTTGAATACTAAAAGGAACAGAAACTTCGCTATTCTTTTGATCAGCCTCGCCATTAAGTCTAATTGTCAAATCATCTTCACCAGCTTCATCATCAGATGGGTATAAGCAAGGATATGCCATATTGGTTTGAAATGATTTCCTTGGTTTAGAATTCAAACCTAAAGGAAGTAGAGTTGGAGAATCAGGTGGTGATGGCATTGGAGTAGCTAAATGGTGCTCAGGAACATTAAGTGTCAAATTAATAGGATTTCGTACTTTGGATCTAGGAATTTCTAAAAATTGTGATAGCGAATTTGAATTGTCTATAGTTTTTGGTAAATTATCCTGTGGTGGCTCAAAATTAGGAAACCTAGATATTATATCTTCCCTGAATGCTTGATAATGAAGAGGTGAAACTCTTAAGCTCAGTAGCTTATCATCTTTATTTTTTATAATTCCATGAAGTGCAGAAATATCATGTTTTGCTTTTTTGTAAACATCACCATCACCAAATTGCAGAGTTAAAAATTTGAACAGCAAAGTTATAATATTTCTAATTCTCATGGATAGTCTACTATTCCACCTCCAGTGTTCAATATACCTTGTGAGGAACTGTAGAATTTTCATTTCATCGAAAAGCTCAGTGGTGTCTAGCACTAGTTTGCTATTAGAATTTTTCTTTCTTTCATCAATACAAATACTAACGATATTGAAAAGAATAGTACTTGCATAAAAAAGTAAAATTGTTTTTTTCTTCAAGTTAAAAGTAGAATCTCTGCATGAGCATGCAATATCAATAAAATTATTTACAAATAGTTTTAAATCGGATTCCATAATAAAGATATTGTTTCTTTTAATATTTTCTATTTGTGCTTCTATTGATGTAATTGGTGATATAAGTCCCAGTGAAATGCATGTTAATGACATTATAGTTGATGCAGGTTCATTTGAAATGTTTTGTATTAACGAATTAATCTCAGACTTTGCATATTCTTTATTATTTACAAATTCCTCTGCAGAAGTTACATTTTTTGCAAAATGAGAAAGTGTTTGAGGTAAATGAGTATAATCAGCTAAAGAAAACCAATCAGCTAATTCTTCATTGATAGAATAAAAATCTTGTAAAGACCACTCAATATTGGGAATGCGTATAGATGGAGTAGTCTGATTATCTTCAATTTCAGCGGCTCTTTGTTTTAAACTTTCTTTTAATTGATCATCAACTGGCACATTGTAATCCATATCGGATTCATTTTCAATTGACTGTGGAACACTATTTGAAGTCTTAGTATTAGAAGAGTCATTCATATGTCCCATAATTGGACCATCAATTTGATCAATCTCGTCAACATTAGTAAACTCTTCGTCTTCTTCTTCCTCTCTAACATTATCATTAAGAATCTCATTATTATTGGATTGTTCCGAAAAATTTGGAAATATATTTATATCATAGTCTGGTGTATCACTAGTATTTTCTTCTAATGATTTCACAGAATCATTAGATGATAATGTTGTTAAACTACCATCTAATCCAGCCCTTGATAGAAATTGATTATGAAGTAAATTATTTGATGAAATTCTTTTAATAGGTTGTGAGTTTAACACAGAATCCATCACTCTCAATTTGTTTCTTAAACTTTCATCTAAATCTTTCAAAGAGCCATCCTCCCTCGATAAACTTTGTTCATTATTCATATTAGAAGATTTTGAATCATTATATAAAAATTTCTTATTATGATTTGTAGTAACTGTATCATCTAAAAATAAAGGTTTGTCATAATCAATATCATCACTTACATCATCTTTAGTCTTGCCAATACTCATAAATCGAATATTATCCAAAGATATTGACCTATTAAAAGGTGATGCATCATTAGTTCCCCCATTCATTGTCAATTAATAAAAACCCTTTAACAATTTGTTTTAATTCAAATTATCTGAGGATTAACAAAAAAGTCTTCAATTTTAAAAATTCAAAAAATATTAGTATATTATTGAAATTAAAATCTCTTATTTCCAACTATCTATCCTTCTGTTATATTACAAGTATCTGATTTTAAGATAATAATTACATCAAATTCATTGTTTGTGTGTATATTTTAATTCCATTACACAGTATTTTCATAGTTTTACGGCTATCTTAAATTTTGATATTGAAAAAATTAAGAAGGGCTTTATAAAATGAAATATTATTAGTACTTAACGTGTAAGATGAAAAGTCAATTGTGATCAGGTATTGTAGTTAATTTGTTTGATAGAGTGGTAATTTTGAGTAACTAATTGTAAATAATAGATTGGTACTTGGAAATTTTGAATTTGAGAAGTTATTGATTGAGAAAAATGAGTTTGAATTTAGAGAATGTTTTAGGATTTAAAGTAAAGATTACCAATGTTTTGGATGTTGTCACAGAAGGTACGATCTTCTCATACAACTCTACTAATAATACAATGACAGTTCAGACTGGTAAGAAAAATGGGAAACCAAATTCTTTTAAAATTATAAAATGTAGTTTTATTAAAAGTATTAAAGTCGTTGGTGATAAAGCTTCAAATAATACTTTTAAGAAACAACCAATCAAACCGTCACATGTCAACTTAAATAGAGTCGATCAACTATTGCAGGCTGTATTAATTGGTGCCAAGAAAAAGGATTCTTTAACTGGCAAAAATGTAACTAAGCAAGGTCAAATGATTTTTGAATCATTATATAAAACTTTCTCAGATACAAAATGGGTTAATAAAAATATTGTTGTATTAGATGATGTTGAAGTTTCTGCACCATATAAAGTAGAAAATGTTAAACTATTGGGAGATGCAAAGGAAGCTTCGATTGAAATGGTTAAGAGAATTGTTAAAATGACCTGGGAAAAAATGAACAATCAAAATGTTGATGAAGGCAGAAAAGGTGGTTAAGATCCTCAATTATTTAAATAATTAAAATAAAAGTATATAAAATATAGCCTTTAAAAATTAGAAACTTATTAAAAATTATAAATTGTATATGTTATACTGATTTTATATATTATTACAATAATTTAGAATCTTATCACAAACCCAAGTGATCACTGCATCGATTGGTTTCCCATCATTCATATAATCCAATATATCAGATGCATTTTCAGGATCTAATTCACCTTCAACATTCCCATCTTTAAACAAAAATGAATGAGATTCCTTATATGATTTGTAAACAAATTCATCGAAATAAAATGGAGGATCTTTCCAAAATGAGTCCAATGTTTGATATCCTGCTCTTGCTGCTCTTCTCTCCTTTAATACTTGATATGGAGATCTTATCAATAATTTTATATCAAATTTAGATGAAATATTAGCATTATTAAAAAGCATAAATCCATCCACTAAAACCATTTTATAATCTTCATGTATGGTTGCATATCTGTCTCGAATATGTTCTAAATAATCTTCATTAAGGTTAAATTTTTTTGGATCATCAACATTATTGTTATGTATTAGTTTAGCGGAAATATTTCCCGTACTTCGTATTATATCTAATTCCCTTTCAAATAAGTCAAAATCTAATGCTTCTGGAGAATCCCAATTTTGAATGTTGTGCTTTTCATCAATAGGAACATCTTTATCATGTTTATAAAAATCATCTTCATGAATTAAAACTGCATTTGGGAAAAGATTTGATGTAATTTTAGCAATAGTCTACAATAAAATCAAAATAATTAATTAATAGTTAGTATCAATAGTTCGAAAATTTTAAACAATTAATTCACAAAAAAAAAACAAATAACATCATAATTACATACCGTCTTACCACTTGATGAGCATCCACTAATTCCCACTAATATAAGTTTCTTTTCTTGCATTTTAAGAAATATATTTTCAGGATATCTTAATTTCTTGAAAGATTCAATAATTTCTTACTCTCAATTGTTCAAATAAAACAAAGCCAAAAACTTTCAATATTTAAAATATTAAACAAGTATAGCTAAATTAGTCACTTTTATAAGTTTTTAGATCCTTAGATTGCCAACTTAATACAGATTTCATACAAATTCTGATCAATTGCATCATATCACTACTAATAATTTTTCAAAAATCGGCATCTCAAAATTCGATATCAAAATATATTTGAAGCATTTTATTTATTTTGGATACAATAATTGTTACTATTGAATTATTTTAAATAGGGTATCGACACAGTACCAAGCTAGAGGAGTTATTATAGAATTGTAGCTAGTCACGTCATGGGTTATTTTATTCCTCATTCATGCTTGAGAAACTTGAAAGAATATAAGTATGTTTATTATTAAATTGTTTATGATGATGATGAAATTATTTTATTAACAATTCTGTTAAAATTTTAATCTAAACTATAGATACCAAAGTGAAGATCGTTCAATCGTTACTAAATTTGTATTGAAACCATTTTGGAATGAATTTGCTAACATCTTTCCTCTTTGGATGGCTCCAAATGTTGTTACTTTATTAGGTTTCAGTTTTATTTTGATTAATGTTTTAACAACATTATATTTTGACCCAACCTTAACAGAAGGTTCTCCTCAATGGGCTTATTTTACTTATGCTATAGGTATATTCATGTATCAAACATTTGATGCTTGTGATGGTATTCATGCCCGTCGTACTGGTCAATCAGGTCCATTAGGTGAATTGTTTGACCATTGTATTGATTCATTAAATACAACTTTATCATTAATTCCATTTTGCTCTGCTACACGCATGGGTTACTCCAGTATGTTTATTCTGGGTCAAGCAGCTTTATTATGTAATTTCTACTTGAGTACATGGGAAGAATATCACACTCAAAAATTATTCTTAAGTGAATTTTCTGGACCAGTTGAAGGTATTCTTTCTATTTTTTTTACATTTATACTAGCAGGGATTTTTGGTGATGAAGTTGTTTGGCATTCTAAGATCACAACTTTGAAATTTGGTGATATCAGTTTTGATATTGAATCACTTCATCTAATGGTCACATTTTCATTCGTTGGTTTATTTTTCAATATTGTATCTGCTAGAAGAAATGTTGTGGATTATTACAAAGGTACTACATCAGATGAAAAGAAAATTCAAAAGAAAATCAGTGAAGCAATGGATGGCTTATTACCATTTTTTGCTTACTTTGCAACAATATTTGCTATTGTTTCTATACAGCCAGAATTTATTTCTTTTCCATTCATTTTATCTATTGGTTTTACATTAGCTTTTGTTGTTGGTCGTATTATTGTAGGTCATTTGACTAAACAACCATTCCCAATGATTAATTTTCCAATGTTTATTCCAGTAGTTCAATTGGTATTATATTTCATAACCTCTTTTATTTTGAAATATAATTCAAAGGATAGCATTTTTGCTTTAGTTTGGCTTGGCTTAGGTGCTTCATTGGGTATTCATGGAATGTTTATTAATGAAATCATCTATGAATTCACCACCTACCTAGATGTATATGCATTGACTATCAAACATAAGAAGTATGCTTAGCTATTTGGGTTTATAGATGTACCCAAAAAAGAAGCGCTTGTTTTATCTAAAACTAAAGATCATGTTACTTCCTTCATTAGTTATATGCCTATTTACATTTATCAATATATTTACATGACTATATAAAATTGTTTAAATAATATAGATTGCAACTCAATTAAAAAAATTATATTGTATTTAATTTCTTTCATTCTGATCTATTTATGATTTTAGTTAATTCTACAAAATATTATCTTCAAGCTAATTTAGTATGTAATATTTATGATTGACATTTTTAAAATTATAGTATACAGTTATTTATAATTATGACACAATTTCCGATCTATTCTTACTTAGAAGATTTCTTAGATTTTTTACTCTTTTTGAAACTATTCATTTCTTGTTTGTAAATATCTTGAGCATTTTCAGTGGTTCTCTTTTTACCAGTTTTGACACTTACTACACCATTATTCTTAGCAGCTTTATCTAAACTCTTCTTGGAATCTTTCCAATCAGCATTATCTTCGTTGATGGCGTATTTGTCTAAATTCAAAGAGTTGATTAATTCTTTTTGTTTTTCCTTCATGGCTCTAACAGCTTCAGAACCAGCCTCTTCCAGTTCATCTTCGATCTTATCCAAAGCTTCAGCAGCGTTGTATGTTTTAATTTCTTCACCATCCATTTCAGCAATCTTTTCGTCTTGGATAGCAGGTAGTGTTTCTTCAACAGCATCACTTAAAACTTGACGTAAGTGAACAGAAATCTTTCTCATAATCTTGGCAAACATGGCAATAGTTTGGTTTGATGGTAAATTTAATTCCTTGGTGATAATATCAATACTCTTACGTTGTAGACCAATAGCTAATAAAATAGCACTTTGTACACTGGATAATTTAACGTCATCACTTAGCTTACCAGAGAAATATAGCAGGGATAAAGTTGGTAATAAATCAACAATAACGTGATAATCTAGCAAGTTGTTAGCATAACTATCCAATCTTTTTAAATCAAATGGAGATAGAATACTGTCTAAATAATCTCTAGTCAATGGCATGTTAAATACAGATTCGCTTTCAGACATCTCTTGAGCTTTTTTACTGCTTTCAATAACACTTAAAGCTTGAACAGAAGTGAATTTACTGAAGTCATATGATAACAAAGATAAAAATCTTTTGTGGAAATCATTAGCAAATTCTACTAACCATTTAGATTCTCTACCTTCCAAGACATTTAACATAACGCAAGTATGTTCACCAGTTAAATCATTGGCAGTTTGACGTAAATAAACTGGGACGAATTTGTTGTTTCTCCAGAACTTATGTAAAGATTGAGTTAAACCATAAGAAACACCTAAGTAATGCAAAAAGTTTGGTGGTTTTTCAGATAATTTTAATAATAATGGTGGAAGAGTTTTAGCATCCCTTAATTTCACATCATCCTTTAATAAATTGGAATTTTCCAATTCTTTGTCACTTACTCTTTTCAAAGAATAATCTTTAGGAGTAGCATCTTCAGACATATCAGCAAATTTACCTTCAAAGTAATCTTTTAATAATTCGATAGCACGAGAGCCGTAACCCATAGATGAATATTCTGGATTTGTAGCAATTCTAACAATACGAGCACCACTTAAACCAGCAAATTCTTCATCTTGGAATTGTTGAGAGACTAACCAGGGAATTAAATCACCACCAGCTCTTTGACCACGAGATAAAGAGTTTCTAACACTGTCCTTTGAAATTTCACCTTCCAATGCAACTTGAATAACACATAATGGATCAGGGATTCTACCACCATCTTTTGGGTCAATTGGAGGTAACAATACAAATAACTGATGGGCTGGGGCATCACTCATTAATTGCAAATCATTAGGAGAGTTCTTATAATGAGAAGCAACATATAAAGCCATCATTTTTTCCAAGAAAGATTCAGAAACTGGATGATAAGAAAACAAAGTATCTCTATTAACGATGAATAAGTTACATTGAGATGGATGAGGGGTACCTCTAGCAGCAAATCTTGGGTTCTTGATTAAAGTGACATCTAAACACAATAACTTATTCAACCACTTCTCAACAGGGTCACCTGGAGCGTATCTAATAGGTTCATCTAATGCAATTTCTCTTAATTGACGACTTGATGCGTAAATACCAGATTCCTTTTGTTTATTATCTCTTGAAACCAATTCAGTTTGAGAACCTTCACGGCCTGAAGAATTGGATTGAGTACGTAATTGTTTGATCAATTTCAAAGATAATGATCTACCGGTACCTTCGTAACCATTGATGGTAGAAGCCATAAAGACCAAATATGGACCCAATAAATTCTTAACAATTGGTAATGGAATAGCGGCAGCTTCATCAATGACAACTAATTCAGCTTGACCTAAGACATGAGAATCTTGAGGCATAATATATTGAATAGTTTGTCTGTGTTCTCTCTTAATATCAACTCTAACAATAGCCTTGTTAAAATCAGGGTTGGTGGATTGAATGATATCATAATCAATGTGTTCTTGATAACCTAAAGCATCGAAACCCTTGAAGATAAATTCAAACAAAGTTTTTAAATTTTCTGGGGAAGGAGATGTGACAAAGATATTAGAATAGCCGTGAGCAACAGCAGCGGAAATGGAAATACCTAATGCAGCAGATTTACCTCTACCTCTACCAGCAGTTAAAGCTACGGTGGAGTTCAAAGTTTTTTCTGAAATAGCATCAATGAATGACAAGATAGCATGAGCTTGGTTAACAGTTTTAGATAAGCCAACTAAAGAACCAGCAGGTTGAACATCTTCCAAAGATTCTTTTAATTCTTTTAATTCAACTTGTTTTGGAGTCAATTCATCATCTTCTGGAGGAGGTAAAGCCTTAACATTCTTACCACCGGAAATTGGTAAAACATTCAATTCATCATCAATGACTAAACAGTTTGGGTTTGAACCTAAAGATAAAATAAATCTTTCATTAAATCTAGCAACAACGTCATTATGAGCTTCAGTACGATAACGAGAATGGATATCCATGGTCATAGTGTACAATTGTTTCAAAGAAGTCATTGATTTCAATAAAATAACAACGATACCACCACCTTCTACAGTTTCAATAGTTCTAGCTAATAAGTTTGGAGTTAACCCTTCAAAATCTTGTAAAATACACATACCATAAGTATTACCTAAAATTTTTTCAGTCTCCTTATAGTAAACATATCTGATATTTTGATTAGCAATAAAAGTTTCAAAAGGATCTTGATCATTTACATCTCTAGTACCTCTTTTAATCTCCTTTTTAATCTTAGTTTCTCTCTTCTTTCTATTAGAAGTGAAACCTAACAATTTATTCTTGTAAGCCCATAAGACAGATTTGTTCATTTTCAAATCAGCACTCATCATCAAATAATGTAAATTTGGCAATTGGTTACGTGCTCTATCACCAACGATAACAAAGAAAGATCTTTGCTTCGTTTGAACACCATTTCTAATTAAAGAAGGAATACGAGAGTCAATAGCTTTCTTAGCCATGGTTCTATAATATTGCTTCTGTTGTTATGTTCACCACTTACAAATACAATATAAATATAAATATATATATATTTATATAAATAAATTTAACAACTACTATTGTATAGTTCAACTATATCTATGAAACTCATCTCATCTCATCACTTCTAAGCTCATCATCTCAATAAATTTTAAATTTTTTTTGAAAATTTTCATTGTCCGGCATGTAAATGACTTTTCATCCAAATTCGAATAGAGTTTCATGCCGGACAACTCATTTTTTCCAAAAACGATGTATCACGTGCTTTTTATTTTATAGATGGGCGGCATGTGAAAAAAACAGTTTTTAAAACATTTTGTGTCACAAATTAAAATAATGACATTAAATCAAATATAATAATAAAGATTGTAACAATTATTATTTATTGTAACCATTACTTGTGTAAAAGTAAGGATTCAATTAGTTTACATTTAAGTAACACTTAATTGAGTTTGGTTTTTGAGGTCAAGTTTCAAGTTTTTGTATTTTTTTTAGTTTCATTATAATTAAAATTAAGAAAGTGTTATAACCTTGATAAATTAAGTTGAGAACCCCAAAATATTAATTTTTGTAGAAGAAACAATGAAAGATTTAAATAGTTCATGGGAAAGTTCTTCCAGTCAAACTGGATTAAATAACTATGCTTATGCTGTGGACCCTTTGATTGTTGAAGAAGTTCAAAATGTTGAAATAACTAATGAATCATGTCAATTTGATCCTGAAATTCTAGATCAAAATGAAAGTAATAGTGAAAATGTTTCAATTAAAATTCAATTGAATGATTATTCAAATAATGAAAATGATAATTCTTTCAATAACATTTTAATTAAAAATTATGAAGGTGATACAACAACTAATTTAGATGAGGAAAAAAAAATTGATCATGATATAACTATCAACAAGAAAGAACCAGCTGATAGTCCAATTATTAAGACTCATATTAATGAAGATGGGACTACTTCAAATTATTTTGATAAAAGAAAATTGAAGATTGCACCACGTTCCACTTTACAATTTAAAGTTGGACCATCATTTGAAATAGTTCATAATCAAATATTTTCCAAAAATTTAAATCTTGTTACAAATAAATTTACTGGTGAAAATATTCAATTCCAAATAATTCCAAGAATTGATAGAGGTTTTGATTATATTGATAATGAATGGGTTGGTTATAAAAGAAATTATTTTACTTTAGTGGCTTCTTTTGAAGCACTTGGTTATTCTACTGATTCATTTTTAAGAAATTCTTTTAATATTCAAATTGATAATAAAAATTTTGATATCGATTATTTTGCAGTTAATATTAAGGCAAGAAGTGATGACGATTATTCACCAATTAGCTTAGTACAACATACTGCAAAACGTGATAAAGGACCACAATTTGCTCCAACAAAATGTGCATTAATCCCATCATCTTTACCAAAACATCAAATCATTAGAGAAGCTTCTAATGTCAGAAACACTGTTAAAATGAAAAAATATGATGACACATTTTATTTTCATAGAGATCAACAGTTTAAAAATTTTCCAGAAAATTCCATATTGTCTACATATCCAACTGATTGTATTCAAAAGGTTGCTCGTTATGAAAGAGTTCAATTTGCTTCTTCAATTAATGTTAAAAGCCCTGCTCAAAGAAACAAACATTTTAGATTACATGTAACACTTGGAGCTGTTGTAACGTCAAAACATGGTAGATTTATTAATGAATTTAACAATAATATTGAAGGAACAACTAATTCTGATGGTTTTAAAGAATTTTTCATTCCATTACAAGAAATGAAAACCCCTCCATTAATTATCAGAGGTAGATCACCTTCCAACTATACATCATCTCAAAAAATAAAAGTTAAACCACCAGTGATTGAGAAGAAATTAAAGGAGAAACCACTAAAAACATTGAATCGTCAAATTAAATCAAACCTGGTATCTAAAAATAAAGTGAGAGCTAAAAAATTGAATGAAAGAAAAGAAATTTTAGACACATCGTCACCATTACCTGCTAAGTTAATCAATGATGAAAATTATGATGAAAATTATGATAGAAATATTATTAATGATCTAAATATTTTGAATTCAGATATTATTAGAAGTAAAAGAAGAATTGAAACATTAGATCACATAGAAAATATGTTATTTCGTCAGACAGCATTAACCTTAAAAAACGCTAGAGAATATACATCGTCACAATATTTTAATGAAAGTTCAAATAGTAGAGGAGAGCAGAGACCTATATATTCAAGGCATCGTTCCATTAATTTAAAGGAAATTGATTTAAATCCAGAAATTGGTTTTACTGATGGCAACAGTTTTATAGTTGGTTCTTTAGTATTACAAGAAACAAAAATCTTAAACTCTCACGAAATTAAGAGAAAAAAAAGAAAAGTAAACAAGAAGAATAGCTACTCCAAATCACCTAATTCAATGACTGTAACCCCTTTGCAACCAACAAACGCACCTTCATCAACAGGCTCATATTATGGATTATCTTCTACAAATAGGTATGATACTCAAGCCGATAAAGTACAAGCTGATAATTTAAGTTCAATTTCTATAGAGTTCTACAATGATAGGTTAAATAGTGAGTGTAACAACAACCACCTTGAAGGTGACTCAATACCGAGATTATTTACAAGAACAATTGGTGAATCTTCCTTTATGACACATTATAATCAAATTCTTGAAGCAGCTAATGATACTGAAATCAATGAAGAAAGCAGCATGTCACAAATTAAGAATAATAATGATCATAGTTGTATGAAGATATGTTTACCATCCCAGATTATTGGGAAAGATGAGCTATATGAAGATGTCAGTTTTTACAACCACTAGTATATCGATTAGTTATTAGTTTGTTATAATTTATTTGCATATTTCAATATAAAAATATATACAGTTTTTTGTAAGATATATAATAATTTATTAAATATTATAAAAAATATGCGATTTCTGTGGATCGAACACAGGACCTCCAGATAACTTGAGTTGACCGAAGTTTTAATTCTTCAGTCTGGCGCTCTCCCAACTGAGCTAAAACCGCATACTAATTTTGATTATTTAGAAAATAATTAATATTACATTATGAATTTAATTAATCAAATGATCCTTTATAGAAATTGAATTATTCTGAATTATATAATTAAGTTAACTCATCGAATGATTTGAACATATGGTTAATAATGTAGTTTTGTATTAGATATTTTCAAATAAAACAAGCTAACTACTAAACTAAGATGTCTTCTGAACAGAAAGGTGATATGAATGCTAATAGAAGGATAGCCTTTATTTCTGAAGGTGTTACAGATTTAGAAGATCAAAAAGCTCGTGAACAAGAAGTTCAAAATAAATTCGATGATGAACAAAAGAGAAGAGAAAGAAAATCTTTAAGGTCCCAGTTAAGATCGAATGCAATTAGTAAACAAAAACAATACAATAATAAAGTTAAAGAACGTGATAGTTTCAATAGATTAAGTGAAGAAGATATCATGTTTTTCCAAAATATTAAAAAAAAAAAGAAAGCAGCAGAAATTGAGTTAGAAAAACAATTGGATGACCAAAGTAGATCTTATGAAAAGAAGAGAAACCAATTATTAGGTAAGGAAGAAGTGGTGGAGAATACTAAATTGGTTAAAAAATCAACTTCTAAACCAAACTTAGGTATTATTAAAAAGAACAAACCTCAAAAGAAAAGAAAAATTACAGTAAAGTTATCATTATAATATTTTATAGTAATTACAAGAGTTACTGTGAGAATTTATAACATTAGCTTTAACACTACAAAAAATGAAGAATTCTCAGCGTACCAATCGAAACAAAGAAAGAGATTATGTAAATAAAGAGGGGGGGGAATGGTTTGTTGTTCTAAAATCTATCAAAGATTCGACTGCAATCTATATTGCTCTAAAGCTAGTACCTAATCCTGATTCATTGGGTAGGTTTTGATTTAAGAAAGTGATATACAGTGCATTTGTGCGGCTGGTTCTTAGGAAATGAAAAAATTCAAGAATTTAATTTTTTAGCGAGATAGGGGCATAAAAATGAATGGTTAAGAAGAGATATCTTAAAAAGAAAATGAATTGATTAAGTAATTGTACATTACTTTACTTCACATTGATTATAAAGTACTCTTTGAAATAGAATCAATTCATATAGGTTGAGTTAATTGTAGTAAAAGAGATGAATACTGAGTTACCAAAAACTATGAAAGCTGTCGTTATTGATGGTGATGAAGCAGCTGTTAGGACTGATATTCCAATCCCAGAGTTAGAAGATGATTTCATGTTAATTAAAGTCATGGCTGTTGCTGGTAATCCATCTGAGTGGAAACACATTGATATGAAATTAGGTCCTCAAGGTTCTATTTTAGGTTGTGACGCTATTGGACAAGTTATTAAATTAGGTAACAATGTCGATACTAATGAATTTTCTATTGGTGATTATGTCTTTTCCTTTGTTCATGGTGCATCCCATGCTCGTCCTAAGAATGGTGCATTTGGTGAATACATTGCTGTTGATCAAGCCACTACTTATAAAGCACCAAAGGATATTAAGTTTGCCAATGTTGAAACTTTGGAGGAAAATGTTTGTAATACATTCGAAGGTGCTGTAGCTCTTCCAGTCTCCTTGACAACAGCAGGTGTTATTATTCATCATGATATGGGATTGAAGCTTCAATGGCAACCAGAACAGTCGCAAAATGATTTCCCAATATTAATCTGGGGTGGTGCTACTGGTGTTGGTCAAGCTCTGATTCAATTGGCTAAGCAAATGCATGGTTACACTAAGATTATTGTTGTTGCTTCTAAGAAACATGAAAAGATGTTAAAGTTATACGGTGCTGATGAAGTTTATGATTATCACGATGAAAACATTGTTGAAACTATTAGAACAAAGTATCCAAATATTCAACATTTAATTGATACAGTTTCTACTGAAACTACTATTCAACAAGTCTACAAATGTGCTTCACAAGATAAGCCAGTGACTTTGATGCAATTATTGTTTTTAACTGAAAATGATATTAAACCGGAAGATAGAAGAAATAATATTAACATTATTAGTACTATGATTTACAAAGTCAGTGGTCTAGATGTTCAAATGGCTGACTTTTTCTTCCCAAAAGACACACCATATAGAAATGATACATTTAATTTTGTTAAGTTCATCAGACCTTATGTTCAAAATGGAGATATTCATCATATGCCTGTAAAGGTTTATAAAAATGGGTTAGATGATATTCCAGAAATAACTGATTTGATCAGAAAGGGTAAAGCAGCCGGTATTAAACTTGTTACTGTTTTATAATGTTAATTATTATTTTTTTCTTGTGTTTACTGGAGAACAGTAACCGTAATCACGAGTTGCTATACGTTTTCTAAATAATTATTATTTAAGAATAAAAAACAATAAAGCTCTAAAGAACAGAAATAAAATCATTTTATTAACTGACTATAAAAAAAACTTTTGAAATGAATAAGATCATTCAAAAGGAATGGTGTATTAACCAATTGTGTTTTTTTTTTGTTTTTATTTTTTTACTTTTCAACTTGATTTTAGATCAAGTTGAATAAATTTAATTAAACGGTTATGAACGAATGAAAGTTTAATCTGATATTAGAATAAAATCATCTCTATAATTAAAATATAGAAAAGAACAATATAGAAAAAAAATGTAAAAATTTACTTAATCCTTAAGGTAAGAGATTAAATAATCAATAGAAAAGTCTTTAGAGTCAACGTAACTATTATATTGAAACTAAAGTAATAAAGCAGCCATAGCAATTAAACCACCAGCTGCACCAGCACCAGCTAATCTATTGGCGTTACCTGCAGGTTGTGGAATAACAGTTGTACCGTTGTTATTTGTAACAGTTGCTTCTGTGGCCTGGATCTGTCCGTCAGTAATTTGAGAGACAAGATCAGTAACTGTAGTTAATGTCGTTGCCTGAATCTGCCCATCACTTATTTGAGAAATTGGAACAGCTGAATCAGCTAAAGCGTACGACAAGCTCATTGGGATTAAAATAGCGATTGAAGATCTCATTTTTAAAAAATTAGTGTTTTCTTAAGTTAATACTTATTTTAGTTATCTGGAATATCTTTTATTTAAAGATTTTTAACCTAGTGTTTTATAAAAAAAAAAAGTTTAAATAAAACTAAATAAATGTGAGTAAATATATCAAATTTACTTAAAGGAAGAATACAAATAATATATAATTCCTTATAATTTCTATAGTATTTATATGTTTCAAAATCAATTATTTTTGTTACAAAATAATTTTTGATCACTAATTAATTACTTAATGTCACAAACAAATAACTTCTGTTTTATAACTTCCTCATTCAGAAATAATTATATGGCATGTAGAGCCATTGGATCACAAATATTTTCTATACTAAATAAATTCTTCCATGAAATACATTTTAATTTTAATTATTAAAAGTATTTTTATTTTAATTATTAAAAGTATTTTTATTTTTGATTTAATATTTTGTTGATTAAAAATTATTTTATGTGAAAGTCAATAAATCTCTCACAAATATAAATATATTCAATTCCTAAATAAAATAATTTCTAATTTCATTTTTAAATTACCTTGGTAATTTAACTAGTTTAATATGTAACCAATAATATAATTATTTATTACTTTTACTAAGATCTTTATTGTTTTTTCTTTTGAT
This sequence comes from Vanderwaltozyma tropicalis, assembly GCA_030555675.1. Classification (NCBI taxonomy): domain Eukaryota; kingdom Fungi; phylum Ascomycota; class Saccharomycetes; order Saccharomycetales; family Saccharomycetaceae; genus Vanderwaltozyma; species Vanderwaltozyma tropicalis. The sequence continues at coordinate 191,257 of JANIWO010000003.1, forward strand.
GTAAGTGATTGAGAGAAAAACGTTGTCAGAATTCTTTTTTTTGCAAGCTTAATCTTAGTTATATACATTTCTCATCTTCTAGTAAATATAATTCACTTGACTTAATTCTGGAGAGGATACAACATATGAACCATCATCGTTTATTAAATTACTACATAATATTGCATTTTTTTAAAATTGAAGTTTGTTTGTATGTATTCATTCCGTTTGCAATATTTGAAAAATTAAATATCTGAACAATTTGAAATATTAAAAGATGACCATTTAATAAGTTTCAAGAAGATTTTTGGCATTGAAAAGGACTAGAAGACATTTATTTCCAGTGGGACAAACAGAGAAAATTACATACGTTTGCTATGCTATTTGCTGATTTGAATCGCTTAGCAAAAGATAATGTTTCCATCTCTATAGAACGTAAAACATTTACTGATGATTTTATTGAAAATTGGCCTAGTAAAACTGAAGATATAATAAATGAATTTAATAACATCCAGGATGTTGATGTTAGGATTTCATGGTTGAAAGAATTATTTATGGAATTCTTCCAATTGTTATATATGCCTGAACTTCCAAAGAACTTGACTGTTCCATTGTTAGCTAAATTTATTGATAATCTAGCTTATAGTTCTAAGGATAAAAGGATAATTGGCCAACTATTTATTGCAGCATCAACTACTTTCTCCAAGAATGATGATGAAAAATTGGTTCAATTGACTAAAAAAATTAACAGCATTCAAGAAGAAGTTTATAAATTCAGTTGGGTTTCATCCAAATTATTGATAAAAGAACAAGCATCATTACAAAGACATTTATTAAAAAAATCAAAATATGAACTAAAGAAATATAATTTACTATTTGAAAGTTCTACAGGTTATTCTCAATTAATTTCATTGATGTATTTGGCTTATCAAGATTCTGCAAACACTGATAAAATCGAATTTTATGTTACAGAATTATATCACATAATTGGTAAATATTCATTGGATTCGTTGCGTTGTTTAGATATAATTCTTAACGTCTCAAGTGAATTTATTACCGACAACCATGAATTCTTTATTGATTTTATGAAATCAACTAATTTCTGGCCTGAAAATAATATGGCTGATAACTCAAAAGTTTCAACTTTAAACAAAGGTGGTAATATGATCGCTTCTAATATTGTTCGTTTTAAAATAAATAATTTTGAAGAAAGTGATGAAAAAATTAGATACATGGATATGTGTTGTATTTTGATTAAACATGGATTTTTTAACTTCGTTTCCCTTTGGGAAAATATCACTCCAGACCAAGAGAATCTGGAAAAGCTTTTGGAAAAATTTGAAAGAAATCTTGAGGAAGAATCTATGAAGGGAAGTAGTAATCCACTAGCAATGGCTTCTGCATTAGCAGATGATGAAGATGATTCAGTTATCGAAGAAACAGAGAACGACGTTAGTGCAAGTAAAGATAGAATTTCAGTAGAAGAAAATCCTGAAAAAAATGATAAATTGAATAAAGAAAATCAAACGAGAATCGAAGAAGAATTATATCAATCTCAATTAGATAAATTAAAGAATTTAAAGTTGCAGATGCTAAACAGGTTGTTAATACATGGGTGTACAACACCAGCTTTTTTTATTTTGCAAAATAATCCGCAATTAATGTACATTGATGATCAAACTTCATCCTTAGTCGGCAGAATTTTAGAATATCAAATAAAAGATATCTATAAAAAGATGGTATTTAGTACCGTTGATGATTTAACTACCACCTTACACAATACATCTTGTGATAATGGCTTACTTTCAAACAAACCAAAATTGATATCTAGAGTAAAGTCTCATAATTATATTAACCATTTTGAACTCCAAACTGACTACGAATTTTACTATAAAAATTGGTCTGAATACATTCCTCAAATTGATTCAATAGATTCTTTAATTTCTAACATGCATATGTACTTTTCGATCCTTGGTCCTAATATTGCGAAATGTCCAGAGTTAATAGCTAAGTTGTGCAGAATTGGTATTGTAGATATAAAAAATACCCAAAATGAAAATAATGAAGCTAAAATAAGTACCTGGGTTGATTTTGTTAGAAAATTTATCATGCCTTCAATTCCATTATTAGATGTCAACCCTTCTATCACTAGTGAAATTTATGAAATTTTACAACTATTTCCTTACGAGAAGAGATATTTTATGTACAACGAAATGATTACTAAATTATCACAAGATGTTCTTTTAGTTAAAATCGGTTTTAATAAAGCTGAAAAAGAATCTAAAAGTATGCTGAAGGCTCTAAGTATTGACTCTATTGAAAAGGATTCAAGAAAATTTGCTAATCTAATTTCAACAAATCCTCTTGCAACTTTGATTCCTGTTGTTAAACAAATCGAAAACTATGATAAAGTTTCAGAATTAGTAACCGTGGCTGCGGAATACTTTAATAACTTTGCTTATGATGTACTACAGTATGTTTTGTTGCTTCGTTTAACCCATGGTAGAGCTGCTGTTCAATCCGATGGTGTTAACCAAACTATGTGGGTTTTACGTTTATCATCATTTATAGCATTGCTGACAAAACGTTGCTCTAAAATGAATATTAAAAATATTATAAGCTATGTTGTAAAAACTTTACACCAAGGTAGCATAATATCTATTTCAATTTTGAAAGAATTGGTAACCACTGTTGCTGGTATCAGAGATTTAAATAATGTTAATACAAATCAATTATTGATGATAAACTCTGGAGAACCACTACAACGTATCGCTAGAAAATTAATTTATGACTTCAGGGATGCTAACCGAGAGCAAGCAAATAAATTAATTTCTTTATTTATTGAACAAAAGGCACTTTCAGAAGTTTTATTATTACTTTACAAGTTGAATTGCAATGTTAACACACAGAATTTACATTATAAAATTTTATCTACAAGATGTGATGAGTTGAATTCTTTATTATGGTCTTTTATTGAACTGGTAAAATATTGCTGTGACGACCAAGAATACTTGGAAAATATTTTATCTTTTGAAAAGCTGGTGAATATTTATCAAATGTCAACACCATGGTCCTTCAATATTTGGAGAGATATAATCAAGAAAGATTCTGATGATGATAACTCATCATCAGAGTACCTAATGGACGTAAAATTTTCAGATATTGATTTATCATCATTTGACCATGGTATATTCTTTAATTTTTGGAAATTTTCCTTATATGATATCAAGTTCAATGAAGATTTATATCTCGACAATAAGAAATATCTAGAAAATAGAATAACAACTTCATTGACAATAAGACAAAAAAATGAAATCAATAAGGAAATTAGTAATTTAGAATCTGCACAGATCGCTCATAAAAATAAATACATCGAAACAGGAAAAATATTGAGTAATAAATTTAAAGAATGGTCTGTTGAATTATCTAGAGAAAATATCATGAAATTCATTCAAAATTGTATTGTTCCTAGAAGTTTATTTTCTCCTTCTGATGCACTATTTTCTGGTTCATTCATTTCTGAAGTATTTGAATATGATACTTTATTAGAAATTTTTGACATACTTATAAACTCCAATAACTTAAACACTCTTCTATTCACATGTACTACTTTAGAAGCAGGTAATCTGGGTATTTTCTTCTCCACTTTTTTGAATTACTTAGAAGTAATCAGAACCCAAGGCGAAATAAATGATACTAAAAAACGTGAACTATATGAACTCTATTCTTCATTTACAAATCAAATTATTTCCACTTTGCTGGAACAAAATTATATGTCTATTAGAAATGGAATTGAATTTATGAAAAATGTTACTCATTGTTTTCCAGTGGTCGACAATCATATCAAATTGGTAACTCAAACTTTAGAATATAATTTAATCGGTGAGGAAAGAGAAGATATTAAATTACCAACTAATTCCTTAATTGGCCATTTAAAGGCTCGTATAAAAAAATCTATTACACTCAAGGAATTCTGTGAATTGACACCAACTGAATTAGCAGAACAGGAGTCATATAACCTTGAGTTTGCTGAAATTCAGAAATATCAAAAAATGGTTGAGAACGAGAAAAAACAAGAATTATTAAAGAAACAAATAGAAGAAAGTAGAAAGAAACGTCAAGAAGCTGAAATTAAAGATATAACGACTAAGCTGGAAACTAAAGATGTCACAGCAAAGCCAGAAGCTAAAGATATTTTAGTAATTAACATGCCAACTGGACCTTCCAGTGACAGGTCGAAAGAAACTAGTCAACCTCGTAAACCAATTCACCAAACTGTTAGGTTAATGAAAGAAGTTGAATATAATTTGAGGAGTTATAATTTGAAAAGAATTTCAAATTTACTTGATGATGAAAATGCTGATAAAAGAATTAACAGTATATCTGACAGAGCTAACGATATCCATGATTTTAGAAAGTCCTTATCATCCTATTTTGATCGTTATTTCAGAGAATTAATTGCAAATCCATCAAACGCTGATTTCATACAAGCTCTTGATGAGATTAAAACAACTATTTCAAGAGTTAATCCACCATGGAATAAACCAACCAAATATGGTGGAGATTCATACTCTGAACAACAGACATCTCATAAGTTTAGTAGCAGGTACAACAGTGACTTGACATCTGAAAGAAATTCAGATTATGTTCAAACTAATAAAGCGAATGATAGGTTTAAGAACTCTCGTATACTAAATAAACATGATGATACGAATAGAAGATCTCATCACTATAAAGATGACAAATATACTGAAAATGATGATAATTCTTATTCAAATAAGAGGAACAGATCCGAATATACAGACAACAAGTCTCAATTAAATAGTCTTTCTTCTTATGAACAGGGCTCAATTAAAAGATATGATAGCTCCAATAGTGATGATAGATCAAGTAAAAGATATAGAGGTAATGATTCTCAAGTTGACAATAAGGCCAGACGTCTAGATCATAGGCAGGTTAGTGATAATCAAGATCGTAATAGAGGCCGTTCTAGATTCAATGAACAGAAAAGAGAGAAATCTCCAAGATTACCACAAGGTCCTAAAAGTACTACAAATGCCCCTCAAAGTAGATATCAAAAATAATTTAGCATAAAACTTCGATTACTTATATATATTTTTATATATTAATCTGTTTCAATATAACTATATCAATTATTAATTTTTATTAAGCCTTTTTTTAATTAAGTAATATACATTGTTGGCTAGGTAATCTAATTATAAAATTCTAATATAGTTGGTTAAAATGCTGCTTCATCTCCATATTCTTCTTCATCACCAAAATCATCTTCACCATCATCGAAATATTTTTCGGCATTATAATCATCATCTTCACTTTCATCGTCAAAGTCATCATCATTCATTTCTTCTTTATTAGCTTCTTGTTCTTGTTCTTCATCTTCATCAATATCTTCTGCTAATTCTTTTAATTTTTCTAACATGATTAGACCTTTACTTTCTTCAATATCACCACCTGTGAATACATCATCTTCACCATTAAATGTGGATAATTTTAGATTCTTCTTCTTTTTCATACCCATAGCTTTATGTATTTCATCTGGAAAAAATTGAACATGGTATGGATAGTCATCAATTGAAGTACCAATCTTCCTCTTCTTCAAATATTTATCTGAGTATCTTTCAATACCATCCATAATACCTTCTTCATCAACCAGATTTCTTCTTTTGGAGTGTCTACCAGTTGTATTTTTATCTTGTTGTTCAGAAATACTCATAGAACCAGTATAAAATGGACCATCTTTAATAGTTTGTGCAAATTTTATGTAAGTAACTGCCAAGGATCTTTCTCTTGAGTTAATTAGGTTGTTGACTGGCAAATAAATTTCTGGGAATTCTGTGGAGTTATTACTCGTAACATCATTATAACCTAAACCAAACGGTAGATTGTTCAATTGACTATTTCCTCTACCACCACGGCGAAAACTCATTCTTAAGTATCTCGATGTATACTCTATTTGAAAACTTCAAAAATAATTTTTTAATAAAGGTAAATCAACCAAGTTAAAATGAATACTCAAGCAACTGATTTGATCACTTTAACTAATAACAATTCAATGAATTTTTGCTGCGATGAGTTAAACAAATTTTGATTCAAATAAATTTTAAATATTTAATTTTTCAATTTTTTCAATATCGCTGTTAATAGTGATATTGAATGCAATACAATGGGTGAAGTTAGTTACATTTCAACCTCTATTATTGATATAAAATATTATATTAGCTACTTATGAAAGTAATTATTTGAAGTTACACTAGTGTTCCGGTTTTGGGTATTTTTTTTTATTTGTTGTCAAGTTAATTATTGATCGATATATGTTTATAATTCTTCATCTGAATCTAAATCCAAGTCAAATTCAAATGCCGTGAATTGAGCACCTGTTTCAACATTAATAGGCTTTACAAAACCACCGTAGTTTTTCTTAACAGGACCAAAATATAAGGTACCTTTGAAACTACCATCATTTTTACCACTAGGTTCATCGAACTCAATACCACACCATATATCTTCATTACTCAACTCTGGGATTTTTCCCACGTATCTTAACCAACCTCTTCTTTCAAGTTGGTCTTGTGTCTTTACTGAACATCTTTGGTTCAATTCTAATTTAGACAATTTTTCAGTTTGTAATTGACGATGTTCTTCTAATTTTTTTTGAAATACAGGATCAAACTTACCTAATTGATTATCCTTCTTCCATTGCAATACAGAATCAGATCTATTAGCATAGTCTTCTTCTGATAACTTGAAAAGATGCTCTTGATTGTTTTCATCTTCATCATTAATATTTTTAAGTTGATTAGCCATAGAGTTGGCATTTGTATCTTCTACAAGAACATTAATGTTATCAGCAGATATACTTTCAAATGGTAAAACATTAGGATTCCTCATAATGTTATTAAATTGTAGTTCACCATTACTTTTAGTCTGTTCCACAGTAATTTTCATATCATTTGGTGCAATACCAGTGAAGGTATACAATTTATCACTCAATTCTGATAGAGTAATGCTCTTTGGGAACTCTTTGGAAAGAGAACATAAATCGGATACTATCGATACATTCACCATTGCTACTACTACGTTATTATTTAGTGGATTGTTGATTTATATATCATATAATTGAAATTATTAATAGTGTTCACTATAATATAATCAGTATCTTTAAGTAATAATTTTTCATATATTTGAAATTTGAAAATTTAACAATATACATAATAAAAAAATGATTTTTTAATCAATTTAATTGTTGTCATTAGCTGTATATCAAACCAATAGAGCAATTGAATCATTGATAAACATGTCAGAAGTTGTATGTTATTTTTATTATTTTAAAAATTGAACTTAAATGGGTTCAAATTGATGAATTTTGGTTACTAACAATTTTTTTTATTGAAACAACATAAATTGAATGATAGGAAAAGCAAGAAAAACCAGGACAACAACATCAAAATCAGAAGAAGAAGTTTGAAGGTCCAAAGAGAGAAGCCATTGTTGATTTAGGCAAATATAAGGATACAAAAGTACGTGTCAAGTTAATGGGTGGTAGATTAGTTACTGGTGTTTTAAAAGGTTATGATCCATTAATGAATTTAGTTCTTGATGAAACTGTTGAATACATGAGAGATCTAGAAGACCCATCTGTTATTTTGAAAAATCAAACCAGAGAAGTTGGTCTAACTGTTATAAGGGGTACTGTTTTATTATCTTTAAGTCCATTAGACGGTTCAGAAATTATATATATGCCAACTGATGAATAATTGATGTAATATTCAATAACCATATCACTAATATTGTAATAAAGATTAAAGAAAGGAAAAAAAAAGACTATGAAATGATTTAGAAGAGATCATAAATGCTTTATTATAAAAATTAATTTAAATACTTAGTTAATGTAACCTAATAAAAATTTACCATTTTGTCGTTCTTTGAAAAACTAAAAGAATAGTTATTTAGTATGTTCGTTTCTACATATCACTATACGTATCGTTCTATATATTATGCAAAATTAGAATGTATCAAATGTTGGTCTTCGTGCCATTGTGATTTTGTTACCCACATTTTCTTAAAAGTGGACAAACCAGATAAAATCGAACCACCAATCCATGTGGCATATTTTCTTTCTGGGGATGCAATAATTCTAATTTTCGTATTTTTATCATTTAATATTTCTAATTCTTTCAAAACACGATTCCCAAATCCTTGAAACATCGTGGAACCTCCACTAAGAACAATGCTTGAATATAACGTTGGTCGCAGATCCATATCAACTTTTGATAAGGTTTGAAAACTCATTTCAGGCACACTTTCAAATTCAGATCCAATTAGTTGTGGACGGAAAAGAATCTCTGGAGATCTATAACGACCATTTCCTAAAATTAGTTGTTTACCGTCTGGCAATTTGAATACACTGCTCATTTCTTCAGATTCTAAAAGAAATTTATCTTCTTCTTTCTTCAAATCTAATGCAATATAACATGCTCGTTCCTTTATAGTACGTACGATTTCCTTTTCACTACTCGAATATAATGACATACCTGTGCCCTTTCTTATTTGAAACTGAAGTTGTTCTGTAATATCTCTACCACCAATATCAATTTTTCTTATACATGATGTTAATGCAAAACCTTCATATACTGGGACAGAACTACAATAACCATCTCCACAATCTAAAACACAACCAGTGGTTCTACCACTTGCATATAAAGATAACACAGATGGGTTAGCTACATACATAGCAGGAAGAGAGAATGATTCAAAAAATATTTCACACATTTTTTCTCTATTTTTAATAGGGTTTAATGGAGCTTCTGTAATCACTAATGGATGTTCCTCTATATTCTCTAACTTTAAAGATTCCAACATTAAGTATTTCCAAATCAATTCCATATCTTTCCAGTTGGTAACAGCTCCATGCTCCATGGGATGTCGTAGTTTCAATAACCCTCGTAACTCTTGTGCTTTATTACCTACATATGTATCATCATCATATCCACCGACCATTACTTTATCATATTTAGGAGTACCAACAATATTGTATTCAAAACATTTAGGTTTATCATCACCAGAAAACCCTGATTTTAAAACCCCAGATCCATTATCTATAACCACTGGTTGATTATACAAAACAGTATCTTCTAACATAGACAAATAACCAACTCACAATAGTCTATATTATTAAACTGTAATTGCTATTATATGCTATATAGTGTCCTTATTGAACTATCTTGTTCAACGTAAACATCTTACTTTGTTTAACCTTTATAGTGTGAATTAAATTTTAAATTATAAAGCGTTAACAAACAATATGCTATATTCTGTCAAGATAATATGTTAAAATGGTTAATCGAATTGTTAAAGAAAATAAATACATCTCTATATCTATGTGGTTAACTAGAGAAACCTTCTGCACCATTGAAGCCTGTGAAAGAGGTTAATAAGAAAATATTATAGTATTTCTTCTTAGAAATTTCGTTACAATGGTTCCAAGCAGAAGTTAATCTACCATCAATACATGAACCACTCATGTAGAAATTATCAGCGCCTGAACCATCAAACATATGAGCGAAGGCATCTTGTAAAATTGTGAGTTTTAAATCATTTACTGATCCATATTCCTTATTAATATATTCCAATAAATATTCGTCTTTTGCAACTAAATCATTTATTTTCATTAATGTGCTATCAAAAGGAATTAAAATACTTGGAACTTGTGTGTATTTATCTAAGAAAAACAAGGCATTAGGTACTGCATCATCGCCAAGATGAACAACAGACGAACCAATCCATGTTTCGGTTTTAGCACGACATTCTGAAATGATTTTATGCATTTCTTTGTAAATACTTGGACATGGTTTAATACGATTCAAACCATGTCCAGTTGATGCCAATCTATACTGGGAACCATCATATAAATCTGAGTCAGCCATATACCATAAATAAACCATCTCTCTTTGAATAATTGACCATAAAGTCAATGATTGTTGAACATAATGCCATTGTCTATCGTGATCATGGGTTAATCTTGCCCCATTTCTACCATATTGAATACCAATTGAGTACTTGGAAGCAATCTCAGGTTGACGGAATACTTCTAATCTTTCCAACATTCTTTTCATTGGTCTTCTGTTCATATCAATATAAGCGTTATAATCACCTATGGAATATAAAACTTGACGAATATCTTCTTTTGAATATAGAGAACTACTATATTTAGAAGCTAGTATTTCAATAGCAGATTCTTTCATTTTGATTAATTTATTAATTTCTGCTCTGGTTCTACCTACTGGTGATATGTGACTAATAGCGTTAATAATTAGTTTATCTTTAAAGATTCCCATGGCTTTACCATCGTCATCACCATTTGATTTTAAAAATGAGCTAACAGTTTTGATAGGCTTAAAGAAATGAAATTCCATATGTTCTTCTATTTGTGGCAGACGTGAATCCATTACCATGTAACATAATTTCCCATACGTATCTCTCATTCTTTCAGGATTCATAATTTTATAACGTCTTCCGATTTCAAATATATCTTGGAACCAACCTGCATTATCACTGAAGTTCTTCATTTCTAACAACTTTTGACCGACTTTCAAATCTGATGCAATGACTAAACCAGATAAAACTGAACACATTTCTTTTAATTGTTCAACAATTCTTCTTGATTTGGATTTATAGGATAAAATATCAACCCTATCTGTATATTCTGATACTTGTAATGCAGCTTCTAATAATCTTAATAAATGTCTTTCTTCATAAGTTAATCTCATTGGAATGAACTCAGAATTTTTCAACAGAATGTTCAATATTTTATTTTCAGTAGTATTTTCTGAGTTCATATTCGATGACATATCATTGTGTTCTTCTGATTCTTCTGCGACAAGTGTGCCATTTATGGCATCTTGCTTGGCCTTTTGTTCTTCCTCAGTTTCTGGTAATGATTTGTCATTTAAAGGTTTATTACTATCATAATTGGTATTGGCTTCCAAAGCAATTTTAACGTATTCATGTTTTCTTCTTTTACCACCTCTATGAATCATTTCAAAACAGATAACGCAAAATCTTTCCTCACAGTCATTACAAATAATCTCACACTTCATATCTTTGCACTCAATGCACAATTTTGGATCGATTACTTCATCTTCATCGTCATCTTCATCCATATTAACATCTGTGTTAATCTTGGTCTCTTCCTCATCACTATCTTCAACATATTCAGAATCCAGAATTTCCTTAAGAGATCTCTTCGAAGTACTCATGCCTAAGCTATTGTTTCTACTGAAATCACAGCTCACTTGAATCACACGAAGACACTGTAATAATATCTTTAAGTCTTGTTATACAAACATCCACATATTTTAATAAGAATATTCAACATCAGATTTTTTTCAATATTTATTTAATCATTAAAAAAGAGGAACAATATTTGAAAATATTCAATATCAATGTTTATTTGAGATTTGAGTTAATAAAGACACATTGTCATTGAGTTCACCATTTCATGATACAGTGCATCCCATTCTTTTATATTGACCTAAAGATTTTTCAGAAAGAGCAGGAATATTAGAGTTATACAATAATACATACCCATATATCAAACAGCAGTTAACAAGAGAAATACTGTTTCAATTATACAGAAAAAGATTACAGATACAATAGAAAATAATAAAGTTTTTAAAGTAATGTTAGATGAAGCTCAACGAAGAAGAAGTCCTATTAACTTTAAAATTTGGATGGCTGTAGCATGCGTATTATTAGCTGTGATATCCAAATACAAAGTTCAAGTATATTATGGTATTGAACAGCTGATACCACTATCTATGTTGATTACTGCTAGTTCCTCCAATAATCCATTACCTTTGATTGGGGATCCAAGAAGTAACACAGAGGTTTGTAATCCAGCACATCCAATTAGAGTGATATTGTTTGTCATAATATTATGCTTTTTAGCTATTCCATTTTCCATATGACCTTAAAGAATATTTGAAGTATTCCTAAAAAGATAAATTGAAATGGTTTTTGAATGACATTTCAATTGGTTTTTATTTAAGAATATCATGATTAGGCTATCTCAAAATAGTACAATATATTGAAAAAAAATAATATTCGGTTTCTAACATCGATTAATATGACTTTTTTAATTAACTATTCTATCAACTGCATATAAACTCAACATTTTAGTTTATCATTAATATATATTACTCAAACAAACGTTATTGCAATTGCAATATAATTTGATAAAATCTTCTTATTTTGAATTTCAATTAATTTCGTTAATCATTAATATCATTTATCATTATTTATTTATATAATTTATCATTATTTATTCATCACATAAGTGTAATACTTTTAAAGTAATCATTGAATTTTTATATTTGTTATTAGTTAAATTGTGTATTTTCTGGAACTTCGAATAAATCCACCTTCAGCAACAACATACGATTTCAAATAATAATTTCTAACTTGAGAATTGGAAGGATTTTTCTTGTAGTTACTATTTTGTAAATATTTAGAATTACCTTCATATCCAATATATATTGGAGCATTATTTGTTTTAAAAGTTGGACTTGGCGTAGGTCTATATACCGTAGCACCAACCCATGTTTGATCAAATGTTAATTTCCCAATGCATCTTAACGAATCACGAATGAAACGTTTTCTTGACATCTTCTTAACAGGAGGGTTCCATTTAACATCATCATCTTCTAATAAATCAATTGCTATCGTTCCTGTTTTAGTTTCAGAAGATGTGGCTAACATAGTTCTTTCACATTGTTCATTTCCATATTCATATTCATAGTCATCTTCACTATCATGAAGTAGACCTTCATTAGCATAGATTGACTCTCTAATCTCGAAATCATCGTCATCTTCAATAAAAATATCATCTTCTTCATCGCGTTCATGTTGTTCCCCATGATCATAACTATCTATATCTTCAGAAGAATCAGTTACAAATGAATGTTCAACAGTCTCATCAATAGTTTCTTCAGTTGTTATCGTTGATATTATGTGGCTATTACTAGAAGTATCCTGAATGACACTGTGATCTTGAAAGCTATCTGTGTAATCATTAGATATATTAGTTGATAGGGATGGAAATGGTATTTCATCTATCCTTGATTCATTAATTGAAAAGTTAGTTGTAGTTTTGTTAAGTTTCTCAATAGCATTAAAGTTATCATCATTATTTTCAAAAGTTTTGCAAGTATTATGATATTGATTTTGGATACATTCCAATTTTGGTAGTCTTATCTCTTTTTTATTTATACAACTATTAGTACAATCCTTTTTAGTCAGTTCATTTCTTTTATATGGATTCTGTATGTTCTCCTTTTTAGTTGATTTATAGTCAAATGCTTTGGATGAAACTTTATTAGATTTAAACAAATTTTTCAATTTCATGTTAAAACTCAAACTCCTTGTCTTCGTAATAATAGAAGAACTATTATTTGATCCTTTATCTTCTGGGGAGTTTTGAGATTTATTCAATGGCTTTGTTTGCAATACAGAAGGGCCAAGATAATTCCTAATGTGGTCTGAGTTTTCTGACACAGATAATGTATTAGAAGTACCCTTTGTTCTTGGTTTAGTTTTATGCTTATTTTTATTCTTATTCTTATTCCTTCTTCTATGCCTCCTTCTACGAGGAATAATTTTATAATTTGGCAATTCTCTTGTTTCTAAATCCAATGCCACTGAAGCACCCATGTTAAGATATGTAGCCCATGATATTAAATCGTCAATTGTACAAAACTTCAACATGAATTGATGATCTTCACAACGCAAACGTAGAACAAATGTCATTTTCTTATAATCGGTAGGTATTCCTAAAGAAGAATACTGTAAAGAAAATGACTTATACATGTTTTCATTTTTAAGGTATTTTTTTTCATTACCTTTTAATTTTGACTTAATATATTTAAATTCTTCTTTATTTAGCATTGTTGTCTTTTTAGAAGAAAACATTTGAAACATATTTCTTGACATAGGCGCACCATTATCATCTTTGATAATCCCATTTGAATAATTATTCAATTTGCAAGTTAATTCATCATCAATTTTATAAAAATTTAGTTGAGTAGAATTGATTTCCATAATTAAATTTATCCAACCTCTAGTTATTGCCAAATCGTATGGAGTTTTATATTCTTGTTTCATTGAAATTATTGTTGTATGGTATACAGCAGGAGTATAATCAGGAGGAGTATCATTTCTCAAACATTGTGTATTTGATTCATAAATGGGGAAAGTGATTCTATTACTTGGGTTACAATCCAAGTAATCAGGAGGTCTTACTGGTTTTGGTTGTAAATATCTTAAAGCTTCTGTGTCATTTGATAGATCTGGTGTAGTTGAAGATAAATGTAAAGCTTGAATACAAGCAGTTGCACCTATTACTGTTGGAGCGGTAAACGAACGATTTCTTGGTATTATATGTAATTCATTGGAACTAGAAGTAGACTCTAAATGAACGAGACTACCTAAATCACTAGAAGTGGCTGATGTATCTTCATTAAACAAAGTAGATCCAGATACAACTGATTTTAGAACATCCACTTCAGATTCATTTTGTAGAACATTTAGTTCCACTAATGTTTCCATTTGTTAATTGGATATATATATATATATGTATTTTGAAGGTAATTCTGATAAAGTTCAGAGTATTATCGAGACTCTAGTGTATCTCTAATAAACGAAGTAACCAGTTATTCAAAATAAAAAGTCAGATTCACGAAATAATTATGACTATCAATATGACTAGAGATATATGATTAAGTTTCCTTAATAACTCATTGTTTAAATAAGATTCCAACAAGAATAACAAGATAGTCACTATATATCTATTTAATAAACAATAATAACAGGTATCTACAGGGAAACTATGCATTAAAGCTATTTTCAAGATAGTACGTAAACTACCATAGTATTACTTATTTAATATGGGGAAATTCAAATTTCCTGTACGGTAATAACTTTGGGCACCATCAGCTGTTCCATGGAAAAATTCATACCGTATATGCAAGATCTGAAAAATGAGCTGAGAGTTGTTCCATTTCTTTTGAGAAAATATTGGTAAAAAATTTATTCACAATGGGGAGTTACTCTCTTTGCCTTTCCTTTTCTCTTGTGATCCCATTGGGGGGAACCAACAGAAGGACCATTATCTTTGATTATCTATTGAAAGTTATTAATTACATTTGCATATATTTGAAAATTGTGCAGTTTGTACGTCATTGGAAATTCTTTTACAGCAATATGCACGCTTAGATGCGGAATATCTTTTCTTATTATTAAGATTTTACTACTATATACTTCAAGCCATTTGCATGAGTTACATGTAACTCATGCAAATGGCTCAAGGGGTTTCTCATAGCGTTCGTTGAGCCTCTTGTTTTAAAACGTTTATTCATGTAGTTTACTATTTATATGCGGGTTAAAAGTTGTTCCGGTCAGATCTAATCTTGCATTGAATTCTTGGTTTATCAGGAAAAATCGCTGAGATTAAAAAAATGATTTCAGAAAACCTCTTGGAATTGATTTGGAAATCGATTGAGATTCTGACTATCTGAGGTGTTAAAGGTAACTGTATTATTTGAGCTTTCTTCTTTTGTTGATAATTTGTTAGCAAGGGAGAATATATATTTAATTTTAATTAGTTATATGTTGAATATGTACGGTTCAAAATTTTTAAGTTTTATTGTTTTATTTCAAGTCATCGGATTGGT
Organism: Vanderwaltozyma tropicalis; assembly: GCA_030555675.1. Classification (NCBI taxonomy): domain Eukaryota; kingdom Fungi; phylum Ascomycota; class Saccharomycetes; order Saccharomycetales; family Saccharomycetaceae; genus Vanderwaltozyma; species Vanderwaltozyma tropicalis. The sequence continues at coordinate 206,982 of JANIWO010000003.1, forward strand.
CTTGGGTAATACTGAATCATTTTTGTTGCATGTACCCAATGATTTCCCAATAATGAACAGTGTGGAAGGGAAATATAACTCTGAATTAGAGAGCAATGTCAATACTTTTAGTCAAATATCTTTAAAAGGAACTAATATGGCTAAACAACAGATAAATCATAATATCTCTCTCATTAATCCTGTATATGTAGAGCTATTGGATTTACAAGTAGATGAGAGTTACCAAGTTAAAATATGTTGGTCTGCTTACCATCCAGTTTCCATCAACGATATGGATTGGTTTGTCGTTCCTCATTCTACACTTTTCCAGGATACAACAAGTGAACATGCTAGAATTTTTATACAGTTCCAAGTAAAGAACAGTTCATATCCATTAATAGATTCAAATACAATAGTACCAATCAATGTATCTGTGGTCAATGTGAAATTGAATATACCTGTAGATTTATACAGAATATTGTTTTACATCATTATCGTCATATCCAGCGTAATAACATTAAATCATCATTTCAATATTTATCAATGGATAATAAACTTTTAATTTGCATTTGAAAATTTTAAAAACCTACATAGATTGACTCATAAATTTCATTCAAATAATATACAGATATTAATATATAATTATATGCATTATTCATTGAAATAGGTTCATTGTTATATGATCCATCATCGCCTACGAGATATATAATTCTTACATTTGATGATATCAGATAATATAAATATAATTAGATGAGATTCATTAAATGTTTCAATATCAACTAGTGAAGGTAGTATTGACAACCCTAAACTAACGGAAAATGGAAAATGATAAGACAGGAATGCTTGATGTGGGAACACATTGTGCATTTTGTCGAGAATTAGATTTTTTAGCATTCAATTGTTCTCATTGTAACAAACAATTTTGTTCTAAGCATAGATCTCAAGAGGCTCATCATTGTAGTGAATTACAAGGAAAATCAAATGATCAAATTACACAGCAATCAAATATAAATGTAAAAGATAATGGTGGTGAGTATTTCAAAAGTTTACTACCAGAAAAAGGTCATATAAGAACACAAATAGGTAATGAACAATCTTCATCTGCATCAAAATATAATCAGTCTTTTAAGAAGACTTCCTCTAATAAAAGTGCAATTGATAAAATTGTAAATTTCTTTCAAAAAAGGAAATCATCTACAGTTCAATCTTCAAAGAAGACTTCTACCAACAAAGTTATTAGATTAGCAAACATGAAGAAAACTGCAAAAGGTGATAATAAGATTCCCATGGAAAATAGAATTTATGTCCAATGTTTTGTAATAGATAATACAAAAGAAAGTAATTCTCCCCCTACTGATATATACATCAATAAAACTTGGTCATTGGGCAGAACTCTGGACTATCTGGCATCTCAATTGAATGTAATAAATTTAAACAATAGCTTTAAAACTACAGATGAAGAGACCCTTTTACTGTACAAGAAGTTAAATGAGGATAATGATGTTAAAAATCTTGCTCTATCTGCAAGAGTAATTAATGAAATCAAAGATATGGACATGCTTTATCTTGTACGAGGTGAATTATCTGTTAAATAGATTAGAGACATATACAATAATATTGATAGAGACATGTATAAATTTAGTAATAGTATTTAATTTGGGGTAGAATTATAAAAAAAATTTGGAAGATATAATATATAACATACAATGTAATATATATTTATTTGAACAGGATTTTTATAAAGTCCTTTTTAATTTGAAAATTGTTAATGTAAAATAATAATAATCATGACAAAAAAGAAATGTTTTAAAAACACTTTGAAGAATTTTAATTTATGGTACAATTATTTAACAACAACCCAATTTGCCAAAGAAACCCTTCTTTGTGTTTAAAGAAGCAGTATCAACGACATTATTTTGACGTTGATGATCTTGTTGCATATTATTATGAGTGGTAGATGGTTCTTGTTGGTAATGATATTTATTAGCTTGGTTTTGTTGCATGTTGTTACGATAATTCATAGCATTTGCACGAGTTTGTTGTTGATGTTGTTGTTGAGCGTATTTTTGCTCAGTTTGTTGTTGATAAGCTTCGTAAGAAGTTGGGTCCAATTTCATATGATTAGCTAATTGTTCGTTATGGTCAAGTCCTAGTTGTTCTTGTTGTAATAACTGTTGTTGTGCTAGTTGTTGTTGATGAGCCAATTGTTGTTGTTGTTGTTGTTGTTGTTGTTGAATATGTTGTTGTTGTGCTAGTTGTTGTTGTTGTGCTAACTGTTGTTGTTGAGAAACATTCAAATTGTTATGCATACCAGCAGAAGCACCGTGTGGTTTATTTCTATGTCTTCTTGATTTTTCATTTGGTGGATTTGGATGACCATAACCATGCAAATTTGGTTTTTTATTAATGGCTAAATCCCAACCTCTACCACCATTTAATTTCATCCAATCATATTCACCATCAGCAGATTCACCTAAATCATCTAATGCAGATAATAATAAACCTCTATAACCTTCATAATCAGGAGTTTCTTCAAATGATAAATTCCTTACTATTTCTAAATATCTACCAAATTGAATTGGTAAACCTTGTGCTAAATCATAAACATTAGTGGATCTTTTCTTTTCTCCAATTTTTTCATATTTTTGTTTATTATTTGGAGCTTTTAAACCTTGCCATGGTAATTGACCTCTTAAGAAATAAAAGAAAACATGACCTAAAGCTTCCATATCATCTCTACGAGATTGTTCTCTACCTAAATGAGTATTGATTGACATATATCTTGCTGTACCACTTAAAGATTTTTTTTCTCTATATGGGATATGCTGTTTTGTCTTTGGATCTCTGTATTGTTTAGCCATACCAAAATCAATTAAATGGATTTTATTTTCATCAGGTTGACCAGGTCTACCAATTAAGAAATTATCTGGTTTAATATCTCTATAAATTAAATCATGAGCATGAACATCTTCAATCAAAGTAATCATTTGAACAGCAACTTGAACAACATTTTTAACAGTGAATCTACGATTACACCAATCGAATAAATCTTCTAATGAAGGACCTAATAAATCGATAACTAAAATGTTATGTAAACCTTCTTGACCGAAATAATAAGCAGCTGGTATACCAGTAGTATTATGTAAAATCTTATAAGTTCTATATTCATCCTTTAATTGTGGAGCTTCAGTTTTCCTTGGTTCGAATTTAATTGCTACAGGTAATCCATTAATCATATTTGTACCTTCAAATAACACACCAAATGAACCTTCACCAATTTTTTTACCAATTCTATAATGTAAACCAACAATAGTGGAATCGTCCCTTGATGAAGAAACGGTAGTACCTGAAGTGTTACTCATCATAATATTATTATTATTGGTATTACTGGTATTATTATTATTGTTATTATTATTGTTGTAATTATTTTGTTGTTGATATGCAGGATTATTATTACCGTTATTATTACCGGCAATGTTATTATTGTTATTGTTGTTCATAACTGTACTATTTTGGGAAGATCTGATAGGAGTATTTAAATTATTATTTTGAAATCTTTGTTGCTGTTGTTGTTGATTATTTTGCATATTATCAATAGCGAGCGCAGTATTAGGGGCAAAAATTGCACCACTTAAATGAATTCTATTCTTTTTTTTTTTTTTGGTCTAATAAATTTTTTTATTTATTTATAAATAAAAAAATTGTTCAAAAAAAAAAAAAAAATTAAGAATCAGTGTTTAAAAGAATGGGAAAGCAACAAAAAACAGTACTTATAGTATTAGTAGTTCTATAACACGCCAGGATACCAACGAAACGAACGATGCACTTGACAGTAAACTACAATGTATTCTTGTATACACCTCTTGTAATTACACTTTACAAAACAACAACGAACAGAAAAACAGCAAAAAAATAACTAAACTTGTATGAATCAAATCAAATTCAAATATTTATTTATCTGTTAGAAAACAAAACTTTTTCCATTTTTTGGAGACTTTTCATGGGAATGCCATCACATTGCACAGTTTGCCCGCTATAAACCACAGCGGAAACCACACTGGAAGCACAGTGGAAGCACAGCTAAAACAGGTTTAAAGCGAGGGGTAATCACTATTATTGTCATATATGCGCCGGCATCACCTGGCACGAGCATGACACGGCGCGCTTGGTGGGCTGCAGGGCCGGGTAACGCGCCCCGGCACCAGAGGCGTGTGTGTGTGTGTGTCTGCACACCACATACACATCGTGCTGAAAAGTGGAGTAAAAAAGGTAATTTGTCGCATTATAATATAGAAGAAGTAACTATTTACAGGCTGTATATTGAATGGATGAGTTGTATGTAGCTATTGCTTAGTGTTGTTGCTGGTGTTGCTGTTGTTGTACTCTTTTTGCAAAGTGGCCAGTTCGGTGGGGTCGATGGGTGGGATAGGCACATCTTGGAAGTCGTTGTCCTTGTGTAAGAAGTTATAAGTGTAGTAATACACTCCTCCTGTGACACCTAACAGTAATGATAATCCAACCATGTTGCTGACGAAGAACGGCTGTCTGGCCCTGATCATGGCTGGGGTCATCTTCCAGGTGCGTTTGTCCAAATAGCGTGAAGGTTCCAATGGCATGATGAGTGTGGTTGTGTGTCTTGTCTTGTCTTGTCTTGTCTTGTCTTGTATTGTATTGTATTGTATTGTATTGTATATATCTTGTATAAATACAAGATATATACAAGATATTAAAGTAAACTTGTTGGTTATCGTTTCACGGAATGCGCAGGCGGGCGTGTGGGATGATTTGAAATTTGCAAAAAATGTAAAATGTATGGATATAAAAGATTCCATATGCTTATTTTGATAAAATGCTTTGTAAAATGTATCATAGTAAGGCAAAAACAGAGACTTGGCAACAATGACTGTTGGGTTAGCTAGGAAGTTGAACAGGACGAAGTCTCATAGAGACGCGATGTTGAAGAACTTGGTCTCTGATTTGTTTCAACACGGTTCGATTATATCTACTCATGAAAAATGTAAAGAAGCTTCAAGATTAGCTGAAAAAATTGTTACTTGGTCTAAAAATGATAGTAGTAATGGTTTACAAGATAATTTCTGGAGAAGAAACATTCAATCGAAATTGTTCTTATCGGGTAACAATTCAAAATTACTATCTAAAATTTATAATGATTTAAAACCAAATTATTTAAATAGATTATCTGGTTATACAAGAATATTACATTTACAACCAAGATTAAATGATAGTGCAAAATTATCAATTTTAGAATTAGTAGATTATCCAATTTTAAATGATGGTGGTGAAAAAATTCAAAAGGGTAATATAAAATTATGGTTATTAATTAAATCAACTTTATATGATGAAAATTTATTAAAACCATATAATGAATTAACTTTGAAAAATTTATACAAACAATCATTGTATAAGGATGTCAAATCATTTAAATTAGAAGTTAAAACCATAAGAAAATTAATTAAAGAAGATATTCAAAATTCAACATTATCAGAACAACAATTAATTGAAGAGGAAAAACTATTGGAAAATTTGTTATTGCAAATTCATCAATATAAGATTAATCATGATGGAAAACCAAAGGCTATTCAAGGTTATCAATTCATGAATGCAAGACCAGAAAAAATATAAATTATTGAATTTCGATAAGAAAAATTTCAATCATTTACTTGTAAATATATTAATTCATTCTTTCCAACTACACACATATACACTTCACATATACACACAAATACACATATATATATGTATAACTGTATACAATATTAACTGTACATTTCATATCTATAGTATATTCCACCCTTTCTCATAGTATATTCTTGATACGCGTAATGATTGGAAAATATTTATTATTTAATGAATTTGATATACATTAATTGAATCGATGTTTAGCAATTAATATAACAACAGTTGAATCGATAACATCTGAACCAGTAAAGTCTGGAGACAATATGGAAGCTCAATCTACTCAAGAAAGTCCAATGGTTACAGAGCCAATTCTTTCAAATGAAACTGATAAGATGGATGTTGATAATTCAAATGAGATTACAAAAGAATATGATGCTGAAACAGAATTAATAAAATCAAAATCTCCACATTTACCAATCTCAAAAGTAAAGAAAATTGCAAGATGTGATCCAGAATATATAATTACTTCAAATGCTGCATTTGTAGCAACATCTTTTGCTACTGAAATTTTTATTAAAAATTTAACTGAACAAACTTTAGTAATGTCTCAATTAAATAACAGTAATGCAAATAAACAAGTTAAAAGATTGACTTATGATGATTTAGCTAAATGTATTGCTAGAGATGAAAAGTTTCAATTCTTAAGTGATGTTATACCAACAACAAAAAATTTGAAAACTTTAGTAAAGGAAAATAAAGTAAGATATTCAAAACCTGTTGTACCTGATGGTAACCAAAGTACTTTACCATTCATGTCTTTAAATGGTAAAAATGGAAATACTGATGGTAATACAGAAGACAACAATAATAGTAGTGAAGAATTACAAGAAGAAGATGATGACGACGATGAAGAAGATGTAGAAGAACCAGAAGAAGAAGAAGATGATGACGATGAGGAAGAAGAAGAAGAACTAATATTAGAAGAAGAGAAGAAACTACAACAACAACTAGATGACGTTGAACAATTAAACCATGTCGAAGATTTAGATAAACCAGAAATAGATAATCAAGCAGATGTGATAGATATTGATTCTGATGACACTGATGAATAATTTGTTTATTCAATTGTAAAAAAATACAATAGTGATTAGTAGTTTACTTAATGCATTCAATTGCATGCGTTATTATATATATTTGGCATTATACATTGTGATCACATGATTGCAACTAGTCTATGATCTTCTTAATGGACATGATTAAAACTAATTAAAGATACCTTTTATATTATAACCATTTTTAAAAAAAAGTTGTATATTTAACATAGTTATATAGTTAAGAATAAAAGAGAATTATATTATTTGAGTAAGAACATATATATGTGTATTTAAAAATGGGTATATTTGAAAAAGATCAAGATAATAAAGAAATCAATAATGCATTGGCAATTTCTGAAGTTGAAGCTAGAGAAAATAATTTAGATGGCTTACTTCCTCCTTTATGGGATCAATCTCCTATGGCCTCCCATTTATCACCAAAATGGGGATTAGGTAAACTGTTCAACAACAGTGATGATTATCCAGTTCATAATGGGTTTGGAAATATTGGACCACTATTTAATGTGTTAGGGTTGACTGAAGAAGATTCTACTACTAGTTCAATAAGAGAAGGTGTGACAGGATTGGTAAATTATAACACACCTACAATAGAACAATATAATATTTGTTCCGATGTTGGAGGTCTTTCTGTTTGGAATAGCAAAGGATGGTGGAGATGCCTATTCCCTAATGCCATTGTTCAGGATAACTTTAAAAAATTAAATACAACTGAAAGCTTAGGTAACAACATACTAACTAAAGAAAATGTTGAAGCTGATGTGGACCATAAAAAATATGGTCTCTATTTTAAAGATTTTTCAGAGTTTTTGAATTGGAGATCACATATGAGTAAGTTAGTTGAACAGAAACAACTAGAAATTAAACAACACAAGACTTTATCTAACAAAAAATCGGACTTCTCTGTTACTACACCAGAAAGTTTAATGACAGATGCTGAAATAAATCATGATTTATCGAAAAATAAGAAAGTGGTAGGGACAGCTACTTACACAACATATAATTCGAATTCTGAGGGCAATGAAAAAGTTAAAGAGTGGAAGACTTATTATGAAGATGGTTCTATACTAATCAAATCTGAAAAGAAAACTACTCCTAAAGATGGCAGTGATACTAAAACTGTAATAACAGAGAAGGTGATCCCTCCAAAAAAGTAGCAGGTACTGAACATTATTCGTGAAATTGAATATGGTTGAACGTTTTACTGTAATGATGATTTAATGATGTTATTTATTGTAAATATTTTAATATGAATAGTATTGTAAATAAAAAATATTAAGGTTTTATATTGACAATCAAAGCACCTGTTTGCCACCCTCCTGCAGCAATTGCAAGACAATGCTGGTTTTCTTCGAGTTTGATCTTGGTGGGTCTGCTTACACGTATGTTACGTGCAGTTTCTAAAGTACCTACATTCTGTTCTTCCACTATTTTTGTTGGTGAACCTAAACCTAGACAACCACATTGTTGACTTTCTACACCCCATGTATAAAGATCACCAGATTGGGTTAATGCAACAGAATGATAATCTCCCGATGACATTGCAATGACATGGTCTTCTTTATTATCGAGTTCTAAGTTAATGATGGAGTCAATATCTATAGTGCCATCAACAATTTTAAATGTGTAACAGTTATTATCTGAAAACACTACTAATGAACTGAATGATGCAGACAATTTTGATATTTTTGATGATATAGGTAATATCAATTGCTTTTTGATCCCATTGGAATATTCCCATACCTTTTCACCTTCATGTGTTAGGAAAACAACATGATTATTTTGTATACATGCAAAATCAATAACCTTTTCATCACCATTAATATTATTGGTTCCTGGAATTATTTGATATTCACAGTCTGATTTTGTTTCACCTTTTTCTAAAGGTTTTCTTTTGTTCCAAATCACTATACCTATGCCATATATATAAGCACAGCTAAAATCCCAACCACAACCTATTTTTAAAATAGGATGATCCTTTCTTGTATCAATTCCTGGAAAATTAATCAAAACACCATGATCAGAATCAGTAGAATCCCAAGAGTACAATTCCATATTCTGATCTAAAGCAATAAAATGACTTCTTCCTGATGATACTGCTGCAAATTTAACAGAATCCATTTTATCTTTATCAACCTTAGCTAAATTAGCATTATCTTCATAGAAACTAAAGCTATTTCTAGGGAACATTCTTCTAATATGTTCATTTCCTGGTATATATTGTGTTGCAGTTTTCTCCATTTCAGCAAATCCTTCATACATATCTTGATGAGGTGGTTCTAATGGAACCACAGTAGATTGGGCCATTATATGCGGACCAGGTGTTGGACCAAAATGACCTCTCACTCTTCCACCTAGGATCCCTGTGGTATTCATATGTGTAATTCCTCCACCAAACCTAACATTTGGTAATGAGTTCTCAAGATCACGTATTAAAGATCTGAATGGATTAAAGTCTTCTTCACCATCTGAAGGACCTGGTCCTTTATGTCCTCCTGTATAGGTAGATCCTGTTGAAAAAATCTTGCCAGACTTAGTCAATATCTGAAAAGAGAATCCACCTCCTGAAATTTGAGCTATAGCGTAATCATCTATATGATTTAGATCATTTGCAAACCAAGGAATGGCTACAGGTGTATTAACTCCACTCTTTATACGTGCACCCAAACCATTTAGGTTTTCTTCCTTTAAATTATCATTAGAGCCAACTGTGTAACCTAATCTTCCATGTTTAATACAACCCCATGTATATAATTCAGTATTTTTGGTTCTTATATCATAACGTTTTTGCCATGTCATATCAGGAAGAGTATGCGTTATGATTGCTTCTGCACATGTCATAAACTCTAATGTATTTTTGGATCCAAATGGTTCTTCGTTAGTATTTAGTGTACTATAAACTTTATGAAACAATTCATGCCATAAAGTATCTGATGTATCATAGCTCAACAGCTTATGAAAGTACTTATTTGTTAATGATAAATTTCTTATATCATCTGGAGATAAGTAAGGTAACGTTGCTTGAATAATATCTGGTGACCACATATAATTATCCTCTTGCAATTTCGAATTGTCTTCTGTCATCTTGTTAGTGGGTGTATAAATGGTTTACTTTTGTTATTGCCATTATCTTTTCTCCTGATTAGTTAAGTTCCATTGTCTATCTTTATATAGAATCTAATGAAAAATGTTTGCGCCCCTTATCGAAATTTAAGCCTATAACATAGAGAATGCATAGTAATAACAATATATATTTCTTATTCAAATATGTTAGGGAATTAAGAATTATTTCATCAATTATTACTAAATATAGTTGATATAGTGATTACCAAGAAATTGTTTTGTATACTATTTACAGACGGTTGAAAACTTTATGTAAAATATGAGCCATCTTAGACCAATTTTTAATTCTTAAATTTTCATTATCCAAATGTGCATTATCTGTAGATTGACCACATGGTATTTGAACTGCTGGTGCATCAAATATTGTTTCTAGAGTTCTTATACATGGAATGGAACCACCTTCTCTTACAAATAATGGTTCACAATCCCAGGCAGAAGTGATTTCTTCTTTCAATACCTGATAAGCATGATTGTTTGGGTCACCTAACCAACCACTAGCCTCATTAACAACCTCGATCTTGATATGATTATTAGTATTCAGCGCTCTAAAACATTCTTGTAAATATTCTATTAAATCGTTCTTAACTGTCTCAACTGATTGTTCTGGTACTAAACGCATGGATATACCAATTGATGCAGATTTTGGGATAACAGTTATATTACCTGGACCACTAGTTTTCATAGTAGTTAAAGATAAAGAGGGCCTTGCCCATACGGAAATCAGGTCTTCAAGTGTATGTATATTATCAATTTTAGAAGTAGCTAGAACTTTTTGAAATCTTTCCTTGTCACTAGCATTTAAACTTGTTAATGAGGAAAAAAAATTTGGAATAGAAATATTTCCTCTTTCATCATTTAATTTAGATATAACTTGAACTAGATCTGTAATAGGTTCCCTATAAATACCACCATCTACACCTGAATGTCTATCAGGTTCATTACTCCAAATTGTAACTTCTGAATTAATGACACCTCTTAAACCATAATTTAGGCATGGGTGTGTTTGATCTACCCATGTTGAGTTACTTAAAAAGATCCAGTCTATCTTCGGACCAATTAATTCTTTATGTTCAAAACAAACTTCACTTAACCCATTCGAACCTACTTCTTCATTACCTTCAATTACAAACACAACATCATTTATCAAAGAGTTCTCTTGGAAAAGTGTTGCAACACTATAAATTGCTGCAACTAATGGCCCCTTATTATCACTTACACCACGACCTTTCATATAACCATTTTCACAAACTAAAGTGAAGGGGTCTGTATCCCATAATCCAGGATCACCTGAAGAAATAACATCGTAGTGACCATACCATAATATTTTCTTCTTTGAATCTTTCGCATTCCCAGTAAAATGGGCAATAACTACAGGATTACCGCCATCTTTGACAGGCAATACTTGAGCATTCGAAGCACCAAAGTCTGTAAAAAGTTGTTGCAAAAATGTCGCACATCTTCTAGCTGAAAGCTGTTGAGCAGTATCCGCATTTTGTGAAACAGTTTGAAATGTTATTAGTTCCTTTAATGTGTTCAACATATCCTCGTTATTCAAAGAAGCAGGTTGAGTGTAAGTCCAGGAATTCGTTCGCTCTCTGGAATACTGATATTCAGAATAAACTGTATTGTTCTTGGAATTACGGTTTCTTATTTCAGACAAATCCCATAATGTCAATAAACCTTCATTATCACCAGTTAGCAAACATAATGATTTATTAAAATTACTAGATTTTCTTTCAAAGATTTCAGAACTCAAAATTTTACCTTGATTTGGTGTCCATTGATGACATTGGTTTTCATAGAAATAAGTGATACCAACTTCATTGATTGCAAAAACATGGTCTTTATAAATAGATAAAGATGTAATGTCTGATTCATCTGGTGTGCGCAAAGTAGAAACCAATTGTTTGGTATTTAAATCCCAAATTTTTATATATCCATCAGACAGACCACAGTAAAGAAATGGAAATTCAATAACTTGTGACAAAACACTTTCTTCATTATCTAATTCTTCTGAATTAATTTTAATGCTAACACTACAATCATCATTTCTAGTGAAAAACCATATCTTACTCAAACCATCACCACCACCGGTGATAATACCTTGGTTTGAATAATTTGCTTCTTCTAAAGAATTGAATGGTATATTTGTATATTTGTATATGGAATAGATGAAGCCATTATGCGCATAGGTAATAATATTTTCAGAGGGTATTTGTAAGATGCAAGCTGATGAAGTTTTATTTTGGGACTCTTTCGTAGAAATAACTTTTGATTGATGATTAACTTTCTTCTTTATGCCACCAGTTGGCTTATGAGAATCAAAAAATTTGTTGTATCTAATATGTGGTAATTTTTCAAAATCTGTAGCATTATTACTTTGAGCTTGGTTGATTCTTTCTAAGATATTATCTAAATATAATAAACTTGCATTTTGACAACCAAATACAACAGTTTGAAGTGAGTCAATGTATCGTACCGAAAAAATATCACCAATATCTGTAGCTGTATAAATAGTTGCAATTTCATCAATGGTAATTAAGCTCTCTCTTAATATATCGCCAATAACCCAAACTCTAACCAGCGAATCAGCCCCTGCTGTAAACAAATAATTTTCATCTTCTGATCTACACATAGATAGCACACTTGATCTAGTATTAATGTTCGTTAAAGTACCCAAACTTATTGTGCTAATTAAATTATAGGTTGGAAGGTCAAATGCTAAAATTTTAGAATCTTGAGTCCCTGCAATTAATAAGTTCTTCCTTGGAAATGTTACAATTGACAATATAGAGTATGTATGATACCATCTATGAATTAGGTCAGGGTATTCCTCTAACGTATTGGAACCTGCATCGATTTGAGACATTGTATGCTTATATTATCTATAAATGTGCAGAATCACTTGCAATTAGAAACTTTTCAATTTCTGAAATAACTTATAGCTAAAACACTTGATATATATCCCAGTAAATAGTGCTCAATGCTTATTTTAACAATTACACCAATGTATATTAACGTCAAATATATTAGTTAGACTCAGGTTGATTTATATTTGATATTTGACAAATTTCACCGACAAGCCACAGTTTGGTAGTGTGAGAAAATTTCAATAAAGTCTGAAGATTTAACTTATTAGTATGCCCTAGACTCTGTTAATTATAATTGCTGGAGAATACATATCACCTAGGTTAATATGAAACATATCAAGAGTTATCATTGAAGTTAGAGTCCTATATAATAGAGTCTCATCATATCTAATTCTTTGTAAAAGCCTTAGGCACTGTGATCACATGCCTCTGGAAAAGTTGTATCGCATGAAAAATTCAAAAAATATTTGAAATTTTAGAGGATTGATACATTTAAAGTATATATTTAGCTTGTTTAAATTATTGCTATTGATGAATTAAAATTCTAAACAGGTATCAGAACAGTTTTCTGGTATTGAATTATTGTGTAGGTACAGTTTGTTTGCCATTAATACTTAAGAATGAGACCATCTGCTCAAAGATTATTTCAAGAATCACCTGTATCTCTACTTACAAGGCCATGGAAGAAATTTCGTGATGGATCTCTGTTTTATGGTGACTCAAAAGTAGGTAATAGACGTACTCCTTTGACCACTAAACAAGGTAACAAGAACATGTATAAAGGTACAAGATCATCTGGTATTGGTAAACATACAACATTAGGTAAATATGTTATTGAATGGTATAGAGTACGTACTTTTGTCACTCCAAAGAATTACAATACTGATTTAAAACCATTGGTCAACAGAAAATTACCTGTTTTGAAGCACACTTTTAGTGGTTACGATAAAGGTATATTAGATTCAAAATTATACTTTGATAAATTAAGAAATTATATTAGAAATGGTGAATTACAAAGTGAAGCTACAGATACTAAATGTTTTGTAGAAAAGGGATAAACTTATTATAACAAATGTAAATATATAAATCATGTAAATACCATAACTTTGTTATTTCAACAATGTAATACATATTCATCAGTATACTGATAATTAAAATTTAGAAGTAAAAACTATTATGATATATTTATTTTAATGATTATGTAAAATATTAAAGTTTTCTATTTTGATGATCTCTATTTAAAATGGCATCTGATTTCTTTTCATTAGTTACATTAAGTAATTATATTACTTACATACCACTTGGGATACCAAAGACTTGAGTTAAAGCACTGTTACCACCATTTTGTTGGAATTCAACAGTAATCAATTCCAAAATGGCGAAACCACCAGCAATACCGACAACAACGGCAGCAGCTTTACCCTTTAAACCCAATAATTCACCTACAACAGCTACTAAAGCTAAAGCAGCAGCACCAGTAGTGGCAGCTAATGGAATGACCTTTTCTAATTCCTTAGAAATATTTTGCTCTCTACGGCCTTGTAAAGTAATACCTTGTTCCTTGAATTGAACAGCTAAGTCTCTAGAAGAAGAACCAGAGATTCTTTGCCATTGGTAAGCAAACCAAACACCAGTGACAATAACGAACAATGAAAAAGTAATAAAAGACAATGGGTTGGACATAACACCACCAAAGAAAGATCTTGGAGGAGTTAATAATGACAATGGGAAAGATGGAACATATAAGATATTGTTAGCAACTTCGTAGTGACCTAAAACCTTACAGATGATGTGAGCTGGATCATTCTTAGCAACAATTTGAATCAAAGCAAATGAAGCAATGTGAATGAAGAACAATAAAACGTAAGAGAATGAGACAGATAAAGCACCAGCATAAACTAAACGGATTGGGTAAACATTGTTCATACCACGAGCTCTAGTAGATCTAATTGGCAATTCAGTAGTACAACATAATAAGTAACTGACAACAGCAGCAATTAAAATAACAATAACAGTGGTAGTTAAGTTTGGTAAATAATCTCTGTTGAATGAAGTGACGATACCTTCAACAATGGTCTTATGCTTTGAAGCAAAACTTTGAATTAAGTTAATGAAAGCACCTTGAGCTTCTTTGTTACCTTCAGCATCAATTGATATTTGAGTAACACCGAATAAATCAGAAACAACATTAGTAGCAATAACTAAAGTGTTAATGATCATAATACCTGAAGTGAAACCGAAACCTTTATCGATAACTTCAGTGATTAAAGTAGCAAAAACACCAGCACCAACCAATTGAATGTTTAAGAAAACAATTTGAGAAATTGATAAACTTTCACCATAATAACCAGAAAAGATGAAAATATTAGCTAAAATAAAATATTGAACAAAGGCAAATAATTTAGTTAAAGTTTGAAATAATTCTCTATCTTGTTCAATTTTAAAATTAACTTTAATATATTTCAAACCAGCTAGTAATTGTAAAATTAAAGCACTTGAAATTATTGGGAAAATACCAAATTCTAATAAAGTTCTTGGTTCACCAGCAAAAACACTACGTAAAAAATAAATTGGATCCTTTACATTAATGGCATCTTTGGAAACACCAGCTAATGGGAATTGAGTTAATAAATAAATCAAACCTGAACTAATAGTATATACAAGTTTATCATCAAATGGAATTTTTTCATATGGAAGTTCAACTTCTGGTAATATTGGTAAAATTGGCTTTACCAAATTAATTAAACTAAAACCAGCCATTATGCAACGATATGTTTAGATGATTCAATTGCTAAATTAAAAGAAGAAAATAAAATTGTTACTAATATATATGCAATGCAATTACAAATTTAAATTAAACAAATTATAATATCAATTACTAGGTTTTATTAAAGGGTAAGTTAATTGAATTAATTGATATTCATTATTCTACATTGTATTATTGTTTTCCAATTTACAATTAATTTTTCAAAATTTAGTTTGGTGTCTTTCTCTGCAAATTGCAACAAATTTGATATTTTTTCCATATTTTTTTTCCATTGAAATTTCAATATATTTTTCTAGAAATAGTGCTTTTGGTGTTTAACGAATTGTGAAAAATTGTGGGGCTGTATGCGGGGTAAGGATGTTTTTGACTAATTGCGTGTGATAAACGCTATTATCATATTGCACGATGTTTGCCGGGTAAATAGTTGCTATTGGAAATTATTTGTTTTTGAGGATAAATGACACAAATTAAAGTATATTTCAAATATTATACACTTTATTGAACAATGATTGTTAGGTTTACTTCAATGCAGACAGCACCATTGAGTCATAAATTGGTGTGCATTGTTCTACAGAGGAATACGCTTATGATGAATCTTCAAATTCGCAGTTAGGACAAGAAGTGACTTCGGCGGTTAAATTTATTTAGTTCAGAATTTTCCTCCGTAATTGGCTTAAAACAATAGTTTTAGTAATATTATCAGGATATATGACATTTAATAATTGGTTACGTGTTAAATGTTGTAAAAAAAAATTACTGAGAGGTCAGTGTATATGCATATACGCAGTAGGAATGGAAGGTCAGTATATGATAATTGAGATGTACCTAATACAGATTATTCTCATTATTCAAATAGATTTGGTACTTTCAGTACTCTTTTAAAAGAGTACTGAAAGCTATATGCTTTAATGAACTTGGAAATTATAATGAAAGTATTATCAGAGCTACTCTGTATCCCGTTTAAGGTAATTATCTGAAACATTTTTGTACAAGGGAATATGAAAAAATGTATTTCTTATTCAATACAAAATCATTCTACTACAAAACAAACCGAATAAATTTATCGTTTCAAAATTCATTGCATTATTCATTAGATTATTCATTTTAATAGCGCATGCTCCTGCTTTGCTATACTTTTTTTGCCTTTGGTTTTTCAGGTTCAGGTAAGTTTTTTATTAAAATAGTTTTTCGAACTAAATTGGAACTCCACGAGAAAAAATTACGATGATCAAATAAAAGGGTGACTATTTACTGGAATAAAATTTAATATGAAAAGGTACAATACTAAAAATAGCAAATATATAACATTGAATGTTAAAATATCCAAAAATTACTATTTTTAAAGGAATTAAATGGAATTAATACTCTAAAATATGTCACATTCAGTACAAAGAAGGCCTTCATTGTTATATGAAGATTATGAAGAGTCGATAATTACCTCAAAACAATCCAATGATCAAATACCCAAGACATTTGACCAACATTCATTATCTATTGATGATTTGGATATCATATCTTTGTCAACAAATTTTGACAAACAAATGTTACTAGGATCGCCAATGTATTTTGAAGATGATACATATGAAATTGATCAGTATATTGGAACAGATCAGCCAAATTATACAAACCATCCATTTCCCAAAAATTCCAATGCCTTCAATTTAGAAGATGTCGAACATTTCTCTAATATTTTTGATAGATTAAAACATCTACGTTCAAAATATATTATTTCTTCAATACAAGATAACTCATCCAATGTAAAAAATGATCTAGATGAATGGTTTTTATATCCTAAACCATTACCAAAATTTTGGAGATATGATAAAGATAAAAGATTTAGAAACGATGGTATAAATTTATTAGATAATGAAGAACCTGATTATGCGAAAGATCAAGGCTATTATTTCCCACTTGATGATGAACATGATTTTTTCACCAAAACTGTACCAGTAGATGAAAAAAATGTACCCTTAAAATCAAAATTATTTGGAAATGTAAGATATACAGGAGAATATTTTAATTTAGAGGATTATAAGAAAGAGTATTTGGATCATGTTAAATTAAAAAAATCAGATGACACAATTTGGACAGAAAATGATATACCGAGTTTTGAAATATTTAAAAAGGATTTTGAATTCATAATCGAATCGATTCAGAATCGTACATTAAATGAAATCGCTGAGAAAAGGCAAGATTATTTACTAAATAAGTTTGATTTGTTTCAAAATATAAAATCAAAAACAGAAATTTTTGAAAATAAGCATGTCCCTTATAGAGATTTTTACAATTGTCGTAAAATTGATCGTAACTTTTTATTAAGTGGATGCATTCAACAAAGACAAATATGTGAATTTATTTGGGAGAAGATTAATGAAGAGCCAAATCGAATAATTTATATTACTGATGAAGGTAAGGAAATTACCTTAAGAAACATATTTGGCTACGGTTGTCATCCAAACGATGATGCATCAGCAATTGGTCTAAAGATTATTGATGATGAATTTCTTGAATGGTATGACCGTGTTTATTTAAAAAGTTGCCATTTATACTCGATGACAAATATTGAATCTCATTTTAAAGGCAAATATATGAAATTTTATTTGCTTGCAAAAACATTTTTGGAATTTGATAATCATATCAAAGGTGAATATCTTGCAGAAATGTTTATCAAATATGTCATCCACAGTTTAGAATCGAATAAATATCTAATGTTGCAAGTGTCGGTGGATTTTAAGTTTTATGATTCTAAAGAAAAGAATTGGTGGAATAACTTTACGGATTGGATCCTGAGATGGAATTTAGTGTCTTATAACATTCGGTGGAATGTTAGAATATCTAGAATTTATACTAAATTATTCAATGCTGGTCTTGTTAAAAACTTTCAAGATTTCTTAGAACCAATATTTAATCCATTGTTTACAAAAGAGAATACCGAAAACATTGCACTTCAGTTCTTTTTATCTACTGTTTGTTCAATTGATTTATTAGTTGAAAATGCAGACGACTATATTTGGAAATCATTTACTGACGTTTATAATAAACCTAAAGACTGGATATCAGAGGGTGACAATCCACCAATTGCATATTACTTGTATTATATATTTAAAAGTTTATCCAAATTGAATGCAATTAGACATGAAAGAAAACAAAATTCAATTACATTACGTAATGGTTGTTCTACATTGACAAATAGGACGTCCCAATTTGGTAGTAAATATTACTTTACAGACCAAATTGAATCATTAGCATGCAACGTATTGCTTTGTAACGGTGGATTATTACAAGGTCAACCAGTTTGGTCATCATTAGCTTCATTACAGTATATGTACTATCTTTTCCAAATTCCAATCATTACATCACCCTTATCATCTGTTTCCAAAATTCTATCTAGTAATGATTATCTCAAGAGAGATCACAGAGAAACGTCTTTAAAAAGCACAAGTCCATCAAGAGATCTTACTGCTATTGAGCAAAATTCATATACACAAAACCCTTACTTAAAAATGTTCCAAATAGGAATGAAGCTTTCTTTATCATCAAAATCAGTCTTATTTAATAACTCATATACTAATGAGCCAATTATGGAAGAGTATAGTGTTGCTGCTAGTATTTATTTGTTAAATGCAGCTGATTTATGTGAGTTATCAAGAAACAGTGTAATATGTAGCGGGTATGAAGGTTGGTATAAAAGGCATTGGATTGGTGTTACAACAACACCGACGCATTTCCTAACAGATAATATTGGATTCGTTGATACGTTTTATGATATATCTGTGTCAGAAGGTGATAAAGGAACTTCAATGAGACATAATGTTCCGAGAATAAGAAGACAATACCGTATTGAGACTTTAAATCAAGAATGGGAGTTTATAAGTAATCGGGTCATCTAGTCATAAGTCATATGTTATTCGTTATTCGTATTCTATAAATGTACATAAATATATTTGTGCAGATGATACAATATTAAAGTCTACACTGTTTGTCATTAAATTCTAAATTAATTACTTGATTGAAATAGCAATTATTAATTCATGGCTAGGAGACTAATGAATAAATTATAGTTTCCAGCTTGGTTTAATATCTCTGATATATGTTGAATATTCTTTTAATCGTTTGATGTCACAAAATGATTTCAAGTATGATGTGGGTTCACCATAATAGAATAGCTTGAATTGGCTGTCCTTTTGATTTCCATTTCCTAGGTCCATAGATAAATCTAATACACCGACACTTCTTTGAAAGTACCATTTATTCACTATATTATCCTTTCTACTTCTCCATAATAGTTCTTTAGGAAACTTTTTAAACATTAAATTGAAGATGATATCGGATATTCCTAAAGAACCTTTCATTTTAGGAGTTACTGCAAATTTGTCTAAATATACAAATGGATTATCTTCAGGCCCTTCGTATGTTAAAATAGCTATACCTTCATAATCACCAATTACAATTATTGATGCAATTCTACCATTTATTCTATTCAAGTAGTGATGAATATCTAATGATTTTCCAAAACTTTTATTTATTATATCTGTTAGTTTTGTTAAATTAAGCTTCTCAGAATAATTTTCTTGATTTATTGATCCCTTGGAATAAAATTCCTTAGGTAACCCAATACTGTTATATTGAGTTAGAATTTTTGAGTCAAAGGTTTTGATATCAACACCTTTTTTAAGTACAGTAGTCACAAGTGAAGGATCTATATCAAAATTTGCCGTCATCTCAGAATTATATTGTCTAAATTCAGAGTATAATTCAGAGTCTATTGGTGCCATATATGGCATTTTGGTCTGCATTTTATTCTTAAATCTTGGCAGTGAAGATGATATTAGAGATCTGTCAGTTAATAAATTATATACAAGAGGATTTTTTTTATCTGAACTTAATAAAGCAGCATCAATGGTAGTTATAAGGCCAGTTGATGAAGACGTCAGCTTAGATAACACTGACTCCATCATTTGTAAATCTTGAAGATGTTCCTTATACTGATTTTGGATATTAGTAATCATGTTTTCCTTTACATGCAGATGCATTTTTTCTAACATTGATTCATTGCCAGGTTTCTTTTTCCCCAACACATTGATAATATTCAGAAGTTTTGTTTTCAAACTGGTATATTCTTGAGATATATTAACGAAAACATGAGAATTTTCTTGTCTTTCATCAGATGGTATTCCACCAATATTATTGATGATAAAAAATTTATCAATAATGGGTAAGTTTCCATCGCATAACCGTTTCATGTATTGAACAGTGTCAGATGCGAGGAATTCGGACGCATTCTTTTCGTTATATATATATGGTTTGATGATAGGTATAATATTTACTTTTGGTTCATTGAAGAGATTCTTCTGTGACTCCAAAATTGATGTACATTTACCTGTTTTCGATATTGATAGTGCATTATTTAAATGTAAAGGACGCAAACCAGCAACTGTAGTGACGATATCTAAAGTTTCAGCTTGTCTTAATATATGACGAGAAGGAGGGATAACAAATATTGGACTTAACCCTAACATTTTCAATCTCTTAACTGTCTCAGCCAATTGTGTAATCTTTTTCGGTTTCAAAATGGTTGACTGTCTTATTAATAAGAGACAATGATTTACTGATTTTGAATCATTAGTATATTTTGATAAATAATCTCTAGCTTCACGCTTTGTAGCAGTTGAGTTTAAAACTGACAAAATCAGTCTTTTCGAAGCAGCATTTTGCTGTTCTATTTTAAAACTCCCACCTGTGAATAATTGTTTCCACATCCAATCGAATAAACCCTTTGAAACGACTATAAAATCTCTTTATTCGATGAAACTATCAATATAGCTCAATTGAAAACTATTTTAAACAGGGGGAGGAAAATCAGCACCAATCTTCTTAAAAATAATATGAAAGTGTCTAGGAATATATCACCCTAATATGTCAATTAACAACTACGATCCTACTCTTGTTCGTAATTAAAACCTACTTGCTCATCTCTTAAATTTTTCAATAATATCAATATTTTTTCATATTTCAAAATTAACGTGTTTAAAGCTTTGAAATTTAAATAAACTACTTTGAAAGTATATAATGAATAAGATAAGTTGGTGTTATAATCAGTGTTCGTAGTGACTTGGGAAACAAGCAGATAGAATTAACAAGACTATGTCATTACCACAACATTTGCAAGATACTTTCTCTCCAGAAGAAATTCAATTCATAGTAGAAAATGAGCCTATAAAGATATTCCCACGTATTACTACGCGTCAAGTAACTCGTGGTTCACGTCAAACACAACTCAATTCACAAACTTCATGGAAACTAATTACTACTGATGATAAACCACTGAATAATATGGTAGCCATGCAATCTACAGAAGTCGTGTTATGGTTAGCGTTATTGTTAAAGCAACAAAATAAATGTAGTATCATAGCTCCACAATGGTTAACTACAAAGGAATTAGATAAAAGTATTCAATATGAAAAGAAATATACCGATAGGTTTAGTGTCATGCCTTGGAATTGGTTAGTATTATCACAATTGTTGTTTAAAAGAGCAGCAGATGATTTCCATGATCCAGTCCATGAACTTCGAAGTAGAATTCAAGATTTAAGAGAAATTAGACAATCTAAAGTACTAGAAGGTTTGAAACATTTGAATGAATCGCATTTACAATTAGATAACTTATCATTATTAGAAATCAATGAATTGAGACCATTTATCATTGGTATTATGGACAAATTGAGACAAGTCCATTCTGCTTCAATTTCGAACGATTCTTCACAATTATCACAAGATATTGACATGTAATAGTAACCCAATATCCACACCTAATCAAATGCATAAACTCTTTACTGCTAATTCCATCATATATGTTTCATTACTCAATAGGAAAAGTGTCAATGTTTTCCAAAATTCAATGAAAAAATAATACATATTGCACATTTTTTGGTAGAATAAACGCCTGAAGTTAAATATATAACAAATCATTTTTGATAGAACCAATTGATGTTCCATTTATAATAATATATCGTCATTATAAACACATTATTACGTTAGATTCTTCCCATTCATTGCATTCGCTTACCCGGCCTGAGACTTTACTCATCGCAAGGAAAATGGTTTAGTGACCGCAAAATAATTTAATATTTAAGCAATGAGCAAGGGATATTACATTCTAAAATATATTTTTATAGGTTGTTATTTACGTTTACAATATATTAGAACAAAGGCTAATTAATTAGCTAAGGATTATTATTACCATTTGCCAAAAAATGATGATGAAAAAAACTGCTTTATTAATTGCATTGAGTGCAGGTTTATCAAACGGTATTGTTTTACCAGAATTATTTCAAGGTGCTTTCAAAGTTGATAGCATTGAATCTGTCAATGATCTTAAAAATAGTGCTTTGAATTCTGAATGGCTTCCTCATATTCCATATTTTTTGAAGCCTATAGTTGACACTGATAAGTTACAAGAATCCATCAAATTGGAAGATCTTAACGCTACTGCCTGGGACCTTTACCAAATTGCTGAAAAATCAGAGAACGAGTATGGTCATCCAACCCGTGTTATTGGTTCTAAAGGTCATAAGAATACCATTGATTATATCTTGAATGAATTTGATAAGATGAAAGATTACTATGATGTTTCTTTACAAACTTTCCATGCTTTGACTGGTAAGATTAATTCATTCAATTTAACTGATTCTATCACTGGTGAATCTTTTGAAAATACTACTGCTTTCACTCTTTCTCCTCCAGTCAAACCATTTGTTGGTAGATTAGTTGAAATTCCAAACTTGGGTTGTCATGAATCTGATTTTGAATCCTTAGAAGATGACTCAAGCGATGAATATCATCAAAATAAATCTGATAAAAAGGATAAGAAACATAAGAAAGAAAAAAATGGTAAGCATGGTAAACATGGTAAGAAATTCGATGGAAAGGTTAAGAAACATGAAAAGGGTAAGAACCATAATAAAGAACAAAAAATTGCTTTAATTGAAAGAGGTAGCTGTCCATTTGGTACAAAGAGTGACTTAGCTGGTAAATACGGATACAGTGCTGTTGTCATTTATGATAATGAACCAGATGCTCAAGGTATTCATGCTACATTAGGTGCTCCAACCAAACACACCGTTTCTACCATTGGTGTCACATATGCTGCTGGTAAAGAAATGATTACGAAATTAACTCTAGATCCTAAGTATTCCTTATACTTTGCTATGGATTCTTTCGTTAAGAACATTAAAACTAAAAATATTATTGCTGACACTAAACATGGTGACCCAGAAAATATTGTTGGTTTGGGTGCCCATTCTGATTCTGTTGAAGAAGGCCCAGGTATTAATGATGACGGATCTGGTACTATTTCTTTATTAACCGTAGCCAAGCAATTAACTCACTTCAAGATTAATAACAAGGTTCGTTTTGCTTGGTGGTCTGCTGAAGAAGAAGGTTTACTAGGTTCCAACTATTACGCCAATCATTTAAGTAATGAAGAAAACATGAAATTAAGAGTTTTCATGGATTATGACATGATGGCTTCTCCAAACTATGAATATGAAGTCTATGATGCTAATAACATTGATAATCCAAAAGGCTCTGAAGAATTAAAGAACTTATACATTGACTTCTACAAAGGCAAACACTTAAACTATACTCTAATCCCATTTGATGGTAGATCTGATTATGTCGGTTTTATCGAAAATGGTATTCCAGCTGGTGGTATTGCAGCCGGTGCTGAGAAGAATAATGTTTTCAATGGTGATGTTTTAGATATCTGTTACCATCAATTGTGTGATGATGTTTCCAACTTGGCTTGGGATGCCTTCTTAATTAACACAAAATTGATTGCTCATTCCGTTGCCACTTATGCTAAATCATTTGAAGGTTTCCCAAAGAGAGAAAACCGAACTTCAAATGTTTATACTACTAATGAAAATGAATCTGTCCCACTCTTCAAATATAGAGGTGATAAGTTAGTTATCTAAGCAGTTGCAAACAGATATTTCAGATCAATATTTTTCTAATTTTTTTTACAGTAATTTTTAATATATTTTTAATATAGAATAAATACAATACAAGTATAGATTCTATTATTTAAACTTTTTAAATAATTAATATAAATAAAAATATATTATACTCTATCTACCGAAGCCCCCAAATTTCACCTTTACATTCTTACCAAATTCAAATGGATTTCCCTGTCCAGCGAACATATTACCAAATCCTCCTCCACCTCCTCTTGAACCATCATAATCGTTACGTTTATCAGAGTTACCCAAAATTTCATACGCTTCATTAATTTCAGACATCTTTTCATGATTTCTCTTTTGTTGTTCTTCTGATAATTGACCTTGTTTATCAGGATGATATTTTTTAGTAAGATCTAAATATCTCCTTCTGATATCCTTAGCAGATGCATCACGAGCGATTCCCATAATCTTGTAATAATCCTTATCCGAATTTCCTTGGGGAGGTGGACCTTGACGATGATGTTGCTGATGTTGCTGATGTTGTTGTTGACGTTGTTGGTTAAAAAACCACTCATGCTGTTGTTGTTGGTGCTGTTGCTGTTGTCTGGCCTGTTCTTCCTGTATAATACGATCAATAACTTCCAACTGTTTCTTGACGTATTGATGTGTAGAATCACGTATATTATTTTCGTCATAAAATTTTCTTACTTCCTGTTGAATATTTTGAGGAGTTCTGCTTCCCTTGTTCATAATATTTGCAATCAAGAACATTGCCATATGGGGATACGAATTCCATAAATTCCTTAGCTCATCTATTGGGTAAGTTTCTCCTTTAGTTAGGGAAGCATGGAAAAGGTTCCACTGTTCATTATTTAAAATTTCTTTTAATGCTTTCTTACAAAAAGAACTAGTTGATTTTTTGGTTTTTGGAGCCTCGAATGAGGCTTGACATAGAATAGCATCGATAAATTTCATAAAGTCAACCTTAGTTTTCGGTATATTATTTTGTCTAGTGCCACTATTTAGTAAGTTTATAGTAACTTCATCGATAAATTTATCAATTAAATTATAATTATTTGAAAATTGTTCATTGGAAGATGACTTCATACAAGGTTTTGATTCAATTAAGTAAAAATTTACCAATTGAAGCCAATCTATTTTCTTTTCTGAGTTTTCATTTAAATGCTTATAGACATCTGAATCTAATACTGATGAACGATGTGGATTTATTTTATTCAGTTTAGATTGCAACAAAGACAATTTTTTGCAAGGTTGATAATCCATGTCAAGGGCTAAACATCTTCTCAAATTAGTCGGCTCTGTAGTTAAAAACAACATTTGTATAACTGAGATTGAATGGTGAATTGAAAGTCTCTTCGCAATATTTAAATTACCACTATGCTTTTCCAACAGCAATTGATAAGATTTCATTAAATCAAATGCAATAGAAACATCTAAAGACTTTGATAACAAATATAATTTATAATCAATATATTTGTTTCTCAATTCAAGAGAAAAAGGTGAAATACTAAAGGCTTCTTCAAAATCATGTTCTATCTCATTATTATCGATATCATGTTTAAGTCTGTGCGTTATTATAGCTATTAAAGTAAGATATCTATCCTTGATAGTATTATGTTCTTCTGAAATATTTTCCCATAAGCCAAAATCAATTTTTAACTTGGTAGCCCTTTCCTTTGATAATTTAGAGTAAGCATCATTTAAATTTGATTCACTAGCTTCATCAAAAGCTTTCAATGCCTTTAATTCATGACCGAATGAAAGTTCAATTAAACCTTCTTTATATAAAAGTTGATTCAACAAAGATGTCTTTCTCGACTCATTACCATCTGAACAACCTGCGAGGATAGACTTCAACGATTCACAGTTTCTCAATGCATCACTATCGTATTTGATATCTTTAATGACCTGTTCAACTCCGGAAAGGTCACAATGGCTATTACTTGCAACCAATGAAGCAAACCATACCGAGTAAAATAAAATCCAAAACATTAGAATTCAAATATACAACGAAGTATGTTCAATGACTCCTTTACTGTATCACAATACAACATTTAAAACAATTCATCTATCTCATCATACTATTAAGTTTCTTAACAGCTTGACATTTTTATTTTTTTTCAAAAACTCAAAGGGCTCCAATGTTATTATATATTGCCTATAAATTTAAATAATCCACTGTCAGTCAGATGAAATGAACTAAACTCATATGAAAGTAACGTAAACAATGAAGCTACTATCAACTTAAATCTTGTCAACTTATAAATAAGAATTATCACTTTGAAAGAATGATAAAATTTGAATGAGAAATTACTGAGTCTTTTGAGGTTCTCTTCAAGGAAAATAGCATACCTTAAGAGCAAACCTCGAGTGTAATTTTAGCAAAATTAAGGGCAAATTATATATTTTGTATTTAAGGTAATAAAAATTATTTCAAGATTAATTATATATAGTTTCGTTTATTCTCATACCTATAAGCTTCATTTATTATATATTTAAGTAAATTTAAATAGTAATACTTCAAAACATTTGTCATTAAAATTATCATAAGAAGTGTAGAAGAATATTATTGAAAGAACCAAGATGTATTCAGAAGTAGGAGAAAATATTTCATTTACTCATCTATCATATTTAGTTTTTGAATCAGTTTTACAAGTTGTTATTATATCATTTGCTGGGTTTTGGAGTGCATACATGGGATTGATGAATAAACCTACTCAAAAAGTAGTATCATTATTGAATGTTGATCTATTTACACCATGTTTGATTTTCAGTAAATTAGCAAAATATTTATCATTAGCAAGGATTATGGAAATTGCAATAATACCTTTATTTTATGCGTTGAGTACAGGAATATCATTCTTGTCTGGTATGATAATATCTTTTATTTTACGATTAGATAAAGATGAAACAAATTTTGTAATTGCCAATTCCATTTTTGGTAATAGTAATTCATTGCCTGTTTCATTGACTTTATCGTTAGCATATACATTACCAAATCTGACATGGGATCAAATTCCAAATGATGACAGAAATAACGTTGCCTCAAGAGGTATATTATACCTATTAATATTTCAACAAATTGGACAAATGTTGAGATGGAGTTGGGGTTACAATAAATTAATGAAATGGACTGGTGAAAACCAACATCATATGCCAGATTCTCAAATCCAAGCCCATTTAGAAGTTGTTCGAGAAACTATTGAACATGTTGAAGAGGTGCTTATTCCAGGAACTCGAAATAATACTACTGACAATAACATTACTGGGTCAAGGTCAGTTTGGAAAAAGATGACAGATGAGTTCCTCAAAGTAATTAATAGCATCAAAAGTTATTTAAATCCACCTTTATACTCCATGATTATATCCATCATAGTAGCTTCCATTCCCACTTTACAACGTGAACTATTTCAAAAAGATGGCTTTATAAATAATACATTTGCAGAGGCAATCATTCAACTAGGAGCAGTATCCATTCCATTGATTTTAATTGTATTAGGAGCCAATTTATATCCAGCTGATGATGTATTCCCAAAAACACGCAATCACGATAAACTAGTGATAGGTTCAATTATCGGAAGAATGATTTTACCATCATGTTTTTTATTGCCAATTATTGCCATTCTAGTAAAATATATTAAAGTCAGTATTTTAGATGATCCAATATTCTTAGTTGTTGGTTTCTTACTGACAGTTTCACCTCCAGCAATTCAACTAACACAAATTACTCAGTTAAACGAATTTTTTGAAGCAGAGATGGCCAGTGTCTTATTCTGGGGTTACGTCGTGTTAAGTTTACCAATGGGTATCCTGGTAATCTCAGGAGCTATATTTGTCTTGCAATGGGCTAATGGTTAAGCCAAAACTGTAGATGGAAAAAATGAATGTATGTTTTTTAAACTTTGACTCAATCAATTTCAATGCAGAAAATTCAAAGAATAATAAAGTTATATAAATAAATTTATTTATTGTCAATAAATATACGATTTTTAATTAGATTAAACACATTTATATACTAGAGATAACAGTTATTTGCTGACACATCTTCTTTCACAGTGAGGCACATGATCACAGATGGTGTCGCGTTAAGAAAATAAATTTAATTTAACGCGTTCCATAGATGATAAATATGAATTAAATTGAAATATATCAACTATTACAAGAGATATTTATTATTGATAACAAGATATCTATTGAACTAAACAAACCATCAGACAATTACAACGATATGTATATCCGTAGAGTTGTTATTAAAGGTTTTAAGACTTACAGAAATGAGACTGTGATTGATGATTTTTCACCTCATCATAATATTATTGTTGGTTCCAATGGTTCTGGTAAATCTAATTTCTTTGCTGCTATCAGATTTGTATTGAGTGATGCTTATTCTAATTTAAGGAGAGAGGAAAGACAAGGTTTGATCCATCAAGGTTCAGGTTCTGTTATGAGTGCATCTGTAGAAATTGTTTTCCATGATCCTGAAAATAGAATTATTTTACCTTCAGGTGTTGCTCCATCATCAGATAACGAAATTTACATTAGAAGAACTGTTGGTTTGAAGAAAGATGATTATCAAATTAATGACAGGAACGTAACTAAAGGTGATGTTGTAAGAATGTTAGAAAGTGCAGGATTTTCAATGAGCAGTCCATATAATATTGTTCCTCAAGGTAAAATTATTGCAGTAACTAATGCAAAAGATAAAGAGAGATTACAACTTTTAGAAGATGTCGTTGGTGCGAAATCATTTGAAGTTAAATTACGTGCCTCTTTAAAGAAAATGGATGAAACTGAACAAAAACGTACTCAAATTGGTAAAGAAATGCAAGAATTAAATAAAAAATTAGGTGAAATGGAAGAAGAACGTAAAGAATTAGAAAAATATAATGATTTAGAAAGTGATCGTAAAGTATTTCAATTCACATTATATGATCGTGAATTAAATGATATTATTAATCAAATTGAAAAACTAGATGGTGATTATAATACAACATTATATTCATCAGAACAATATCTTCAAGAACTAGATAAAAGAGAAACCATGGTTGATGATGTCACAAAAGTTCTGCAAGATATTGAAAGTTCATTGAAATTGAAAGGTACAACTGAACTACAACAAGCTAAATCAAAATATACTGAATTATCAAACAGACTCGCTGGTTATGAAGTTAAGATTAAGGACATAGATTCCCAAATTGAATTACAAAATGAACAAACTCAAATTGATCAAACTAATTTAAACATTATATCAGAGGCAATTGAAGAAAAACAAAATCAATTAATTAAAATTCTACCAAGATTTGAAAAATTACATAATGATGAATCTGAATATAAGCTTAACCTAAGTGAATTGCAACAAAAACAAAGGGATTTAATGTTGAAGAAAGGTAGATATGCAAGATTTACTGAAAAACAAGAACGTGATGACTGGATTAAAAAAGAAATTGAATCTTTACAAAAAGAGTTAGAATCTTTAGAATTAGTTAAACTTCAACTTACGGAAACTCGCACCTCTATTCAAAATCAATTGAAAATAATTGATGAAGAAATTGAGGAATTGACAGATTCTGTTCAAGGACCAGGTATCTTAGCTGAATTAGAAGATGTTAAACAATCTTTAACGAAATTAAAGGAGCAATATTCTGCTAAATTTGATGAACGTAAAGAACTTTGGAGAACTGAACAGAAGTTACAAACAATTTTGGAAAATATGATGGATGATGTAAAAAGATCAGAGAGAAACGTCAATGAAACAATGAACAGAAGTTTGGCGAATGGTATTGCTAGTGTAAAAGAAATTGCAGAAAAACTAAACCTTTCCGATGACTGTATATATGGAACATTGGGTGAATTAATAAAAGTAAGCGAAAAATATAAGAGATGTGCGGAAGAAGTCGGCGGAAATTCTCTCTTCAATATTGTTGTCGATACAGATGAAACTGCTTCCTTAATAATGAATGAGCTTTATCATATTAAGGGTGGCAGAGTTACATTTATGCCATTAAACAGACTCTATGATGACATAAATGTAACGTATCCTCCAAATGACCAAGCTTCATGTACACCTTTAATTAAAAAAATTAAATACGACGCCAAATTTGAAGTTGCTATCAAGCATGTTTTTGGTAAGACAATTGTGGTAAAAGACTTATCTCAAGGTTCTAAAATTGCCAAAAAATATAAGTTAAATGCAATTACATTAGATGGTGACAGAGCTGATAAGAGAGGTGTCCTGACGGGTGGTTACTATGACCAACGTAGAAAAACAAAACTAGATTCATTAAAAGATCTTAAGAGTGCTAGAACTCAACATAAACGAATCTTAGCTGAATTAGAAGGTGTTAAAGAATCATTAAATACACTTGATTCCGAAATTGATCAACAAAATGATTTGATAAGAAAGGAAACAAACAAAAGAGAATCTATGTTAACCAACATTGACACATTGAATTTGAAACTCAACAACAAAAAGAATGAAAGAGAAATTCTAAACGAATCCTTATTATCATCTGTTTCCAAATATGCCAAAATTGAAACTAATTTAAAAGTTGCATCTCAAAAACTTGAATCTTATATTCAAGATTTAAGCCAACCTTTTGATAGTGAATTATCACCAGCTGAAAAAGAAGAACTAGAAAAATTGACCTCAAAAATACTAGATTTGCATCAACAATTAGAAATGACTACAGAGGCTCTAGAAGGTATTTCAGCTAATATTGATAAACTAAATGCAGAATTAGACTCAAAACTTGTTCCACAACAACGTGAATTGAATTTGAAGATTTCAGAAGCAAATAATGCATTTGTAGCTGGGTTAAAAGATGAACTAAATCTAATTCAAATTGAGAAGAAAAGTGTTGAAAGTCAATTTGAAATAGCCAACAACGAATTAACCATTCTTCAAAATGATATTGACAAATTGAACTCAGAGAAAAATAACAATCAAAAAATTCTAGATAAAGCTAATTCACAACAGAGATTGCTGTTAAAAAAATTAGACAATTTCCAAAAGGAAGCAGAAATGTTCATGATTAAAAAAACTACATTAGCAACTAGACGTGACGAATTACAACAGAAAGTCAGAGAATTAGGTTTATTGGCCGAAGAATCTTTAACGAAATATCAAGACTCAACAAGTGAGGAATTACTTCAAAAATTAAATTCAATAAATGATGAAATATCATCATTAAATAATGTTAACAAAAGAGCTTTCGAGAATTTCAAAAAATTCGATGAAAAGAAAACTGAACTGGTTGAAAGAGCACATGAATTAGACGATTCTAAAACATCTATTGGAGATTTAATCCAAAAATTAAAACAACAAAAGATCGCCGCTGTAAAATCCACATTCCAAAAAGTCTCAGAAAATTTTACTACTGTATTTGAGAAATTAGCTCCTAGGGGTAAAGCTTCTTTAGTGATACATCGCCAAGAGTCAAATGATGAAAATTATATGGATGACAATGATAATTTAGAAGCTAATACAGACTCTATCTATTCTGGTATATCGATATCGGTTTCCTTCAATTCCAAAAAGAATGAACAACTACGTGTTGAACAACTATCAGGCGGTCAAAAGACCGTATGCGCGATTGCTTTGATTCTTGCTATTCAAATGGTGGATCCAGCACCTTTCTATTTATTTGATGAGATAGATGCGGCTTTAGATAAACAATATAGAACAGCAGTTGCTGATACTATTAAATCTTTATCAAATAATGCACAATTCATTTGTACAACATTTAGAACTGATATGTTGCAAGTAGCTGATAAATTTTTCCGTGTTAAATATGAAAACAAGATTTCTACTGTTGTTGAAGTTGATAGACAAGATGCCATTAACTTTACCAGAGGTAGTAATAAATTATCTGAAGTTTGAAAAGTATCAATATTTGAGGAGGATAGTGGTTATGTTGCTATTTAAGTAAAATTTAAGAATCTAGCTATTGTTTTATAATTCATAATGTTATTGTTTACTTTTTTATTGTAATATTTTTGAAAAAAATCTATATAATGCTAAATGATAATCTATTATTAACTATTTCCTTTTTGAATCTTCGATTAAAGATGCAAACCCTCCACTAGCTTTCTTCTTCTTACCTAGTTTTTTGTTAGCAGTTTTAATGCTAATGAAACCGTTGTCTTCATCAGAAGAATCGTCGGAATCACTACTGTCACTGCTATCACTCTCTTCAATTTCTTCAGAACTTTCAGAGGAAGAATCTTCGGACATGATATTAGTCAATGGCTTTTGGGTTTGCAATGATTTAAAGCTTTTTTCTCTAACTTCTGGGACACCTCTTGAAACTAAATCCGATAATGAACTCAATGAAGGCCTTGATTTTGGTGGCAAACCTTGTAATAATGATGTAACTACTGGTGGAGTTGGCACATTTGATGATGAAGAAGGGCTTGCCATCATACTAGTAATTCCATTTTTGTTTGGGGTATTTTGAACAAGTGATTGAGTAGATTGTGGTACACTTTCCATTCCAGAAAAGCTGTTTGAAGAAATACGTGTACTCACAGGACCTTTTGGAGTATCTACAATCATTCTCCTTGTAGTTTTTGAATGAGTATTAGCCTCTTCCTCAGATGAACTATCATCTGAAGAACTTTCATCTGATGAGGAGTTTTCACCTGAATCATCATCATCACCGTTTCTATCAATTACTTGAGTCATTAAACCAACTGGAACACGAGGCTTTGTGATTGTAAATTTTGCTTTTAAACCCTTTAACTTGTCAACACCATTCATCGTTGAAATTTTACTAATTGGTGCTTCATTTTCCTTATCGTTTGAATTAGCATTATCTATATTTTTACCAGAGTCAGAAGAATCGACATTCTTTTGATCGTTTCCATTAATATTAGTTGTTTCAGTATTTGTGCTTTGTTTCTTCAGTAATTCAAGTTTCATTTTCTCTTCCTTTTCAATCAGAGCTTTTTCTTCCTTAGCTTTCTTTGCTTCCTCAAGAGTCTTTCGTTTTGCTTCTCTTTCTTCCTTTTCAAGTAAAACTTTTTCTTGCTTAGCTCTCTTTGCTTCTTCAAGGGCCTTTTGCTTTGCTTCTCTTTCTTCTTTTTGTTTAGCAGCTCTTTCTTCCTTTTTCTTTAAAGCTTCTTCTTGCTTGGCTTTCTTGATAGCCTCCCTCTCAGCTTTTTTCCTATTTGCTTCCTCTAACCTGGCAGCTTTTGCAGCCTCCTTCTCAGCTAATTTCTCAGCACGAATTCTCTTGGCTTCTTCCTGTTTAGCCAATTGTTCGGCTGGCGAAAGCTTTTTTGATGATTTTGGGGTACTTGAAACTGATGATTTAGAAGTGACAATAGAAACATCTTCATTATCAATTACATTACTAGAATCAGTTCTGTTTCCTTCAGTTTGCTCAACAGACGTGGGGCCATCTAAAATATTTTTAGCAGTTAAATGTAATGAACCATCGACGTGCTTAGAAGTAGTAGTGACTAACATCTGAGAGCTTGGACGGCTTATACGAACAGTGTCATTCCCTTCATCTTCAGCTTCATCATTTTGGTCTACCTCTTCAATATCATTATCAGAGAAATTGTCAATTCTTCTAGGTTCAACTTTATTAAGAAGATCAGTTACACTTTTATTTTGGACCCTTTCTTCTAAAGATGTTTTCCTTTGAGGAGGCAATTGAGAATCATTATTTACTGGTAGCTGCGCTAAATTAACATCTGAAAATTTATCACTACCCTGTGGACTGTTTCTAACTGGGGAACCATTACCATCAGCAATATAAGTATGAACTTGGTTTGAATGTTTAGAGTTTAAAGCATTTGATTGTTCATCAGAACTAGAATATTCAGAGTCTGAATTTTCCATATTTTGTTCGTATGGTTTTTTCATTGGAATTCTTTCAGATTTCATTGGTAAACCCAAAGATGGGCTGGAAGGTCCTTCTTGTAATTCTTTTTCAATTTCAGCAATTCTCGGTTCTGGAATAGTTAACATACCTGAAGTAATTCTTGAAGTTTGTGATGATTTTCTAGTAGAATTAGTTGCTGAGAATAATCTATTATCTAAATTATTTGATTTTTCAGACACAACTCTTTGACCGGTTAAAGTAACTCTATTTGGAGTCATTGTAGAAATAATTGGGGTACCTGAAAGCAATCTTTGTTGCTTAGATTTATCTGGATCAACAGTTTCTGATTTTGAAACAGTATCAATAGTTTCTGCTACTGATTTAATTCTTTTTGAATAATCTATTCCTGAACTAATACGAATAGGTGGTGATTGCGGTTGATTTGGTGGAGGTAAAAATGATCTATCTGCGATATCATCATTAAAGTCATCAGTGTCCTTAATAGATTGAGATGGTGGAGGATAAATTTGATGAGCCAATGGAGTAGAAATTCTCATATTATTATTTAAACTTCCTTTAACTAATGATGTAGAAGGGCGCTTTTTTGTAACATTTAATTGTTGTGATAGTGGTTGAGAATTACCATTATTCAATTTCTTTTTCTTATAACTGCCATAAAGTGATGCTTGTTCTGTTACAGTATCTGAATTGATTTCATTTGATATAAGTACTCGTACTGTATTTTCTAAATTGAACACATCTTTTACAATAAAATCAGGATCAAGGTCACAACCATTAGAATCTTGTAAATTAAGAATTTCAATTTCTTCATTTAAATTTGGGTACATTTTTTCACATTTATTTAAGATCTCATTAGATAATTCATATAAATTATTTGATGGTTTTGTAAAATGTAAAAATCTTTTTGTATTAATTGTGGAAACAAAATTTGGAGAACTGAATCTGTTACTACCCATTTGAGAAGGTAAAGTTTGCAATTGAGATTCATTGTTCATCACTGTATTATTTGATTGTAATGAGATAATTCTTGATTGAGTAGAATTATTAAATTGTGAAGAATTATTAATCACATATGAAAAATTATTTTGAATGCTTGGAGGCACTAACTCTATTTGTAATTTATACATTTCTGTCTTAAGTACAAGCAACGATATATGCTTTCAGGAGTGTGATGTATAAATATGATTAATTATATAATTACAATCCTAATTAACCCATTGTTAAATAAGCTGCAAAATTTTTCTATAATTTTATATTTTTTTTTTTTCAAATATGATAATTTTTAATGTAAGCGATGAGATGAAAAATTATATATGATAGTGAAGAAGGACAGTAATAAAAGTGTAGTAAAGTGGCAGTATTACTTCAATGGGTATAATGACAAGTAGCATATTAATCTACTATCATAGTTATATTTTAAAATTATATTTATTGTAACTAATATTCTAATATATGAAAATGATAGACAATAATAATTAATATTAAGGTGGTATATATTTTAATATTTATCTTTTTGATATGTTTCAATTTTCTACCAAAATATTATTTTATAAAAAAAATTATCAGTTTAAAAAATACATATACTCAAATATAAGCTAATTTTATGTAAAACTATTATATATAATATCAAATTTTTATTATAATAGGATAATTCTAAGATTGATTGTTAGCATTATAGCGAGTAAATACAAAAAAAAAAATGGACAAGTTCGGAGTCGAACCGAAGACCTCTCCCATGCTAAGGGAGCGCGCTACCAACTACGCCACATGCCCGTTTTACTTTTAAATTCATAAAAGAAAATAATCTTGATAGAGGTATAATTTTAATTTTTTTTTTTCAAATAAATGCATTATTACATTTATGCAGTAACTAAAATTTGTTAAAAGTCCAAGAAACTGTTAGCTATTTCTTTTTTAAGCTAATTTTTCCATACTGTCGCTATATGTTTGAACAGACAAATTGGCAGTAAACATTGATCGTTTTTCACTGTATGAATTGTATATAAGGATAAATAAAGAAGTGATATGAAACCCTTTAGATGGTTCCCTTATATCTAAAGTAAAACTCTCTTTGCTAGTGTTCAATTTGTTAAGTAACTTGAAGAATCTTCAATTGAACTATATATCAATTTCACATTATAAGAACTTGGATTGTCTCATATTCTTATCATCATACGTTTAAAAATGTCATCTCCTTTAGTTAAGTTAATCTATTAATTACTATGTAAATTTTTACCACCAGAGAAGGGTAACTGCAGCAGATCAAAAGTAATCTAACCCTGCTATTTCCCAGTTAGTGTAACTTTCAATAATTTATGACCAATGAGATGGGGGTGTTCGTAATCGAGTTGTATACAAAACCACAGGAAATTGCTTAACAGTTTTATTATCGTTAAAATACACATTGTAGGAACTAATTATTGAATTGTGTCGTCAGAAAAGGGTTAGGGAAGTAATAATAATAAGAATAATAATATAAGGTTCCCTTATTTCATTTTTCACTTTATGGCCAAGTATAAGAAAACCAAGTAGTATATTATTTTTTAAATTGAGTAATAAATATTAAAAAACCGCGACCTGTACGCCGATTTCTTCAAGGAAGTCAATTATATAGAATAAATAACATTAGCCGAAACATTACATACCTTCTACATGATAAAACAAATTCTCTCCTTAGGTTACTTACTGTTGGAAAACACCGAAACAAATGTCAAAAAACTGTAGCGACAGATCTCGTGGTTCTAGGAAATTTTTGATAAGATTCTATGCTCCCTTTCACTCCATTTCAAGGTAACCTTCAAATAGGAAAATATATTACTTAAATAGGTGCACTGCAGCGGTGCTAGGGTGTATCGAACGAATTAATTAAAATAAATTCAATAATTTATTTCGGATCACAAAACGTAATATTCTATTAGTATTCTTGTAATTTAAAGAAGAACATTTTTTTTTCCTTCACAGAATTTCTAGTAGAACTGAATTTCTATTAAAAAAATAAACATTGCAGAAACAAGGGATGGACAGTGAATCCCTCGAAGGGAATGCTTAAAGAACTGAAGTTCTTAATTCATCAAGTTAAACATTTTTTTTTTCTGAAAAAAATTGGCTTCTTTATCGTTCTGTAATTATTTCTGTGAGAAATGAATATTGTGCTGCACGTTTATGCCTTGTACTGGTGTTACTGTGGATCTAGAAGCATAAACAAAGCATCACCAGTGGAACAGAGTGAGGGAACTCTCTTTTCTCCCTGATACTTTGCGCGTAAACAAAAGAGCACGCCCGCATGACACGACGCGCGTGAAAATAAAGAGATTTAAATTGTGCACTAACAAATTAAACTTTTTATTTTTTATCTTTTTATTTTTTATTTTTTTTTGACCGAACCCCCAAATCTAATCTCGGCTGGACTTCTTATCTTTGCCCAAATGAAAATTTCAATTTTTTTTTTTGGGTTAAATTTCTTTCTCCAGTTATTCGTCTCTCTTTTACTTTCTTTGTGTGTGCGTGTAAAAATTTCTTTCCCCCATTTCATGCGGTGTGGTGTCATGTTACGGGAAAGATCAGTACCACTACGCATATTTCTTAATTCTTCAATTATGGCAAGATATATTTGTGTTTTGCAAGATCTCTCGCAATTTTGTACTGGGAAATGTTAGCACATTTTCTCTTTCTCATTCGTACTCTGTCTTGTTCTTTAGTAAGACCCCAATCTCTCCTCTTACTCACCAATTATATTTTCAACACACACACAAATTTTATAAATTTTCTTAAAAATATCTTTTTCGAAATTGCTTCTGTGTCAATTATCGGTAACAACTGCCCGCAGGGAACAGTCCAAGAATTTCCAATTACTTTTTTTTCTGGTCAACAAGAATTTTGTTTTGCTTCTTCTTCTTTTCTTTCAAGATTTCATTTGAGGACACAACTGCTTTTTTTTCCGTTTTTGAAATCTTTTTTGGGAATAATTAAATTTTTCATTAATTATTATTATATAAGGAATTATGTATTTCAAATAACCTTCCTTCAATGTATTGTTTAATTATTATAGATAATTAAATAGTATTTAAACATCAATTTTAATTGTACATATTTTTTCTTTTAATTTGAAGATCAATCAATTTGAAAAAACTAAACAAAACATACAGTGATGTTGTTCAATAAATTATCTTTGGCTACTGCTCTATCGCTAGCTTCTCAATTAGCTTCTGTTAAAGCTGGTGTTTCCACTTTCACCGTTGAAGGTGAAGTTTGTGTCGAAAATGGTAGTACCGTTACATACGCTTCCACCATTGGTAAAGATTCTTCTACTCATATTGTCACTGACATTGTTAACTCTGATGGTTCCGATATTAACACCAGTGTTACTTCTTCTGGTTTATACCAATGGCAACAAGATATTTTGGATGAAACTAACGCTA
Source organism: Vanderwaltozyma tropicalis (assembly GCA_030555675.1). Taxonomy (NCBI): domain Eukaryota; kingdom Fungi; phylum Ascomycota; class Saccharomycetes; order Saccharomycetales; family Saccharomycetaceae; genus Vanderwaltozyma; species Vanderwaltozyma tropicalis. The sequence continues at coordinate 245,723 of JANIWO010000003.1, forward strand.
AGAGAGCTTTACATGAAGATACTGCTGCTTTAACTTGGTCTTCTACTGTTGCTACCGCTGCTCAAAACTACGCCGATGCTTATACTTGTGATGGTAACTTATTACATGCTGGTAGTGGTTACGGTGAAAATTTAGCTATTGGTTACAGTCCAACTGACGCCGTTGATGCTTGGTACGATGAAATTGAATATTATGATTACTCAAACCCAGGTTTCAGTACTGCTGTTGGTCATTTCACTCAATTAGTTTGGGCTGATACTACTGAAGTCGGTTGTGGTATTAAATACTGTGGTGATTATTACGGTGACTACATCGTTTGTTTCTACAACCCACCAGGTAACTACGAAGGTGAATTCGCCGAAAATGTCAAACCATTGATTTAAATGTCTTTTTTTAATTAAATAAAGAAAAAATATAAACATTATCCCAATTTTGTACATTAACGAACTTTCCAGCTTTTTAAAAAAATAAAAAAACACTATATTATTAACTAAGCAATGATGATAATAATTCTAAAAATTTTAAAATTGTAATGAATATTGTTATAGCTTAACTTTAAAAATAAAAATAAAATTTTTGGCTTTATATCATATCTTTGATTAATATATATTTTTGCAACCTCCCTTATCTTATTCATTCGAATCAAGTGTTCCTACTTATTTGTTGAATTTTAATTCTATAAACATTAATAAAACTTTTTATAGTATTAGACATTCAATAATAATAATTTATCATAATAACAATAATAATCATATTAATCATATTTTTTTTTCCTAATGAAAAATGAAAATTAAATAAATTTGATTAAGTTTCTAAGTTAAAACATATTGTTGTTTGCATGGTTCCTCCCTTTTTAAATTTCTAAATTTTATAAGATTGCTAAGAATTCAATCTTTTTTCTTCATTTTATAGTTTAATTACTACTTTAATTATATACTAACTTTCAGATAATTACTTACAAATCCAAATATTTCTGTTCCCGTTGCAAGATATATAAATAGATAATCCCATCGATATATTAAAATCAGTTATTAATTTGTTCTAATAACTATAACTACCATTGTAAAACATATCTTATTAATAAAAGATGACAACTCATTCATTAATTATTAAAATATTATTAGAATCTATGTGAGCTGGAGGGTTCGAACGCGAGCAACACGTTTTGGTCCATTTATCGTTTTAATTCGTAATCTTCTTATACGGTTGCTTTATTTAAATTTCAAGTTGAGGCTTGATCAAAATGTTTGAATAAAGTATGTAATTGTTGATTGGGAATATAAATGTTATGATCGCATTTTTCAACCATTGTTAATTCAATTTAAGAAACCAGAGGTTATAATTAATTTCAATTTCATTGTTACACTTTTTTTATTTCAATAATTGTAATATATTTTCTTATATTACTATTTTTTATTATAAAATTCGAAGAAATTTTCTTTTAACGAAATTATCTTTTATTTGAATATATCTCTGTTTATTACCTCCCAATTTCCTGTCTGCTCCCTCCCTCTGGTTTTTACTGTGCTTTATAATATTTTAAAATATATTTCACTATGCCCCTAACTTTTGAATCCCAAAATGGTACCCCAGAAACTTCAATTGAAGAAACTTCTAATATTACCGAAACTACTACCATCGACGATGCTTCATTCGATGCTACCGAAGCTATTGCTGAACCACAACCAATTGCTGCACCAGCTAAATTACCATCTTTAAAAGATTTGCCACAATTAGGGTCTAGTTTTGCTTTTGCTAACACTAAAGTTAACTGGGGTCCAAATGTTAAACCTGATGCTACTCAAAATTCATCAGCTTCATTTGGCTCATCTCCTTCCCCTGTTGCTTCTGCTTCCAAGCCAATGCTTTCTAATCAAGTCCAAGAAGCGTTTACTTTAGATTTACAATCTCAATTGTCTATTACTAAACCTGAATTTTCTCGTATCATCCAATCTGTTAAACAAACCCATAAAGTTTCTTTGGAATCTACTTTATCCAAGAGTTCAAGAACTTTCTTGATCTCTGGTAAGAGTAGTGATGTTCAAGCTGCTAAGAGAGAATTAGTCAAGAAAATGACTAGACCAATTGATGTAATTATTGAAATTCCATCTAACTGTAGAGCTGCTATTATTGGTTCTGGTGGTAAGGTTATTCGTGAAATTTCTAGTACTTACGAAGTTAAAATTGATATTGCTAAGGAAGTTAATGAAAACTCTTACGATGAAGAATTAAATACCTCTATGGCTAATGTAACTATTCATGGTGATGTCGCCTCTGTTAATTTGGCCAAAGAAAGAATCATTTCCATTGTTAAAGAAGAAACTAAGAATGCTGTAGCTAGATTTAATGTTGATAATGCTAGAATTGCTGAATTTGTTGACTTATCTCAATTCACTAATAAAAATAGCGATTCCATTAAGGTTCAATATTTCGAAAGATCTGGTGACATCATTGTTTCTGGTTTACGTGAAGAAGTCAAATCTACTAAAGAACAAATTTTGAAGTATTTACAAACTTTGAACGATGATATGGTTGAAGAATCTGTTAAAATTCCTGCTAAGTTCCAAATCTTGATTGATGCTGATGAAATCAAAGAAAAGTTTAATGTCAACATCGTTTTCCCAACAACCACAAATGATGAAATGGTTACTTTTGTCGGTCAACGTAACATGATTTCAGAAGCTATGGCTCATGCTAGATCTTCTTCAAAGACTTTTGCTGTTGATTCTTTAGATATTTCTAAATCCCATAGTAAGAATTTAAACCATGCCAAGAACTTAGTTTTATTCTTCCAAAAATATAACACTTTGGACCAAATCAAATCCGAATATGCTGGTGTTAACATCCATTTACCAAATGTTTCTACTTTAGCAGAATCTCAAGATGTCATCATTAACATTACAGCTAAAACTGAACAAGCTAGTGATATTAAGAATGTCCGTAAAGATTTGATCGGTTTTGTCAATAATATCACTCCATTAGACGTTTTAATTGTTGATGACTTAGATTATGATTTATTCCATAAAGATATTAACCATATTTTGTTAGGTCAAGAAAAAAATGCTACTTTCATCCAACTAGGTGATTATTTCCCAGGTAATGATTCAGTTGTATTATTTGCTTTATCTTCGAACGAAGATTTCAAACCATCTGCTGAAGAAGTCTTAGAAACTTTGAAAATGGTTAATGCTTCCTTAGATCCATTACGTCAAAAACAAAACAGCTTGGAATCTACTACTTTCGATTTAGCTGATGATCTTCAAGATGAATTATTTACTAAAGGTAAAGCCACCTTGAATTTGTTGTTGGAAGATGTTTCAAGTGAGGGTGGTAATATCCAAATTAAACTACATAGACCAAATAAGAATCAATTATTAGTCAGAGGTAACGAAAAAGCAATCAAAATTGCTAAGAAGGCCATTGCTTCCATTACCGAATCATCATCTAAAACTAAATTGATCATCGAACTTCCTTCTAACACTGTTTCAAGATTAGTTGGTAGTAAGGGTTCAAATTTGGAACAAATCCGTGAAAGATTTAACTGTAACATTGATGTTCCAAATGCTGATGAAAATGGCTCCAAAGATGCTACTTTAGAAGTTACTTTAACTGGTTTAAGATACAATTTAGAACATGCTAATGCTTACATTATTGCTGAAGCCAAGAAATGGGCTGATATCATTACCAAAGAATTGATTATCCCAGCCAAATTTCATCGTAACATGATCGGAAAGAACGGTTCTTATCGTAACCGTCTACAAGACAAATACAATGTTCGTGTCTTGTTTCCAAAGACTGGTGATGTTGTCACCATTAGGGGCCCTTCTCGTGGTGTTAACAAGGCTTATGAAGAATTGAAGGCCTTATTAGATTTTGAAACTGAAAATGGTTACAAAACTGTTATTAACGTTCCAACTGAACAAGTTGCTGTTGTTATTGGTAAGCATGGTGAAACCATTAATGATATTAGAGCTGATTTCGGTGTCGAATTAGACTTCTTACAAAAGGCTACTGATGAAAAATCTATTGAAAACGGTTTTGTTGAGTTAGAAATCACTGGTTCAAGACAAGCTATCAAAGATGCTACCGCTAAAGTTCAAGCGATTGTTACTGAAGTTGCTGATAATGTCTCTGAATCATTGGATGTTGATCGTAAATTCCATAGATTTATTGTCGGTTCTGGTGGCCAAAACTTGAGAGACATCATTTCAAAAGCTGGTGGTGATGATATCAGAAAAAAATCTGTCCAAATTCCAAATGTTGGCTCTGAAGAAAGTATCATTGTTATTGAAGGTCCAAAGAAATTTGTAGAATCTGTTGTTAAGCAAATGAAGACTATTGTTTCTGAAATTGAAAATAGAATCACTAAAGAACTTGAAATTCCAAAGGAAAAGCAAGGTGCTTTAATTGGTCCAGGTGGTACTGTTCGTAAACAATTAGAATCTGAATTTAATGTTGTTTTGGATGTTCCAAATAAGGGTGAAACTGGTAAGGTGAAAATTTCTGGTTCCGCTGAAGCCATCGAAAAGGCTGTTAAGAAAATTACCTCTGAAATTATCAAGGATGATTTTGATATGGTTATTCAAGTTCCAGCTGCTGTCCATGAGTTTGTTTCTGAACGTGGTTCTTTCATTCAAAAATTAAGATTTGAAAAATCTGTTAATGTCAGACACGGTAACAGTTCTAGAAGAGCTACTAAATTGTCTTTTGCTGATTTATCAATTCCTGTTGAAAAGGCTTCAGGTGATGTTGCTACTGAAAAGGTCAAGGTCACTATTGAAGAAGTCGGTCAACCAACTGTTGAAGAAAGTGATGATATCCCATGGAGATTGAGTTATGAACCAGTTGATCTGTCAAGTATTTTGGGTGAAGAAGAAAAATTTGAAAAGAAGGTTGAAGAAAACCCTGAAGAAAAGAAGCAAGCTATTTTAGCTTCTGTTTCCAAAATGATTGAAGATAGAATTGCTCTAGCTTCTCAAGCTACCTATGCGGCATATGTCTGGATTGCTGACACCAAAAAGTTCAACAAGGTTGTCGGTCCAGGTGGTTCTCAAGTCAAGAAGATCAGAGAAGCTACTGGTACAGTTATCAACGTTCCAAGAAAGACTGACAAGGTAAACGACATCATTTATGTTAGAGGTACCAAAGAAGGTGTTGAAAAAGCTAGTGAATTGATATCTAAATCTTTGAACTAATCAATGCATGATCTTGAATAAATAGAGAAGAGAGGATCAACTTTTTTACCGTTTTTTTTCAAGATATTTTTAACGAATATATTGTATACCTATTTAAAGAAGTACATAACTATAAATTTTAAACAACTTTATTAAACATATCATACAGATCATTCCATATGCACTTGAGTTATGATGTATTGTTAATAATTATAATAAATAAACAATAAATTTCATTTATCATATAACTTTAACCAATAAAATTTCACTTTCACCTTTATTGAGCAGGGCGGCCCTTCCCCGTTTGAAGTAAAATATATCACAAATATTTTAAATTATAAAAATGATATTGGAAAGGTATAGCTCTTGCTTAGCTTTGCTTAATTGGTAGACATTTTGATCACTAAGGCAATATTCAATAGACTGTATATATATATCACTTTAGTTCCCACAAATGATGAAAGCAAGTTCTTTGAGATTGGCAACTGTTAAACGTTGTTTATCAACTAGTGCTAATGGAACTACCGTTATATCTCCAAAGACACACCCTATCCGTAATTTCATATTAAAAACTACTTTTGGTGTATCTTTGTTTTATGCTGGTGGTGTTGCTTTATCCCAATACAATGAGAAGTTTGCGGATCTATATGTTGCTTACGTTCCTTTGGCAGAAGATTTGGTAGACACTTATGAAGCTTACCGTTACAACCAAAGGAAGCAATTAGTTAATCCTATCTCAATTGATGAATTGAAAAAAAAAATTCAAAAAGTTGTTTATGGTAATCCTGAAAAGTATCAAGCCATTTCTAATGCTGATTTCGAAAGAGAGGTAACAGTACCAACAAAATTATTAGATTTGGAAATGATTAAGCTGGACCCCCAAACAACTGAACCAAGGTTTTATAAAGTTGTCCAGGATTTAAACAAAGCAGTGAATACTATAATTGCTCAAAATATTTATTTAACAGATTCTCAAATTTCTTTTATTTTAGAATCTTATAATACTTTATCAACTGCAATTTCTCAATATGACAAGGAGGTACAAGCTATCTTGGATGAAAATATCGAAAAAAGAACTAATATCGCTGTTGATACCTTGAATGAAGAATACAAACAAAAAATCATTGAAAAAGAATCAGAACTAACAAACAAATTTGTTAACGATTTTAGTAATTTTAAAGAACAATTGGAGCAACGTACTGCAAATGAATTGATGACTGATTTAAGAGCTAATGAACAAACATTATTAGCCAAACATGCAAACGAAGTTGCTTTGTTGTCAATTACTCAAGTTGAAGAGTTTACAAAGATTTTGAAAGAAAAAATAGACAAAGAGAGAGATGGTAGATTAGGGCACCTAACTGAATTAGATTCAAGTGTAACGGCTTTGACTAGCTCGATCGATAAAGTTAATAAGTTATTGGTTAAAAATGAAGCCATTACCCAAATGATTTTAATATTAACTGAAATCAAACAAAAATTATATGTTTCTGGCACTTATAATGAAGGTATTAATCTTGATAAAGAGTTAGACAAGATTAAAATGCTATCCAAGATTTTACCTGGAAACAGTTCATTTTGCTCATGTTCTTCAAAATGCAAATCAAATTGTAAATGCAACAAGAGCTGTGGTATGAAGAATGATACTTTGATTAATATAACAGTCTCCGAATTAGAATCTGTACTTTCCAAAAGAAATTTATTATCTAATGAACAGTTATATAATAGATGGAGTTTGTTGGAAAATGATTTCAAAACTACGTCATTACTACCACAAAATCCAGGTATCTTAGGCCATATGTCTGCTAAGTTCTTTTCATTCTTATTGTTTACCAAACGTGGTGTTTCTCCAGAAGGTACAGACCTAGATAGTGTCTATTCTAAAGTTAGCGAAAACATTAGGTTATCAAAGCTAGATGTTGCATTAGCTGATGTAGTAACTTTGAAAGGTTGGCCACATGTGTTATGCCAAGATTGGATTAAAGATGCAAATGCCAAACTAGAAGTACAATCTCTAATTGACATTCTGGATGCTGAGATCAGATTATTATAGGAAACTATATTTACTTGATAATCATTTTTCATCTTACTTTCATTAATGTTATTTTAATTGGAATAACTTATTATATCTCATATTCTATAAATCAATCAATTCTGACCCTGTATATTTTATATTTAATCGAAAAACTATATTATTATCACTGCTGTTATCACTATTTCAATATATTTTCAATATTACTTACCATTATGCATATTCGCTACGATATAAGCTAATTTCAAAAATGAAATTTCAAATTTAAAAACATGAAATATCATATATTTCAGTAATGTTTCTCGATATAAATTGTTACTAACTTATCTCAATAATCACGAAGAAGTATCACTAATCAGAGCATCATGTCCAATTCTGCCTTACAGGTGTATGGTGGTGATGAAATCTCCGCTGTTATTATTGATCCAGGTTCCTTTTCTACAAATATAGGTTATTCTGGTACTGACTGCCCACAATCAACTCTTCCATCTTTTTATGGTGAATCAGTAGATGAGTCGTCAGAAGAGAAGAAGATTAAAAAAATATTCGATGAACAATCTATTTGTTACCCACGTAAGGACTATGAAGTGAAACCAATTGTTAGCAATGGTACTGTTGTTGATTGGGATTCTGCTCAAGAACAATGGAATTGGGCATTACAAAATCAATTACATTTAGAATCAAATGCAGGTACTCCTGTATTATTAACAGAACCAATTTGGAATACTGTGGAAAATAGAAAGAAATCCTTGGAAATATTATTAGAAGCTATGGAATTCGAAGCCTGTTATTTAAGTCCTACTCCTACTTGTGTTTCATTTGCTGCTGCAAGACCAAATTGTTTAGTTGTAGATATCGGTCACGATGTTGCAAGTGTAAGTCCAGTTGTAGATGGTATGACTTTATCCAAAAGTACAGTTAGAAACTTTATTGCAGGTAAATACATCAATGAAATGATCAATAAATTCATGAAACCAAGAGAGATAGTACCGTTATTTGAAATTAAACAAAGAAAACCAGAATTAATTAAAAAATCTTTTGATTTTTCTATTCACGAGTCTCTTTATAAATATGCCAACGATAGAGGTATATTTCAAGAATGTAAAGAAACTTTATGCCATATTGCATCTACCTCATCTTTAGAAAAAATGAAACCACAATTAGCTACTATGTCAAAGAGATCTTTTGAAACATTATGGAACGAAGAGATTATATTCGAAAATGAAACTCGTTATGGTTTTGCAGAGCAACTATTTAAACCAAATGTTGGTGATATTCCTGAAAATTGGCCTATTACAAAAGATGGTGTTGTTGAAACATGGCATAACGATTATGTTCCACTAAAGAGAAATAAACCGGGTGCCAACGTTAAAACAGACAAAGAAACCACTGAAGAACCTACTCCACTTCCAACCAATGAACCAGATGACACATATCCTTCTGAAGAAACCAATGAAAATGGTAAAAGGGAAATGGAAAGTGACTCTAAACAAGAAATTAATACTATACCAGGTATAGCTGATCTTGTAGCAAGCTCTATTAATGCAACTGATGTTGATTTGAGAGCATCTTTAGCTCACAATATTGTTGTAACTGGTGGAACTTCTTCTATTCCTGGGTTTAATGATAGGTTGCTATTAGAATTAAACAAAAAATTACCAGCTTTAAAGTTTAGAGCACTAACTACTGGTCAAACCAGAGAAAGACAATATCAATCATGGTTAGGTGGTAGTATTCTAACTAGTTTAGGTACTTTCCATCAACTATGGGTAGGAAGACAAGAATACGAGGAAAGTGGTGCTGATAGACTACTAACAGACAGATTCAGATAATGTAATATAATTATAATATAAAATATCAATAGATATATATATAATGCGTGTATAATGAATGCAATAAAATTTAAATATAATTTATTTAATTGGTTTACAGATGCCTTGGTGAATCAAATCTCTTCCACATTCCATTAAAGCAAATGTTCTATTTTCAACATAACCTGCCTTATTATAAAAATCAGGTTTACGTTTCATTATTAATTCTGGATCTTTTATTTGAAGAAGTTCAGATAAATCCTCAACTGCACTTGACAATAACATCTGATTATCTACAAATATTTTAGTCAAATTATGCGATGTATCTGAGTAAAAAGCAACTGCAAATGACCATTTCAATACTGTTCGACTTTCATTCAAGGTTCTTAAACTTTCTGTTAAAAATTGCCCCTCAATCCATGAAACGCCAATCTTTTCTTGTAAATGTTTAACTTTATTTCCAACAGTTTGTCCCAATTGCCAGTCTAGTTTAGCAGAAACCTCATGCTCATTAAACATTCTGTAATAGAATGTATATCTTTTTATTGTTTTGCTGGCATCTTCAACAGTTACTTTATTTTTCAATTCATCAGTATCATACATTGTACATTGATAAAAATTAGTTCCATGAGGTTTCCAGTCACCTCCACAAATCCAACAGAATTCATATTTACAACTTCCACAAGCCATGTGGTTACATCCACCATTTTTTTCAATATTTACTGAACATTTTGGGCATTCTTTTGTATGAGAAAGCACCCAATTTAAGTTTTCTGATTCTTTCTGAGCTTTCTTGATCCATGCTGTAGTTATATTACAATCTGCTGGTGAATGAAGTTCAAAGCCACAACTAAAACAAAACTGGTGGTATAAATTACATTTTACAAATGGTGAACAATGTAATCGTATATACTCAACAAACGATGATGTATCTTTTAGATGAATTATACATTTACAATCAGCAAAAGGGCACCACTTATAATTATGATTATGTTTTCGAACGAAGCTTTTGATCGATGACAACATTAACTTATTACTGGAATCAAGTCCCATAATTTTATCAATATCTTCATTCTTTAATGCTAAAGGACATTCCATACAACTAATAATATTGCCTTTGTTTAATCTATCTTCAATATAATGTTTGTAACAGTCAATACAATATTCATGATTGCACTCTAATGAATAAGTTTCTGTTGATTTTTCTTCACAGCATATGCTACATGTGAAGTTCTCTTTAAAGTTAGGACCTCTCTTGACTTTATTATCATCCTTTTGACTACTTACGTGAATTCCTGTTTCTGTTAACACAACGTCCATTTTTTCAGTCCAGTCTTCCAATAATCTTTCTTCATTCCAATCATATTTCTGAAGTAAAAGAACAATATCTTCATGAGGAACAGAAAACATAGGTTGCAAATTACTTGCCCTTTTTAACATTTTATTATATATATCTTGAGTGGTTAAACATTCATACTTTAAATTTGGAACAGAACATTCGGTCAATGACCTTTTGGTAGAATTAGATACAGGAAGTGCCATTAAACTTTCTGTTAAATCATCACCACTAAATAGATCATCATCAATATCAAACTCAGACTCTTCAGTAAATAATTCATTACTGTCAATTACATCTGATTCTCCTGCTGGGGAAATCATATTATCATAAAGTTCAATGGAGTCACTGCTGTTAAATGTATCATCGTCATATATTAATGGTTGCTCTTCATCACTAATCATAACTTGTGCACCAAATTAATCTTATATGAATATTTTTTTATTAATAATGCACTTAAGTTTTTAGATCAACTATGTGTTAAATAGACTATTAATTAGTAATATCAAGTATTTTTTTTTTTATTCGCATGTCAATGAAATTAAATGTATGATATTTTATATAGTCTTAAATTTTGAATAGTTTAAGATGAAGCTTGGAAGTAGTACATCATAATAGATATTACATTAGATTAATTATTGAATTTATATTTGTGGGTGTAAATAAAAAAAATATTTATTAATTTTGATGCAGAGACCTGTACTATAGTCCCTTATATAAAAAATTAAAAAAAAAAAAAAAACAAGTTTAAGATTTTAATTTTTGGGCATTAATGTTCTTTATTCATTCATAACGAGTGTTCAACCCTGTCCAAAGCTGCTTTGATTTTCATCTCTACCCGTGTGCTTAGTTCATAATCATCTGCATAATTTTGAGCTCTTACTAACCATTCTTTTGCTTCTGGTAGACCGTCCATTTTTTTTAATTTCCAGGTGAATAATGCTCTTTCATATAGGGCAGTTGGATATAACCATGGATCATTGTCCTTTTTAACGTATTTTACTTTATTATTTTCAATAGAAAAAAACTTTGGTAAAACGTCTTCATCAAGAATGATACGGCCTTCTTCAATTTTACCTAATCTTCTTAATGTCAAGGCAACCAATAAATCCTTTATTAATTCTTGATTTGAATCCTTTCTATCAATTGCAGGATTGTGATAGTCAGTAAGCATAGTGTGTGTGATTTCTAAATCTTCTTTTGACATTCTATTATAACCATTGTAGAAATAAGCTAACTCATGAACTGGTGAAGTACCAACAGCTTCCAAAGGATCATTTAATTTTAATTTTCTTTGAACAGCATTGAACTGTTCCACTTTTCTTAGCATAAACTTATCAAATGGTAAAGGTTTTGATTTGAAATTTTTTCCGTGTAACATTTTTGGAGCACCAAATATATATTCCTGAGCTTTCTTCTTATATATTTCTGGATCATCAACCTTCTTAATGCCTAATTCATGCATTCTATAAATTTCCAAATAACAACTACCAGCAAAATAATAATAAAGGGCATGAGACCAACCACTAATATCAATCAACGATAAAAAGTCAGTTGCAGCTCTATCATATTCATGTAAATGAACCAAGAAAATAGCTCTATTAAAAATCATTAATGATTTTACTTGTCTCATTTGAATCTTATCAGAATCAATAGAATCCATTAACTTGACAGCATCTCTTAGACGACCTTTTCCAGAAAGCATTGTAGCTTCATTTAACAACCATAAAGCACTATTTGGAAATAAAGCCCTTGATTGTAATAATGCATTTTCTAATAATTTATCTGGATGTAATAATGTAGCACTATCTAAATCACCTTCCATGTACGAATCATTGGTCTTAGCATTCTTAAGATATTTAGAATCAGGAGCTGGAATATCGAAATCAGCATCAGTGAATTGGAAGGGACCATCATAATAAAACATCAAAGCTAACAAACCAATACAACCATGTATATTTCTTTGTTTTGTAGATTTCCAAACTAATCTTAAACCAGCTTCACGAGAACCACGGAAACCCACAACAGACAAAACAGCACCGATACTGGATGGTAATAATGATAAAACGACTTGCAAAATACCGTAACATAAGTTGACACCTGAATAAATAAATTCATCTATTGTGGCAGTTGTCAAATCTAAATCATCAGTTAAGGGTGTGAAATCTGTGACTTCATCTTCAGTTTTCAGAAATTTCTTTCCATCCAAACCTAATTCATCTCTTAATCTATTAATTGCTGGTGAATTACCAATGTGAGCACCTGTTAGTCGTTTAATTCTCATATTATGAATTTTTTCAGCATATTTTAATACATGGTTATCTTCCTGTTCCTCTTTAGTTAATTCATAAGGGATATCAATTGATGAAAATGAAGAAGTCGAACTGGAAAAGCTTGTTTCTGATGGATTAGCATCTGAATTGTAAACAGAAGTACCCGATTTCTTTTCCTTTTCAGCCTTTTTGACAGCTTGGAATATTTCTTGAAGCATATAATAAGCTTTTCTCAATTTTAGTAAAGCTTTTGCTGCTTCAATCATACTTTCACTAAAGATCATTAATAGAGCATGCAATAAACATGATTCAGCATATGTGACTGCATAGACAGTGCCTGGTGGGTAAATTGAACTACTTTTCAAATCCATTTTCTGAGCAAATTGTCTACTCTTTAAGGATAACTGTTCTGCTTTTGCCAAAGTAGCAGAAGCTTTCTTCATTTCTTCAGCTTCAAATCCTAATGTAGCTTCTAAGAACTCGATGACACCACGAGCTAAAACATTAATTGTTTGATCGGTAGTATCATTTGCCTCATTGGATTTCAAAAGTTGATATCCTTCTTCTGCTCTATCATCTAAAACATAATCCATAGCTCTAAGAGCTAATTCAAAATCATGAGCTTGCTTTAGAATTCGTTTGACTTTCTCTTCTTTGGTCAAAGTAACAGCCCCTCTATTACCTGTAAGAGCACCTAAAACTCTAAACATTTTAATAAATTTGTATTTAGAATAAACTTGTACTTCCTTATATAATTTGCTATATAAGATTATGGAAATATTAAAGTGTATATTGTTATCAATAACACAATTGAGACATTTCTATTCATTTTTTAAAAATTATTAAAATCAATTTTCTATTTAACCTATTATACAGCTTAAACGCCTTCCGAAATATATAAAATGTGGAACTTGCTATAGACCATCTTACTGGAATGATTCTAAATAGTATTAATTATGAAGTTGATAAACCTATTTTTTAAGATCTATCATGAATGAATGATATTAATTAGTTCTATATATTTATATATATATGAAGAATGATTTTTAAATATGTACATTTTTCATATCCTTTTTGATTTGTTTCATTTCTTCTTTGATTAGCTTCTTACGATTTTTGTCCATAACTTTTCTTGCAATTGGATTCATAGCATCAACCATATATCTATCAACACTTTGCCATACTGATTGTTCCACTTCTTTTGGTAGTTTTCTGCCGTATAGACATTGATCTACTAGCCACATACCAACTATGAAAGATTTCCTATCCAATGTACTGTCTTTTCTTACATCTACCAAATTGTAAATTTGTTGTAATAAGTCAATAGAAAGGTTTGATCTAGACCAAATATCTTTGACAACCAAATTTAATATTAATCCATCTTCGGGAAGATCTAATAGTTGAAGTGATTCTGGAAGTAAACGGGCGTCTATCGAGTGATTATCTTCATTGATCATATATGACCACCATGGTAAAACATCTAGATAAAGATATCTATTACTTACCCACATACTTTCATATCTTTTTTTCTCTGATTCAGTTATAAAACTGGAAAAATTGTGCGATTTCCATGGTTTATCTTCATTAAATAACTGAGTAGAAGAGTTAGAGTTATGATAGTGATAATGTAAAGGAACGGAGGCAGCTGTACTCTTTATTTTTTTCTTTAACCTTTCTCTTTTTCTGATCTTTTTACCTTTCTCCTTATTGTTATTATTACTGTTGCCGTTGTTACTACCAATATTATTTCCCCAATTACCATCAGATAAATCATACTCATCTGTATCGTAAATATCAGAATAATACTCAGAATCAGCATTAAGATGATCAACTTCATTACCGTACTCATCGTAACGAATTACTGGATCTTTTTCATTACTAGATTTTCTCATTGTGGTCTTAAGTCTGACTGTTTGAGATGCTTTAACTACAGCTCCACCGTCTCCATCGGATAAAACACTAGAAATCGGTAGATTTGTTTGACTAGGGTTATTACTACTTAGGAATGACCCTAAACCTGCACTATTCTTCAATATTTTGGTTTTCAATTTATCCATTTTAGTTTTTCTTGAGTGATTTGGAATTAAATCTGGTAGTGTACCTTGATATTTCACATTACCTCCACCTATTTTATTAAATGTTGAATATGTGGCTTTTGTATGAAATTGGTCCACTGTATTATGGCTATCATATAGTGTTGGTGTAGAAAATGTTTTAGTTACATCATGAAACGTTTCGTTAGATTTAGTCTTTAATTGTAAATTGTCTACAGTATTGTTAACTACCGGTAAAATGCTTATATCATCATATCGGTAAGGAGAGAAATGATTTCTTCTACTTTCTAAATCAGCAGATATTATACTGGCTTCGTACACTGATCCATCATCATGATGTATTGAAGAAAAAAGTGGTGAGACAAATGGAGGTGGCGTTGTAGTTTTAGGAATTTGGTTGGCTAATTGTTTTGACTGAACATCTGTTTTTGGTGGTATTGATAGCATTTCTAAATCAATAAATTTTTGTTGAGTAGAATTATTTTCAAATGCATCATTGGAAGGGTTACCAATTGTTTTATTTATACTATCTACAAGATTTAAATTCTTTATATTATCATATGAGTTATTTTGAGAATGCCCAATATTTGATGAAGATGCAGGTGATAAGTATGGATTAGCATTATTATCTTGATAGAGTGTGTTTAGAATTGGGATATTTTCATTAGATCTATTGAGGTTTGATCTGCTTTGTGGTGATGATAATCTAGAAATTGAATTGTTTAAACTTGTTGTTGATGAGTTTCTGAAATGTGAAATACCAGGATATTGCATTTCTGAATTTGATATTAATGAATTAACACTGTTGTTCCTGTTAGAATTGATTGGGAAAGGTTCCAGTGTATCAATTGATAACAAATCAGTGGGCCCCCCCAACGGGAGGTCCCATTCTGCTTTCATATCTGTAAGGCTAGAATGAGCCAAAGCTGCTGCCTTTATTGCTGCCATAGGATCTGGTGTTTTTTTGCTAGGAGCAGTTGGTAAAGATGAAGTATTTTGCCTAGACGGTACTTTAGAAGTACTATTATTTCTTGAATGAGTTTTTGATTTTGTATTAGTGTTGCTGTAAATTCTTGTTGGTTCTTTCCTTAAATTTAATATTATTGGACCTGATACATATATCTTTGGAGTACTGGAAGCACTATTTTTTTTAGTTTCATCTTTCTGTATAACTTTTGGAAGAGATTCATTTGAACCATTAAAGGAATTATTGCTCTTAACTTGCTGAATCTTTTTATTTTGTGTTGTCTTCGTCTTAGATTTAGTCTGCCCTACTGGTACTGATGATGTATTATTATTTTTTTTGCTAATAGTATGTATCACTGTTGTATCTACATTTAAATTGGAATGTTTTTGAAACATTAATTGAGCTGCCATTAGAGAAGCATCCTTCTCCTTCTGTGATAATGTAACATCCGTATGGATTGGTTTCTTCTTATGAAACATCATTAGATCATATACGTAATTGATCTTGCCAGTGGCTTATATGCAACGTTTACTATAAACTTAATGAATGTGGAGATTACCTCAGAGTTATGCAAAAGGCAAAAAAAAACTATGGAATACAAAATCTTATTCTTGATCTAAAATTATATTATTATATGAGATCCTCTTTAAACATACACAACCTTCTATAATTCAATATTAAATACATTAATTTTTCATAAATTATATACACTATCTCAGCTTATTTAATAAAATCCGTGTAAAACACTTAAACGGGCAATAATTTAAAGTTGATATTATAATTTCGCGATGTTCAAAAATAAAAATATTTTTTTTGGATTTTATTATTAGAATCACTATTAAGTTTTACTTTCAAGTAATGGATAACTGTTCTGAAAACAACTTTGCTAACATGTATAGCAAGGAATCAGTCATATTAACACTCAAAATTTGATGTTTGTTGGTTTAGTTTAAAAAAAATGTTCGACATAAGAATATAAATGGCAAGATGCAAATGTTCCATTTTTGTTTCAAGTATTTATGAATTAATAACTCCTTGAATATAATATGATGAAATGTTCCAACTGGATAAATACATTTTGGTTCTTAATGATCTGAGTGGGCAAATGTTGCCAAAAAGTATTTGGACTGTTCTATTGTATTTCTAGTGAATAACTGATTATTGTTAGTACCTCAAATATTAGCCGCCAATGAAAATGTGTCCATGTTTTATGAAACTGAATTAGTATTGGGGTAACCAATGGAACTATAAGATATTACAAGTCACAATTATATGATGAATTCTAGTAATATATATGTATATGTGCATGAAATGATATGTATTGATGACAATCAGTGTACAGTGTGTTATATTAATGAATTTAATATCATTATATGTTTGTCATTATCAACGGCACATGCCGTTCATTATGACTTGAAGAATAATAGTTGTATGGAATTGGTATTTTGATTTAGAACGTGATATTCGTTTACTGTTAGTGGCTTTTTCTTTTTGACGATTCTGTTACGATTTTTCTTATCAGTGAGATTAAATTTTTGTTCCTAAAATACCGTTCGATTACTATTAGAGAAAGGGACATAGAAAATATCAAAGATATTAAATGGTCTTACTTAGCAGGGTAATTAATAAAAAATGATTAATGAGTAACTTTGTTCGGCTTTTATTCATTTAATAATTGATTGATTTAATCATTAAACGTTTTCAGTATTTAATTTTAAAGTGTTGTTATCAATTATTATTCCTTTTAAAGTAACTGGATATTTGATATTAAGTTTATGAGAATCGTAATCTTAGCATTTGACAGCATAGGTATTTTGTAGTAACTTTGTACAGCTACTACCTATCAACCATTTTTTTTATAGTCATACTTTAAAATTATTGATATTTTTGAGAAACTGTCTTCAAATATTCAGAGTGTTATTGAGAAGTCTATTTAGTTTAACTGATCGAAACCCTACGAACAGAAACTTAAATATATTGTTAATTGAAAATAAATATAATATTTCAATTGAAACCAAGATCAGTTTTTCATTTATATTATTATCCCTGATACTCTATTATTTCAATCTCATTATATCATTTACAAATACTCATAAATTCAGAAAATTTTAAATAAAAAGAGATGTCACAACTCCATTCATCATTTTCACCTATTTTCCCTGTGGAGAAGGATACTACTATTCCTATTAATGAAGTTCCGTTGATACAAACACCTTCCATTCAAGTTTTCATTCAATTAGCTGAACCTGTGGTTTTTATTCAAGGTTTTGAGTCTAATCAAGTTACAGAGAGACCTCCAAGTATTTTAAGAGGTTCCTTGGTAGTAAGAATACTTAAGCCAACTAAACTGAAAAGCATTAATTTAAATTTCAAAGGTTATTCGAGAACTGACTGGCCAGAAGGTATTCCTCCAAAGAAACAGGAATTTGTAGAAATTAATGATATTGTGAATCATACATGGCCATTTTACCAAGCTTCGACTACTTTAAATAATACGTCACTATACCCTAAATCAATCAAAGATTCTATGTCATCTACAAGTATCAATAGTTTGAATGCTGATAAGGAGGATCCTATTTTGACAGAAAGTGGTGCTTCTCTTTTTAGACCACTCCCCACATTAGAAAATAGAAGTTTACAAAAATCAAAAACATATTCATCTTTAAACCTTGATACCAAAGAAAATGATAGATTAGAGGTTGAACCATCCAAAAACATTGCAGAAAATTCACATACCAGTACTAGAAGTTTGTCACCAATGGGTTTACTCCGAAGGGCAACTTCACCAGCACCAGGAGTGGATCAACAAAAACAAGTTAAAGCATCAAATTCAACATCTTTGTTTTCTGATTTATTGAGTAGCACATTTTCGAACAGTAGTAGTATATCTTCACATTCATCTCATAAAAAGGGTTCATCAACTAATATCATAAACAATGCCAGTAGCAATAGTCATGAACATTATGTTTTCCAACCTGGTGATTATGTTTATTCATTTGAACAAGCTATTCTAGCTTCATATCCTGAAACTTTTAAAGCCGATTTTGGTTTCGTTGAATATAATTTGACTGTTACAATTGAAAGAGTTGGTGCATTCAAGTCAAATATTATTGCAAAACATCCAATCACGTTGGTAAGAACACCATCTGATACATCCATTGAAGAAACTGAACCGATTGTCATTTCTCGTGACTGGGAAAGTCAATTACATTATGATATAGTAATTGCTTCAAAGGATATTATTTTAGATGCATTTTTACCGATTACATTTAAATTTTCTCCAATTGATAAAGTAACTCTTCATCGTATACGTATCTACTTGACCGAAACTGTTGAATATTATTGTAAAGGTAAAAAAGTTCATAGAGTTGAGCCAACAAGGAAATTTCTTCTAGCAGAACAAAAAGGTCCTAAACTGGAAAATACCCCCCTTGAAGTTAATACTTCGAAAGCCAAGTATCTAGGGAATCTATTAATTGATAAGAGAAATGGTGATTTGGTCAACAAAGATTTTGAATATCAAGTTTTCATACCAAGCATATTTATGAATAAACAAGCTTTGCATCCTGATACTGGTTTTGAAAAGATTAAAGCAAACCATTGGATTAAGCTTTGCTTACGTTTATCAAAAATGGTGAACGGAAAAAGAAAACATTATGAAATTGTTGTCGATTCACCAATACATGTACTACATAAGCTATGTTCACATGCCAATACATTATTACCATGTTATGAAACACACGTTGAGCACGAAAAAGCTGTCAGTTATATTGTAGACCATGACACGGATCACAATTACGATGTCCCTACTTATCATAATTCTAATATATTTTTTCCTAAGGAAGTTTTATTGTCACCAATTCTATCACCTGATGTTCATGCATTGAATGTAAACCTTCCAAATTCTCGAAATACAATTATTTCAGATCATAGCAATTCCACTGATAAACTAAATGATGCTTCTAAAGACCTATACACTTCTCCAAAATTGAAATCAAATATATACCAACCAGATTCATTGCAACGTGAATTGGCTTCACCTCAAGCAGTTCCCTTATCTCCTATCAGTTCTCCCTCAATGCAACCAATTGACTCAATTAATGATGAACTACCGCCAGATTTTGATTTTGATAGTGACAATATTACTTTACAAGGAAAAGACTCAAATTTATTACCCAACTGCCCTCCGACATATATGGATGTTTTGAAATCTGATGGTATTAGCCAATCTGTTCATCATTCCAAAAATATTGCATCATCTAAGTATGGTAGTAGGTCTTTAGAAAAATTGAGCAATTTCAAAAATGAGCTTGCTAATGGTAAAGGTGAAAGTCATTCTTCCCCTAACATCAGATCCAAGTTGAGTAACGTTATTGATAATAACTCCTCTTTTGATAGAGAAGAAGATACTGATATTGCATCTAATTTTAGCTTTCAACACTCAGATGTATCTAATTCAAATTTACCAAATGCTATATTCAAAGCCCATCATCCTTCAATACCATCAAATGTTGGAAATAACGATATTAGAAATGGTAGGCTAGGAAACTTTCAAGATATGCTTCCTTCCACAATTAGGTTCAATAATCCGTCATTTAACGATTTGACAGATGTATTAGGGAATGAAGAGGAAGTGCCACTTGATGTAATATCTTCAAATAACTCTTCAATTGATCATAGCATTCTTTCAGGGGTACCAGATGCTAGTGGGACTTCTTCTCAGCCACTACTTGAACGTAGTGTTTCAAATATTGATCATACAGCGGATGAATCTTTTTTCAATTCTACTGATTTAGGTGATGATATGATTGTGCGGCCTCAAGAGTCATCAGTTGATATAACAGCATTCTACCACAGAAACTCTAATTCATGGCATCCATTACAGGAAGATAAAATTAATACATTATCAAATATTGCCAGCAATGATTATTCCTTTAAAACAGCCAATAACAACGATGTTCTAAATGATTTTAAGCATGCTTTACATGATAGTCCGTCTATTAGTAGGATGGGTTCAGTTGACAGCGCAATAACATTGCAAAATAATCTAACAAAAGAAACTAATTCCAATATTGAATAATTAAATATATGTAGACAC
Source organism: Vanderwaltozyma tropicalis (assembly GCA_030555675.1). NCBI lineage: Eukaryota > Fungi > Ascomycota > Saccharomycetes > Saccharomycetales > Saccharomycetaceae > Vanderwaltozyma > Vanderwaltozyma tropicalis. The sequence goes on from JANIWO010000003.1 coordinate 266,468, forward strand.
ATAAATTCATTTTTTCATTTATTAGAGTTCATCTTATTCTTATAGAATATTCAATGCATTTTCTTTTTAAATATTTTTATTAATTAATTTAGTTAAATATATACTTTACTGAGACTTTATCTACCCAATTGATTCAGTACTGAAGTAAGCTCACTTGGTGTATATTTAATGTGTTTTCTTGGATTTTTAAAGGAATCTTTATACCTTCCATAAAATCTCTCATACATTGGCATTACTAATGCAATAATTTCAGATTTTAACAGATTCTTCAATGAAGGATCAGATAATCTGTACTGTTTGTATTTCGATACTAATTCTTCAAAACCTTCATTAAACTTTCTAAATTTTTCTTTTAATTGATCTTTATCTTTGGATGCAATTTTACCAGTACTGTCAACAAATACAGAATCCAATAAATTCGATGCAAGATCTTTCCAATCTGAAATTAAATAATTAATATAACGTTTCTTTAGTTTTTGCATTCTACTTTGACCTTCAGACCCTAACATTGAATTTAAACTAGATTTTTCAATAATTTGTTCAACTAAAGTCAAGTTCATAGTAATAAAAAACCCAATACGAGGCTTTTGTGTGTTTCTTGAACTATTTGGATTTGCTACATCTGGTTCTTGGTTAGGTAATAAGATACGTTGAGCTCTTCTCTCTAAGGATATTACTAATGTATCAATACAATCACTTAGGAAACATGATAATAATGATGCTGGATCACTCAGATTTGTTTTTGGTTGGAAAGTGTACTCTTTGTCGATATAACGTGAAGGCAACCAGCTATCTCTGGTCATGTTTGAAATTGCACCTTGGCATCCAGATTGATATTCACTATATTTTCTTAAACGAGACATGGTATCTACAGTAGCTTCAGTGACACCGTTATCAGCTGGTATATTGGAAAGAGAATCAGTTTTCGAACTAATTCTTTGAATTGTGCTTTTAAATAGAGATTGAGCGACTTTGTTTATATTTTTCGAACAGTCTTCGATAGGTTCGTAATTTTTCAATGGATTACTTCTCAATGCTCTCTTCACTTCATTAATACTATTAATCAATTCAAAGCTAAATAAACCGGCATTTTCAATGTTATTTTTAATCAACCCAATGTTTATATTAAATAGCCGTACGTATGCATTTATCAATGGTTTAATGACATTGGTTAAAATATATGGCTTTAACTCTTCTTGTTGAGAGTATAAATCATCAATCAAAGATTGTTCATTTGAAATAAAACCTAACAAAGCTTCTGTATAACCAATAATACCACTGCTACCCTTTTCATATGGAGCATTATCTGCTTTTGTCACTTGCTTAGCAAATGGCTCTAGGAAAGCCATACATTTCAAAATCATATCAGTTCTTTCTTGAATGAATATATCGTGAATATTAGAATTATCTGTCGTATTATTAAAATAATCTAAAATAATAGCCATTTCAGATAAAAATTCGTCTTCAAAATATGGAAAAGGTGTTTTCTTATTAATATTTATTTGAGGATCAAATGGTTTAATAAAATTTAAAATTGCAATCAAATATGATTTTAGAGTTCCTTCACTTTCTCTAACCGATTTCTCTAAATGTGTAACAATACCTGTAAATTCTGCATTCTTTTCTTGACTTGAATTATTTGATTTAATATCATCTAACATATCATCTAATTTATGAATAGCTTGAATATAAGGTTTCAAACCAACTTCATGGATACCTTTTGCCAAAACCAATTCATGTTTGGAGGCTTCGTTAGCTAAATCTTTAACAGATGACACAGAATTTAATGTACTATCTATATTTCTTTGCATAGTAGCTAATAAATTATTTCTAGTGATAATAGGGGTGAATAATTCACTAGATTGTTTAGTAGTAACCGCAATATTTTGTAAAGACTTATTAATTGTAAAAGTCATTTTATTGGCCTTCTCCAAACTTTGAGATAGCACTAAAACATCTGCTTCATCTATATCTATATCTGTACGAAACATTGTTCCTTAAATTTAAGATCAATTGTAATATGTATTGTGCTGATTTCTAAAAACCCTAAACCGATTTCCTTGCTATAAATACAAAATAATTAATCAATTGATACAACAGCTATATTTTCCAAAAAAAATATACTGAATTCAAATAGATTTGCTACAAATATTTTAGTGAATTGTGTATTGTTAATTCATCTTTATATGGTATTATTTCAATAAAATTTCAATATTTTTCCAAATTTTAAATCTTAGACATGCTGGAACCCGGGTAACCCGTATTTTGTATCAAAATTTTGAATTTAAAGCCATCTCATCTTAACTTTTGCAATTAAATATTATAATTATTACGTTTCTAACATTGTAAACTCAATAAATTAATAGTCCAATAGGCTGGGGAACGATGAGTGGAAATGTGCGTCCAACTGCTGAAGAGTTCAGAGAACTTGCATCCAATTTAGAGAAGGCTTCTTTGTTAAGTTCTCGTGGGAAAGCTATTAAAAGAACTTGTGATTTATTTAATAGTAATGAAAAGGTGATTAGTTGGAAGTTTAATGAATGGGATTACGGTAAGAATAATATCCATTTACCTTGTAATGCTCGTGGGTTATTTTTATTGGATAATGTTGAAAATCCAGTTATTGTAGCTAGAGGTTACGATAAATTTTTCAGTGTAAATGAAGTTCCATTTACTAGATGGGAATCGATTGAAAAAAACACTGTTGGACCTTATGAAGTTTCATTGAAGGCCAATGGGTGTATTATATTGATTTCTGCTTTGGAAGATGGTACTTTAGTCACTTGCTCCAAACATTCTACAGGTCCAAGAGATGATACGGATAGAAATCATGCTGAAGCAGGAGAACGGTTCCTATTGAAGCAATTATCCAAGATGAATATTGATCCTAAAGATTTGGCTAGAGAATTATATGAAAAAAATATTACTGCTGTAGCAGAGTATTGTGATGATTCATTTGAAGAACATATTTTGGAATATAATATAAATGATGCTGGTTTATATCTACATGGTTTAAACTTGAATCAACCAATATTTGAATCATTACCAATGCATGATGTCAATACATTCGGATCTAAGTATGGGTTTATGACAATCAAAACTATTATCATTAATGAATTTGATAAATTGAAGGCCTTTTTGGATAAATGTTCCTTGACAGGTTCTTATGAAGATACAGAAATCGAAGGTTTTGTTGTAAGATCTCATGATATTAATGGTAATACATTTTTCTTTAAATATAAATTTGAAGAACCATATTTGATGTATAGACAATGGAGAGAAGTAACAAAAGATTACATTCAAACTAAAACACGAGTCTTTAGTTTCAGAAAACATAAATTTATTACTAATAAATATTTGGATTTTATAATTCCTCTATTAGACTCAAATCAAGAAATGTGTGATGAATATATCAATGGGTTTGGAATAATCAAGTTGAGAAACTTATTTTTGCAGTCTTATGGTATGACAGGTATGGAAATCTTAAATCATGAAAGAGTTGAAGAATTAGCATTAAGAAATGCTGAAGATTATAATAAAATTGACAAAAATACAAAATTTATTATTATCCCAGTGGCTGTTATAGGTTGTGGTAAAACTACCACCGCATTGACTTTGACTAACTTATTCCCTGAATCATGGGGTCATGTTCAAAATGATGATATTACAGGGAAGGATAAGGCAATGTTAATGAAAAAATCACTAGAATTACTTTCTAAACCAGGCATGAAGTGTGTAATTGTGGATAGAAATAATCATCAATATAGAGAAAGAAAACAATTATTTGAATGGATAGAAGAATATAAAGAAGATTATTTACCATATGACACTAATATCAAAGTCATTTGTGTTTCTTTCACGGATTGCAATGACCTTGAAGTTGTAAGAGATATTACTATTAAACGTGTTTATGATAGAGGTGATAACCATCAAAGTATCAAAGCTTTACAATATGGTGAAAAGAAAGTGTTGGGTATAATGGATGGTTTTATTAAGAGATTTCAACAGGTAAATGAACAACAATTACCGGATAGTCTCTTTGATCTTGTAATATATTTGAGAGTTCAAGAACAAGAATCATCTTTAAAAAATTCAAAAATAATTTTGGAAGCTTTACATGAAAAATATTCTGTACTAGTTCCAGAAGTTCCAACTGATAACGACATTTCAACGGCATTTACAAAAAGTATTGAATATAAGCCAACTATTACAAAAATAGTGAGAAACGGTAACAATTCAACAAACTCTCCTTCTGACAAAATACAACTAGAAAAAAAGAGATTGAAACCTGTTTATTTTTCAGGCACACTCCTAGATAGTTCAATTATTAAAACTGAACTACAAAAGTTGTTATCTTCAGATGGTTGTTCTGTTGCAGATAGTATGGTGATTAAAGATATTTTCGAGAACAATAAATTGCAAGAATCTTTTCACATTACGCTAGCTCATGTAGGTTCTTGTAAAAGAGGTACAATAGCCCAACAACAGCTGTGGACAGAATATTCTAACCATTATATTCCTACTGTGAAAAAATTGGCTAAATCTTATAGAAGCAATAGTAATCAAGAACTTCCAACCACTATCAGAACTGATGATAAAGTAAAGTTTTTCATAAAAACTATATGTTGGGATAAAAACATTGTTACGGCAATTGTTGAATTAGTAGACAATGGTATAACTAATTTAGAAGGTCATGTTTTATCCAAACTTGGTTGTGCTAATGAAATACCGCATATTACTATTGCTCTGTTAAATGCTGAAACTAAGCCATTTTATTCAAATGAACTTTGTAAAAAAATTGCTAATAATGATATCGATGAGTATACCAGGGTTTGGGATATTTCTAATCCTATAATATATGAATCTAATATGACTATTAACTTTTAAAATCATAAACAATGCATTATTATATATATTCAAATACGTAGATAAATTGCAAATAAAAACTGATATTTGATTTCATAAACTACTAAAATTTAAGATTAATTTTTTCAGTTGTTTCTCATAATCTAGTTGTTGTTGACTTAATATTTTCTGTTGATTAGTTAATTGACTCTTTCTTATTGATAAATCTAATAGTGCTTTTGATATAAGATCATTAAAAGAGTCAATGCCTGTTTGATCTTTTAATATTGGACGAGGTGGTGGAATTTTAATGAAAGAGGTTACATTTAGTTTAGTAGATAAATTATTTTTAAGGTTAGAATTTCTTGATAAAAGTTCATTTTCCCATTTATGTAATGATATTGCTTCAGAATCATTATTTGCTGTTTCTATTGCTTGTTCGATCATTTTTCTTCTCCTATTATTCTCTATAGCTTTTTCATTTGAACCAATAGCTAATCTTTCATCTTCAAAATCTCCAAGTTCAAAATTATAACCAGAATAATCCTTGTCATTTTTCTTTTGGACCCGACCATTTTTACCAATAGTTTCTATAATATCCAACTTATCATCCTCATCTAATAATTTGACATAATCCTTCTCATTAACTTTCTCACTACCACTCATCATTTTTTTTCTTAACAATGACTTTTTCTCTTTTAACAATTTAATTTCTTCTTTGGTGGGCAATTCATTTATACTATTATCATCATACTCTTCTACGTCATCCATTTTTTCCATATCTTCCATATTCATGACGATTCCTTTAGAAGAATTGTCATATAACTTGGAATAATCAGAGGAATCATCAGAAACAGTGGGGATCTCTACTTTCATTCGAAGTTTTATTCTTTTTTGATTATTCAAAATAGTCTTCTTCTTAAAAACAGCATGAGATTCACCAATTGTATCATCTGTTTCCATTCTATCTTCTTCTTCATCAAAATTTAAACGTATTTTCTTGTTACTTGTATTATTCGACTGATGAATCGTATCCTTATCTTCATCATTACTCAAGGGCAACCGTACCTTATTTCTCTTCTTAATTACCATCACTCTGTGTGTGTGTGTATGTAGACATGACTATTAGGTTTCTCTACACTAGCTTGGCATAAAGTTACTTATACTTCCATCTCATCTCTTTTAAAATAAATTTCATATTGAAAAATTAAAGCGTATTATAACTTTTCAATGCTTTAAAATATGATTTAGATAGTTAAAGATCAGTGTTAAAGTGAGAAGTACGAGAAGTACTAGCTTAAATTATTGGGAAGGCATTTGATAGGATATTCAATTGAGAAGTGTGCCAAGGTTTTTATAATATGTCTACCTTAAAGGAAAGAAAAGAAGATTTTGTATCCGGTTTAGAAGGTGGTTCTATATTAGAAATTAATTATGTTACTACAATTGCATTGTGCAGTTACTTTTGTTGGAATTTGATAAGAAATAATGAATTAGGTACAAGTGTTGATTTTGTGTTGATATGGGTTTCTTTGTTACTTTCTATTACTAGTTATTCGGATGATCCATCTCTATTAATGACGTTATTTTTAGTACCTTGTTTAATTATCTTTTCATGGACTTTGTTAATGGGCAAGACTAAAGATAATTCAGAAGATAAGGAAAAGTATAAAACTGACTCTTCTAACGATGACACATTTAAGTTGGTTAAGAAACCATTCTTGACCGCTTATCGTGGCGGAATGCTTATAGTTACAATGTTAGCCATTTTAGCAGTAGATTTTAATATATTTCCTCGTCGTTTTGCTAAAGTTGAGACATGGGGTACATCTATGATGGACATTGGTGTTGGATCATTTGTATTCAGTAATGGTATTGTTTCTTCAAGATCATTGATTAAAGAAAAGATGTACCCTGAAAAGAAAATGAATTTTATTAAACACGCACTATCAGGATTTAGAGCTAGTCTTGTTTTATTAGTTATAGGTTTATTGAGATTATATTTTGTGAAAAACTTGGAATATCAAGAACATGTCACTGAATATGGTGTTCATTGGAACTTTTTTTTAACATTAGCATTATTACCTACAGTTTTGAGTTTTATTGATCCAATTGCTGAATATATTCCTCGTTTTTTAATTGCGTCTGTAATTTCCATTGTTTATGAATGGATTTTAATGAAAGATGATAAGGCAATGTTAACATTTTTAATATTAGGAGAAAGAGTTGATTTTTTCAGTAGCAATAGGGAAGGGATTTTATCATTTTTTGGTTACTGTTCTATCTTCTTATGGGGCCAAAATACAGGTTTCTATATTTTAGGAAATGTTCCTACTAAGAATAATTTTTACAAACCATCTATAGACGTTTCCTTAAATAAGAAGCAAGTTAAGGTCAAAGGCAATAAACCTAAGACAGTATCATTTTTGGATAAATGGACTACAGTTACTCCACTATTTGGGTTATTATCATGGACATGTATCTTCTTGGTATTATCCAATATAGTATTTGCTCTACATCCATTTGATGTCTCTAGAAGATTTGCCAATATGCCATACACTGTATGGGTAATTGCCTACAATCTGGGGTTTCTGTCTATGTACTGTTTAATTGATAAAATCTTTGGTAACACAGAAGACAATTATTTTATCCCAATGACATTAGAAGCTGTGAACAGTAACGGTTTATTTATGTTCTTATTGAGCAACATCACAACAGGGTTAGTAAATATGTCAACCTCCACCATAGATGCATCAGATTCTGTTTCAATTACTGTACTATTGGCATATTCTTTTTTCTTGGCAAGTGTCTCGATATTCCTTTATAAACGTCAAATTTTTATCAAATTTTGATTGATAATTACTATAAAATTGACTTTTAAAATAATATAAACTTTAACTACAATATATAACAATTATATAGAACAATATTATATACTCATAAACCTTATAAAATGAGACTTGCTACATTGAACTGCCATAAATTGTCGAACTAATTGATTAATTTTCAATACCTTTAGACATTTCTTTAATTTCAATATCAAAATTTTGATATTGAAAAATAACAATGGGCCATTGTAATAATAATTATTAAGGCTGTTTGTCAGTGAACTGTTGAATATATAGCCTATTGAGAAGTTAGAACATAATCGTGTTAGGGATATACTATATCTCTGTCTATATTTGAGGTATTTTTATTTCGATCAAAGATTATTTACTCGTTGCATTCTTAGTTGATTTCAAATCAAAGAAAACTAGTCAACCTTTTTAAGTTTATTTTATATTTAAAAGGGAAATTATTGATTTCGATTGGTAACAGAGATATTCAAGTTTACTGAACTATGTTAAGAAAGTATGAAAGGTATTAAAAGAAAGTACTCGATCTCTGATATTGCCAATATTGATCCATCCTTTAAAGATGTTTTAGGTTTAAAGACTGAAAGAGTTAATATTATAAATGCAGACCCAAAAAGTACTATGTTTGTTATATGGTTTGTTGTTTCATGCTACTTTCCAGTAATTACAGCATGTCTGGGTCCTATTGCCAACACTTTGTCGATTGCATGTGTCGTTGAAAAATGGAGAGCTAAAACAGTAAGTATTGATGGTTTGGAAACTAAAAAATCAATATTTGACCCCACTGGTATATTCATTGTCAACATTATTTCTCTAGTAATAGGATTTGCCTCAAATATTGTCTTATTACTTCATTTTGCTAATAAAATTAGTTATAAAAAATCTCAAATAATTAATATTTTAGGTTGGACTATAGCTGGGATAATGCTTCTAATTGATGTCATTGTGTGTTCAGCAAGAGATATGATAGATGGATATAAAAAATCAATTGGTTTTTGGTTTGCATCATTCACATCGGGATTGTATTTATGTTGTACTTTTACTTTATCAATTCACTACATTGGATATGCATATGGAAAATACCCTCCAAAATTTAATTTGATTAAAAATGAAAGAGCTGTAATGGTATTCACAGTTCTATTCTCAGTATGGTTAATCTGGGGCGCTGGTTTATTTTCAGGCCTTCTTAATGTTTCATATTGTACAGCATTATATTTCACAGTAGTATCGTTGTTAACTATCGGTTTAGGTGATATTTTACCAACTTCTGTGGCTTCCAAAATTTTAATTTTGATATTTTCATTGACTGGTGTTATTATATTAGGTTTAATTATTGCAATGACTAGAGGTATAATTCAAAAATCTTTGGGTCCTATTTTTTTCTTTCATAGAATAGAAGCAAGTAGAGATCGTGCATTTAAATTAATAATGAGAGATAATGTCAAATTAACAGGCAAAGAAACTTTTTTCTTAATGAAACATATTAGAAGAGTATCAAAAAGGAAACAAGTTGCATTTTCACTAGTCTCTACCATATCTATTTTCATTACGTTTTGGCTGTTAGGAGCTATGGTTTTCAAGTTCGCCGAGGGATGGTCCTATTTCAATGCTATATATTTTTGTTTCCTTTGTTTACTAACTATTGGTTACGGTGATTTTGTGCCAAAGACTGGTGCAGGTCGTGCATTTTTTGTAATATGGGCCATAGGTGCTGTTCCTTTAATGAGTGCCATTTTATCTACAGTTGGTGATACCTTTTATGATTTAGCCACAACTTTAGATCTTTCAATTGCTAAAAGGTTTCATTTAGATATAAAGTCTGTTATATTAAAGAATCGAAGTACTTTTGATTTATTGCAATTGAATTCTGGTGAGATCTTAATTGGTTCTGAAGAAGATGATGATGATGATGATGATGATGATGATGATGATGATGATGATAATAATAATAATAATAACGAGAACCAAGATATTCAGAGCCATAATTCGACATATCATTCATCAATTATTAATTCTAGAAGACAAATCCCATTTACAATACCAATGGAACCACCACTACCACCATTATTCGAAGAAATTTCTCAATACACAACAGGTGAAGCTTCTGTTAAATCAGACACGGAATCTTATTTAAAAGCAGAATATTCAAAACTTCATCGATTAGAGTTACTAGTAAAAGATTTGAGACATATAACGCGATTACATGAGGAATCCAAACATGAAGTACTTTCATATGAACAATGGGTAGAACTGCTTAAAGATTCTACAATTGATGAGAACGATGCTAGATTAAGAGACCCATATTTTTGGGTCTCTCAAGAAACACCTTTAAAGTATCCTTTAGATGAAGTCAGATATGCAATTACCAAACTTTTCCGTAAAGTGAGGGCAGTTACAATAGAGATGTTAGAAAATGAGCGGATAGCCTATCAACGTGTTCATAAGGAAGTAACTGAAAAAATCGATGATAAACTTGATGGTACAGAACTTAATCCATCATCTTCAAGCTTTACATCATCTGATAATAACTCTTTTGGAAAACGAAGACGTTCTAAATCAATTTGAAAATAGAGTTACAAATAACTACACTTTTACAATAATAATAATAATAATAATAATAATAACAATAATAATAATATTCATTACGATATAAATGAATACATCTCGGCATTCATAGCATCAAATTCATACATTAAAGTTGCAATTTACAATATATAACCTACATAGTTTCCCTTGAAAGGACACAAATGCATACATATTTATTAATCCAAGGTATACCTTGATCCAAACACTTAAAGAGCATCTAACAACTGGCTAAACCCCATTTCTCAACACATTTATAGCCGTCAACTCTTATCACACATTACAGCTTATTTATAAATTTTAAGTGTGCAATGAGGCTGGACATCGGAAATTTTTAAGGAAATTCCTATAAAATGGGATTGATATTGGGAATCGATGAGTTTCTAAATGTTAGTATTACAATTCTAGTAATTTTATATAGAAGCAAGTGAAGCTTTAAGTTTTAATTCGTCTGTGTATTAGAATTTTTCTAGATTATACTTTTTCATCTATTGTTGTTACTTAGAAGCAAGTATTTTTGGTCTTTAAGTAAAAGCCACGTTTGGATAACAGATGACTGAAACTGTTGGTGGAGTTTTATCTGGTGTTAATCCCTTTAATTATAATGCCAGTTCTCCAATCACATTGTTTCTGTTCCAGATATGTTTGATTCTGCTGATGTGTAACTTGATGCATTTTTTTTTCTCTAAGATAAGACAACCAAAGGTCATATCTGAAGTTATTGCTGGTGTTATTCTTGGTCCTACTGTTTTAGGTCAAATACCAGGATACACCAAGACAATTTTTCCAACAGAATCTATTGTTGGTTTAAATTTAACTTCTAACTTAGGTATCATTTTATTCATGTTCTTTTTGGGTTTGGAAGTCGATACTGAATTTATTAGAAGACACATTAAAACAGCTTTATCATTAGGTTTAGCAAGTTTAGCTATTCCATTTGGTTGTGGATGTTTATTAGCCATTCCTTTATATCACACATATGCCAATAAAGATACATCCGAAGCATATGTTAAATTTTCTGTCTTTATGGTATTTATTGCAGTTTCCATTTCTGTCACAGCTTTCCCTGTATTATGTCGTATTCTTAATGAATTACGTCTTATTAAGGATAGAGCTGGTATTGTTGTTTTAGCTGCAGGTATTGTTAATGATATTTTAGGTTGGGTTTTACTAGCGTTAAGTGTCATCCTATCAAATTCCGAATCTAGTCCAGTCAATACAGTTTATATTCTACTTTGTACATTCGGTTGGTTTCTTTTATACTTTTACCCTGTTAAGTACGCTTTAAAATGGGCTTTAGTGAAAACTCATGAACTGAATAGAACAAAACCGTCTCCTTTTGCAACTATGTGCATCTTATTTCTGATGTTCATATCTGCTTATTTCACTGATATTATTGGTGTTCATCCTATTTTTGGAGCATTTATTGCTGGACTAATTGTTCCAAGGGAAAATAACTATGTCATTAAATTGGTTGAAAGAATGGAGGATATTCCTAATATTGTCCTAATTCCAATTTATTTTGCTGTTGCTGGGTTAAATGTGGACCTAACTTTATTGAATGAAGGTAGAGATTGGGGCTATGTTTTTGCTAGTATCGCAATTGCAATTTCTACAAAAGTGGCTGCTGGTACAGCCGTTTCTAAATTGCATGGTCTTTATTTTAGGGAATCTTTGGCTGTTGGTATTTTAATGTCTTGTAAGGGTATAGTTGAAATTGTTGTTCTTACTGTTGGTTTAAATGCTGGTATCATTACCAACAAGATTTTTGGTATGTTTATTTTAATGGCTCTAGTCTCTACTTTCGTCACAACTCCTTTGACTCAGTTAGCATATACTGATGACTATAGGAAGCAAATTCATCAGCTGATAAAAGAAGAAAAAGAAGTTGATACAGAAAAGGGAGAAGCTGAAACTCAACTATTGAATGATAACGTTGAAGTCATGACTTTAACTAAATTTGAAAACATTAGAGATTTTTACCCTTCACGTTTAGTTAATGTTATTAATTCAAAAGAAACAGTTTCAGCTAATTTAGAACTTTTGGATCTATTGATATGTGGTAGGTCAGATTTTGTGAAATCCCCAAAGATTATGTTAAATAATACCATTAGTAGAAAATCTAGTATCTCAACTTTGAGATCTAAATCTTTAAAAATTAAAAGATTATTATCTCATAAAGATGAAACTGATCCAGCCATGGCAACCATTAGTGAAATTCCATCTAGTTTTGAACTACCTATTCCTTTGGTAGCAGTTCGTTTAAAAATGTTAACAGAAAGAACTACGGATTTGCTGCAATCATCAACATTCTATAATGAAGAGCCAGACTATGTTGCAAAAGCTGATCCAGTTTTACAAATTTTTGATATTTTCTCAAGATTAAGCAAGATTGCATTTTCTGGTGAGTTGATATTTTCTACTGTAAGAGAGAAAGCTCAAAATATATCATCAATGGATACATATGGCTCAGATTTGATATTATTGCCACTTAAAGGTATAACATTTGAAAGTCATATTGCAACTGAAGCAGAAGAAAGGTATTCTGACTTTAACCAAGTATTTTCGCAATTAATAAGTTTGAATGAATTGCCTTCCAATTTTTTTACAACATTGGCTTCTTCTTTGAAAAATCACATTATCTTTCAAATATCCAATACTGGTGGAAAACTAGTTAATGACAGATTTAAAACTAGGAATTTTAATTTAATATTACCTAATCCATACTTGACATCTTCAGATTTTTTGGCACTGTACTTATTAATATCCATTAGTCACAGGGAAATACGTGACGGAAATAGTATCAATGCAACTATTTTTGTGAATAGTAAAAATATACATTTTTCAGATAACTTATATGATCTATTTGCTATAGAAAACTGGTTTGATGAATCACTTATCAATGTTGTCACTATCGATACTGATACTGATTTGAATTTAGAATCAAATCCCTTTATTGATTTAGTCCTTTCAAGTGGTTTGATTGATATTTTTGATTTAGAAGATAGTACTTTCATTATTCCTGAAGTGGCTTTCTCAAAACATGAGCCGTTATCTTCTGTTGTACAATCATTATTAGTTCATGGATTTTATAAAAAATTCAACATAGTAATTGCTCATTATCATTTCTATGATTCAGAATTTACCAAAGCTGAGTCGATAACATAATTAAATATAATTTTTAGATTATCATGATATTTCACATTTTATAAATATATTTATGATATTTACGTGGCTTAAATAAATATAGCACTTCATAACCGAAATATATCTGTTTAAAAGCTAGATCTGTTTTCTTGTGAAGAAATTCTTAATTTCGAAGAATTTAATTTATCATTTGATTTGATAAATGTAGCTAGTTTGGTAGTTTTAAAGTTAAATGTATCAGGTACCGAACTAAAAGGATGAGATAGAAGCATGTCGGCTGTTGGTCTTTTTCCAGGATTGATTTCGAAACATTTATCAATGAAGCTCTTTGCTGTTTCTGATATCAAAGGAAGAGTGTCTTCTGGAATTGGTGGGGCACTTTTGGCTTGACCAATTTTAAACATGGCAGCAACTACTTCAAAATTTGACCATGGCCTTTTACCTGCAAACATTTCTAAAACAATACAGCCTAAAGACCATATATCAACTTTTGCACTATAACCTTGTTTTGTATCTACCATTTCAGGCGCCATCCAAAAAACAGTACCTCTCATGGTCATTTCAGAATTCGAATAAATATCGTTTGACTTCCTAGAAATGCCAAAATCACTAATTTTACAAATACCATCTTGATCTAATAACAAATTATCGGCTTTCATATCTCTATGTAAAATACCTTGTGAATGTAAATATTGCAAACCTTTCAAAACTTGGATACTCAGATGACGGATTAGACTATCGTCAAACCTCCCATACATCCTAATTAAAGATCCCACAGAACCACCAGCAACATATTCAAGAAATAAACTGTATATGTTATTTTTAACCTCGAAACCTAAGTATTGTACGATATTCATATGATCAAGATCCTTCAAAGTGGAAACTTCGGATCTTAAAGCTTCGACAGTGCATACAATTGTTTCATCTTGGAGACCGTATTTTGGTACTTCCACCTGCTTTACAGCCATCATTTCCCCTGTTGTAATATTCAAGGATAGGTAAACAGCACCAAATGAACCTTTACCGATCATTTCACCCTTCATCCAAGCAAATTCATTGTACTCACCTTTAGAATTCTTTGACTTATTAATTGGTATTGATTGTTTATCTGTGACTTCAAATATTCTTGTCCCCCACATCTTGGTATTATGTCTTTTCAATTTACGGGATTGTTTTCTAGCTTTACTTGCTTCATGTGCAATTGTTCTAATTGTTTTTGTTCTTTTTAGTAACTTGTATGGATTTGACTGATCTTTTCCAAGTACTTCATGATCTTTACTAGGATAATCTAAAGTATATTTTTTCTCTGCTTGCAGAGAACTATTTGATAACATAGTACTGGAATCGGATAATGGGGAAGTGACAAGCGAATTACTCACACTCATTGGATTTGGAGAAGTTGGAGGAGTAACACCTTCTAAAACAGGTTTATCTAAGTTCGCACCAGGAAAAAACTTTTCTAAGTTCTGGTAAACTTCTTCTGGAGAAGGCCTTAACGTCATTTTTCTTCCCAACCCTTCATAATCATTAATATTTGGAGATTTTAAAATAATATCATCTTTATCATGTAGATAATCGTTTGCATCATGAAATTCTTCGCTCTTGTTAACAGGTATTTGAGAAGGTTTCTTATTTGTAGACCATATAATATCACCGGATGAGTCGCTCTCTTGCTCATCATTATCATCATCAAACTTCTCATTAATAAATTTGTTATCTTTTTTATCATTTAACCAAACAATTTCGTCAAAAGAATCATTAGAGTCTGAGTCAGAAAGTCCAGGTGCATCTTCAAAGTTAATTGTATTTTCTTCAAAAATATCAGCAGCTGAAGTTGAAGAGACAATCCTTCTGGAACTGCCTCTCTTCATTAGTGAGGGTTTGGAACTAAAAATAGATGACATGGAATTCTTTCTATAGGGTTGTTTGTTTCGAAATTCTGTTGACGAAACTTCTGTTTTAAGGTTCTCAGTAGAAGATACTTTTGATAACGATTCATTTGCACCTTTATATGGTTGAGGGACTAAGACATGAGTAGAGCCAGGTATATAAGAAGTTACAATAGACTGAGCTTGGTCAGAATGTTCAATATCCATTAACGAATTCAAGGATGGTTGAGGTGACTGGATTTTTGCAATTCTTTTCGTGCTTGCAGCTGTCCTCTTCAAATGAAATGATGATTGGAGAGATGAAGACTGTACTCTTGATGGAGATATATTTGCTGGGGCTTTAGGAGCCTCCCTTTTTGGTTCCAATTCAGATTGTATAAATGGAGATGTTAGTTTTACTGATGAATTAAATTCATTGAATTCTTCTCTATTATCTGGATCCTTTTTATTATTTCGTTCTGGTGAAGAATATTGCTTATGCAAAATATCAGGAATAGGATGTTTGAAAGAGTCCTTTGCAATTAATTTCGGTAATCCACTTTCATCTGAATTTATATCTTTGATATTCCAATAATTCATTTCTTCGTTAGTGCTATTAGTGGCAGAAATATCATAGAAGTGATTTGGAGTATGAGGATATCTTCTTCCTGACATAGATGTATGTTCATCAAAAGATGTTGTCTCTGAAGATGTAGTAATTATTGAAGATTGGTCGACAGAATTTGCATTGCTACTTGTTATCGATTTTACAGAGGTTTTACTTCTAAGAGATCTTGATGAAGTGTTTACCTCGCTTGATACAGTTGCTGTACGTTGACGTAATTGAATTTTAGATTGGTCATTCACATATATTTTAACTTGAGACAGTAAATCTGTATTATTCACAAGTTGCTTCAAAATATCATCAGGAAGATATACACCATAGTCAGATCCAAAATCAGTCATGTGAAAACTTACTACCTTGTTAGTAATACTTAAAGTTAATAATATAGATTCCTTCAATTTTTCTACTGTTGAAATATCATTTATCTTGAGAGGAATGAAGCTTTTGTTATCTTTAGTCACCAGAATGTGAATCCCTTTATCTAAAGAATTGAAATTCGATGGATAATATTTTTTATCAAAAGATGGTTTCTCCTGTACAATATTTTTCGAAGTGTCAATTCTCAAAGAATCTTCATTTAGAACAGAACTTGAATTGGATGGCAACGAATTCCATGTTGTAGTAGGAGAAAGTGACAAAGCATGATCAGTTGGTTTTTTTGTTTGCAAAGCTTGGTTTGAATTATTATCGACAAGATTAGTTTGACTTTTCTTCTTGAATTTTTCCCATACTTTTGCTTTATCATCAGCTGAATAAGAAGAAGAGGCTTTATGACTCGATGTATTTTGTGAGTTCTTGGGCTTCGTAATTGTTTCAATAGACTTAGTTCTTTGGTGCGTCGAGCCTTTTGGAGTTG
Source organism: Vanderwaltozyma tropicalis (assembly GCA_030555675.1). Classification (NCBI taxonomy): domain Eukaryota; kingdom Fungi; phylum Ascomycota; class Saccharomycetes; order Saccharomycetales; family Saccharomycetaceae; genus Vanderwaltozyma; species Vanderwaltozyma tropicalis. The sequence continues at coordinate 283,247 of JANIWO010000003.1, forward strand.
GTATATCAGTCCCAGGAGTTGCATTAACTGGTGAAGCAGTATTTGTATTACCAAATAAGAAATTCATCAATGACGAATCTGAAGAGCTATTTTTTTGATGTCTTCTAAAAATACTAGGAGATATCTGAGGTGGCGGTGTAGCTCCAGGTTTAAGTATTGGTTGCTTTGATACTGATACAGAAGATCCAGAAGGGGGTATATTTAGTTTGATATTTGCTTGATTTGTTTGATTTGTGGAATTTAAAGAAAAGGAAGCAGCTCTTAGAGAAATAAAACTTCTTCTATATAAAGAACTTGTACTTTTTGTTTTCTGATGTGTTCGTATCTGGTTGGGAGGGTCTTTCTCTTTTGATTTTGAACTTACAAGACTATTATCGGAAACAATAGAATCTGAAGTAGAACGTATTGGATGTATATCATCTTGGGATTTGTTATTTTTATGCTTCGATTTCATTGAATCACTGGAAGTTCTTATTGCTCTAGGTTTATCCATACTTCTGTGTCTATTGTGGTGATGAATGACATTTTTTGTCATAGTTTCTTTTAGTAATTGTTGGAATCTAGTATAGGTTGCATTCTTTCTTGTAGGAAGATATTTTTCATAAACAAGAAAGTTTTCATAAGCTAAAAGTCTAATAAACTTTTGGCCATGCAATTGATGTCTTTCAAAAAAATTTATCCATGAATCAGGAAATTCATAAAATTTAAACCAAGTTGTGATACGAGATGGTGTCCATTCATCAGGATCAGTAGGATCCCAAGGTAAGATCATTTTATCAAATGATAAAATATTTAAATTACTTTCATCACTTGATGATTTTTCAAATGAATTTAATTCTCTTAAATCTGTATCACTTGAATTTTTATTTCTTATTAACGTATTCTCTGGAGATTTTTCTATCTCTTCATAAATTGTAGCTTCATTGCTAACGCTATTAGAATATGAACTAATTGAACTATTTTGTGAATGCGATGTGTTTGCCTTTTCTAAAGGTGGACGATACTCAAAACTTTTCTTGGAAGCAGATTTTATTGGTGTACTGCTCGATTTAGTATTAGTTGATACTGGTGAAATACCTGGATTAATTTTGGCAGATGATATGGACGATGACCTTGAATTGCTTCCCCCACTCAATTTCCTAGGAAATTGCATGATAATTTCACGCTAATTTAATCGATTGTTGCTTACACTAAGTAAATCAACACTATCCCACTGTATATTCAATTGATTCGTTGAAAAATTATTGCAGTTTCCATTACATCAAATAGTCTATTTTTATATCAAATTTCTAAATATATTTGATTTAAATTTAAAGCGCTTTAATGAAAAAAATCAGATATTGAAATATATTTATAGTGTATTAAAGGTATATTTACATGATTAATGTCGCTATATATTTATTAATATATATACAAATTTGTGGAAAGACATCTATGAGTATTTGTGCGGATGAAATATCTAGTTAACTTTCAACTCAGAGATTCTTAATACGGTTAAATCACCTTTACTTGTTGCATGACGAACTTTTCTATTCCTACGTTTAGTAACTTCCCTTACTTGGAAAGCACGTTTTGTCTTCTCTAGAACGGTTGCCTTTAAGGTATATAAGGATGGATCGATAGGATAGTCTATTAGTTTGTAATTTCTTGTACCAATTGTAGTGATATCATTTAAGTGTAGTGTATCTCCTACTTCAGCTTGTTTTAATTTAAATGGTAAAGTAACTTTATCACCTTCTGTTACAAGATATGGACGACCATGTACTTTGAACACAGCATACAATTCATTAGACACTTTCAATGGTGTCAAATCCTTTGTCTGTTGGTTATGGGAAATGGAAGTATTACTTAAACATCTTATTGGGTTGAAAATTGAATTTTTCAATAATAATGAAGAACTTCCATTTGGGAAAACTCTGACACTGTTTCTCAAAAACATTCTAACTTAAAGATCACAAACTAACTGTCAACGATGGTGAGAGTTTAAATGTCTTGATGTGTCCAATGTACACTCTTATTAAACTATCTGGCACCAATTATCAATATTATATGTCAAATGTATCTCCCAAATAGCTTTTATCAGTTTGAAATCTCTAGAAAAACCAAGATCACATATGACGAGCTGGTGAAATAAATTAGTTGATTATAATACCATAAACTCACTTCTAGAAGTACATTGTATTACTATTATCAGTATCCATTAAAGCCATATTAGTTTATTTATTGGGTATTAAGATATTATTAAGTTTTTGAACCATTCCAAAATCATTGTCCATTATAATTATAGATATTAGTCTATGGTAACGAATTATGCATTAGTCAAGAAATTATAGAGTAATGATTGTTTAATACAATAATTGTTCAACATTACAACTATTGTGTCTTTGGAACTGTTTATATTACTGTAACTAGAGCATTTTTTATATGGAATTTCTGTAGAACAAAATTATTTTAATTATAGGGGGTACAATACCATTTAAATCTCAAATACATATATTTTAATAACAAAATGTTAAGTTTCTATAAATCATTTTATTGGATTTAATTATTTATATTACAAAATTATTAAGATTATATCATAATTTTAACGAGAATAGATCAAATGAACAAGTAATGATGAGAAAAATGAAGCCATACCTTATAATCAGTGCTTGAATATATCAATTAAATAAAACTGATAATATGCCTTTGAAAACACATTTGAATAACTAAAATATTAACTTTTCATTCATCTAATTATTGACTATTGTTGTTTTGTCTATTAAAGTTTATCATGTCCATTAATCTATCTTGTTCATTATCATCCCATGCTAAATTATCCTTACTTCTTGATCTGAATAAAGAGTACCCTCCGGTTTCATCGTCAATTTCTTCAGATCTATTTTCATTGTCATTCAATACTATTTCATCTCGTCTTTCTTCTAGCTCGGCATCACTGTTATCACTGTTTCCATCACTGTCTGATTGAGATCCTTCTTCATCATCGCCTCTTTTACTTGAGTCTTTATGTGATGTGGTTCGCGTTATGGCATCACTGTACAGAGGATGATTTGGTTTAGCATAAGACCGGCCATCATCATTTGGATCCATGTAGTCATCATCTTCATCAGCACCTTCTAATTCAAATTGATGATGAAATGCATTCTCTTTTTCATGACTCATAGAGCCATTGGAAAGATCATTATCTAAGGAAAAAGCAGAAGCTTTAGAATTATCCCATTCAGAGTTTGAACCATTATTCAACTTTTCATCATTGTCACCATCATCTGAATTTATTGAGTTATTGCCAATATCATCTTCAAAAGCAGCTGACTCTTCATATCTTCTACCTAATTCATGAGACATATAATCGCTAAATTTATTGTTATCATCAGAGCCATTTTCTTTATCTTTAATAGAAGTTTTCTCTTCTGAATGTTCTAAATCATAATCAATAGTTGGGTTTAAATTAAGCCTTGTCTTATTACCATTGGCATCGATGTATTCATAATACCGATTTTCTTCGGTATCATTGTATTCAGCATAATATTCATCACCATCACTATCATTAGAATTGTTGAATCCATAAATATCCATGTGACTTGTTTGGTTATCAAAAGATATTGGATTATTTGAAATGTTTGTCTGTACGCTATGATCGATACTATCTTCATTATCATTATCGTTGATCATATCTTCTGCATCTAAAGTTTGATTATCGTCATATTGGTCTTCTTCATCATCATCTTCGTCATCTTCAATACCTTCTTCATCCTCACAGAATTCACCCAAAACAGTATTATACTTTTCCCTTGTTTCTGCTAATATAGTTTCTGTATATTCTTTCCATGTTGGTTCATTTAATATGTTCCAAGATACTTCATCGTTAAACTCCATCTTCATATCTTCCATATAAGCAGCGAACTTTGCGACTTCTTCGGCTATTAAAGTTAGATGACCCATATACCCTAATCGTAGACCGGTTTCCTTTTCATAATCTGAACATTTTCTATCACCTTCCATGATCATATTTGTAATTTGTGTACCGGCTAATAAGTCTGCTAACAAATATCTATTATAACCAGTCTTTAAAGGACCATTGAAAATTTGTTGAACAATGTCGAATACAACATTATGTAAGAAGTTATTCCATGAAAAATGGAAGAACATTTCTAAAATAGTAGTTATTATTTGAGTATCATGCAAAACAATCTTTAATTGATCGCCAATAACTGGATTTTCACGTAATGATTGTTCAGTAGCCTCTACAACTGAAGCTTCTGATTGTGTGTCTGATTCATCAGTATTGTCGATATCAGTTGTGGGTGTATCTTTTGAATCTAACTTCAATGAATTTAGTTGCTTCTCTAATTCTTCATCAAAAACGTCTTCAGAGTTGGATAACTTTTCAATTCTTAATACACGTTCTCTTTCAATATCACGACTCTTTACAATTTTTTCACCAGAAAGTTCATTTAATAATGTCATATTAGAACAATGTAATAATTCAGCTACCAATTCACATATTTTAAATCTTTCAAAACCTAATGGTTCGATGGAACCAAAAGGTGTTTGTAATTGTGGTAAAGCTGTTTCGGAAAGCATTTTATTGAATTCTGGCATGTACTTGGCAAATAATTTTACCAAATAACCTAAATAAATCGGATCTCTGTCATTTGGTGGATGTGTTTCTAAAGTTGTATACATCACTTGAACGAAATCGTAATCTGAATTATTTTTTCTAATCAATTCAATAATAATACCAACACCATTATTTAAAGAAGTACCACCTTTTAACATAATTTTAATTAATTTTTCCATAATTTCCGGAGAAACTAATTCCCTAGTCAATTCATTTGGACCTATACCTGATGCAATTTCATTATTAGAATTAGCACTAATTGTTACAAAAGCTTTCAAGAAATCACCAGCAGCAGATTGAGTAGATGAACTATACTCAGGCTCCAAATTATCCAATAGTTTAGAAATGAAATTTTGTTCTTTTAATTTCTCTATTATACCAGTTGGTGTATCTGGCTTATCAGTTGATATAACTTTTAATAAAAAGTCCATCAATGGTGGATTATCAATATGTGTTAAAAATCTATCAACAAGATTATTTTGACTTAAAATAAACTGTAACATACCATTAATATCCATATCTAATAAACGTTCACTAATTTTCATGAAATATGTGGATGCAATTATTGATAATGGAGCAGGATGGTCCATAACAGTCCATAATTTTTCTAATAATTCTCTATTTTCCATAATAGAGGAAGAAATTGGCCATACATCTGCGGATAAAATTTCAGCAGCCATACGAGCTCTTCTCAATTCAACTTGTTCTTCCATTTCAGGCGGTAGAGTAACACTTGTCTCTTGTGAAATTTCTGATCTTGCATCATCATCTTCGTCTTCAGTACTTTGGTTATCATTATTGTATTTATTTTTGCTACTATCGCTCTTTGAGTCCTTTTCTGATATATTTTCACTATCTTCATCATCTGATTCTATATCTGCACCAGCTAATAGTTCTAATTCATCAACTTTTTCGTCTAATATTTCTTCACAGGTTACATAATCTATAAGTTGTGACAGCACTTCTGGATATTTTAAAAAAATTAATAATTTGAAATTAGAACACATCAATTCTGTATATAGTTCTTCATCATCTAATAAATCATTCAAGACCTCTAGATTTGGTCTATAATTCATGAATTCTGCCTCTGTGGTAGGCAGCATATTTTCAGTGACTATTTCACTGTCATCGCCAATATCTTGAACCTCCTCCTCATCTTCATCTTCTTTTTCTTCAAGTTGTTTATCAGAATAGTCATGATCATTATTATTTTCTATATCTTTATCAGTCTCTGCAATATCCCTGAATTGTTCAATACCAGATGTACTATCATCCATCTCAATCTTAATAGTAGGAAGCTTTACATCCTCAGAAGTTAAAAACAGTGGATTTTCATCACTTTCTTCATCACTATTTTTTTCACTATGAATAATATTTTGTTCATCATCGTAATTAATTTTAATAAATGCTCTATTTAGAGTTTCTGAAATTGGAGACTCCGAAGAGAAATCCTGTCCAAATTTCCAAAATGAACCAGACATATTCAACTCCCCCCTTTCAATAACAATTACTGTATACTAACAAAGAAAAAACAAAGCTTCTTATTGAATTGAAACAAAAATACCAATTAATACAATATTAATAAGTATAGTATACGTAGACGTGAGGACCTTAAATTCTCACTCACTTTCGGGAAAATTTAACTTAACCAATCGTTAAACGTAACTGTCACTATCTAAATACTAAAACCAATACATAAATGTACTCTTTAAATAAAATTATTTAACAATTTATCATACTTGCATATTAAAATCCATCGATTTTATTTTTAAAGTCGTTGATCGATGAATATTCCATTCAGGCTTCAAATTGAAAAAAATTTTTTTTCCAAGCGATGGGAAGGCACGTGAATTCAGCGTGATCAATGTTGTCACCGATATATGTAGATATGAAAGGTATATGTATGGATATATATATGAAGTAGAGATGGTCTCTATGATTCTGTGTGTTCTGGATTCATCATTTCGGAGACCCATTCCAACATTTGGCTTAGTTTGTTTGTTATACCGATTTCTGCGTTTGGAAGTATTGAAATTTTCGTTTGTACTGATTCAATACCATATTGTGAAGATAATGCAAATAGGATTTGAAAATTTTGTATTTGGAAATTGTTATAGAAACGACTCTCATAGGAGACTTTCTCTTGAAGTAAGTTCAGTATGACCATTGGGTCTAATATGTTGTTTGTTTGGAAATCAAAATCTTCGTTCACGTATAATTCTAAAAGTTTTGAGCAACTTATATAATCGAATCTTGCTAACCCACTTGTTCTTAAATATGCAACGGCATCTTCCCAATTCCATGTTCTTAGCATGGTTAAACCTAACAATTCCCATTCTAGCCCACTGTATTTGGTATCTTTACTTTCGTCAATCTTCGTGCTAATTTTTAAATCTTCATAGATATCTAAAAATAATTGATCTAACCAACGTTCACATAACCTTTTGGTTCTCATCTCTTTTGGAATAGTACCTTTATTTTGTAGCAACATTTGCGTTGTCTCTATAACATATTCCTTTTCCATAACAAATATTTTTGATCTTAATTGTAATAATTCATTCCAACCAATTCTACAAGTAATGTCCATGATTAAACTGAAAGCCTTAGAATCACACCAAGAAAATTGATTAGCTATAGAATTCCTTTGTAAAACATTCACATCAGTTATTGATTTTACTTCTTGTGGAGATACGAAATTGATTAAATTTGAAGACTGTAACCCATAAATTGGTCCTATTTCTAGACATGCTTGGTTCCAAATTTTACTCATTTTCCCAACTGTTGAATTATTTGACATAACTATTCTTCCAAAAATAATATCTTTTAAATCACTTTCACTTAAATTCAAATGCTTTAGAGATGATTGTAATAAATCTATTTCATGAGATGTTAAATCACAACGACCTCTTGATCCACCTAATGGTTTTTTATAAAATGATTCTGCTATGTTACTCTTGGTAATAATATTGATAGTATATCTATCAATTTTCGGTAGATTTGGAAGTGAATTAATTGCCAATAATGCCTTTTCATACTCGTTTAAATTTATAAAACATTTTGCTAGTAAATACCACGAATCGAATGAATCAGAAGATAATTCAGTGGACAATTTTGCAACAGAGAGAGCCAATTCAAAATCATTTTGCTTTAATAAAAATGTAGCTTGAATATTCAGAAGATCTGTCATTGAATTAATTATTTGGAAATTGTTATGATCTTTTGGATTTAAATTATCTAAATGCACTAAAAGTGGTGAAATTGTTTCATTTAATTTGGTTATTAATTCTAATTCTCTTTCACCATCTTGATTTAATATTGCGATTATCACTATTTGGTATAATAAGTTATTTGTATAATCCTTCTTCATTAAATTTTGTAAATAATCAATTGTGAAATCAATTAGACCTGGGCATATTGACAAATATTTTAATAACGAGTATGTCAAATAATTATTCAAAACTGTACAATTCATTGATTTCGTCGAGTCCCAACCACATTGATAATATCTTGGTAAAAAATTACACAATGATTTAATTACTCTTTCTGAATTATTTTTTTCGTATATCAATAAAGGTAATTCTACTAAACCTGGAGTTTTCCATTGTATATTTGTGTTGATGACAATTGATCTAATGACGCTGGAAACGAACGTCTCTTCCCATAATTCTTCAGTCAGTTGTACAGTTAAAGAAGTTGTCTGAATATCTATGGCATTAATTTGGTACTTATTTTTCGACTCATAACGAATTCTTACATCTATACCACTGAAAAAATTCAAACAACAATAAGTTAAAATCTGAGAGTCTACTGACGAATGCAACATATCCAAAAATGCCACGGGCATGACTTCATTGGAAAGATCTAAACCTGTAATATTAAAGAATTCCCCAACTTCTTCATTGTAAAATTTATCCAAACATGTGAAATGCATCAAATCAGGAATCCCAATACTCAATTGCTCAGAAGAGAACAATTGCTGCAGCAGATTAATTCTATGGCCCAAACTTTCACCAAACCTATTTTCAATGACTCGAGGGAACTCAATCTTGGTATTGCCATTCACATTAAATCTAATCTCTTGTGTGAAATTTTCAGTAGACACATTAGCAGCAGCATTGGCCTTCCCCTTCTTCGCACCAGAAACAACTTTAGTGCTCGACAGGTTCTTCCACAGATAATTCATCGAGTGGCCACACTATATCCCACACTACTCGACAATAAAACAGTTATATACAACACAATCACCATGTCCCTGTACTTAAACCATACAAATACCATACAAATACCATACTAAATCAGTTTTCGTGCCCAAAATATTTCAAAATCGCAAAATAATAACAAAGAGGCACGTGAATAGCACGTGACAATCACGTGCTATTCACGTGCAACTGTGGCTTCCCCATAAATAACCTAGTGTTTCTTGTACAATTACCCATACTAACTGGATTCTTGGGAACACCATCAACTAGACCTTGAATGCAAGCAACATCGACCCCATATAGCTCATATACCAACCTCATTTGAACACCTGAACTTGGTACTCCCTCAAGGTGCCACAGTAGACTCTCATTGAAAATTTTTTCAAAATTGCTAATTGCTTACTAAGGTGAAAAAATGCAGCTTGATAGTTGCTATGAGTATATAAGGTGAGTGATGGATTGAGCATATTTATGATTATATACTTGGCTAGTTGCTAGGAACTTGGTTAAGGTGGTTGATTGTGCTCAATTGGTCTCCTAGTTGTGGACTGGATACATTGACGTGGTGGAAACATGGGTTTGTTAGCTGTTGGCACTCCGTTGCCATGGGAAGAATCTAAAGAATATAATGAATTTGTCAGAGAGAAAGGTGTAGAATACCTTTTAAAAGTGTTTGAAATTGCTGGTGGTAGAAATGGTGATGAATTGTACTGGGGGGATGAATTGGAGTACATGCTTTTGGAGTTTAATGAATTGGCAAAATCAAGTAAATTAGATATTTCACATGATGAAATTTTAACTATATTAAACACTGGCGAAGATTTTGAAGAATGTTTACATCAAAATATTCATTTCCATCCAGAATACGGTAGATTCATGTTGGAAGCTACCCCGAATAAACCGTACCATGGTTACAATGGTGATGATTACGTGGAATTTAATATGAAGGCAAGAAGATTATATGCGGAAAAATTATTATCTACTTATAATTCAAATGGTAATATTTATAAACCATTAACTATAACAAGTTTCCCAATGTTAGGTACTGAAAATTTTACTAATGTTAAAGATGAATTATTATGGAATCATAAAAATAATGCTTCTCGTTCATTGTATTTACCTGATGAAGTTATTAATAAACATATTAGATTCCCAACTTTATCAGCAAATATAAGAACAAGACGTGGTGAAAAAGTAGCAATGAATATTCCAATGTATAAAGATATCAATACCCCAACTAATGATTTCTTGAAAAAAAGAAATTGGTTCCCAAGAGAAGATAATGAAAATAATGCAGCTTTACCAAATCATATTTACATGGATGCTATGGGGTTCGGTATGGGTTGTTCTTGCTTACAAACCACTTATCAAGCTCCAAATTTGGAAAAGGCAAGATACTTATACGATTCTTTAGTTAATTTTGCTCCTGTCATGTTGGCTTTATCTTCTGCTGCTCCATTCTTTAAAGGTTGGTTAGCTGATCAAGACGTTCGTTGGAATGTCATTGCTGGTGCCACTGATGATAGAACTCCAAAGGAAAGAGGTACCGATCCATTATTATCTGAAATGAACAATGGATTCGGTGGTATTGCTACGGAAGTTCAAAAAGACGTTAAGCAAATTCCAAAACCAAGATACAGTAAAGTTGATTTGTTCTTGGGTGGTAATAAATTTTTCAAAAGAAATTATAATGATACAAATGTCCCACTAAATGAAAAAGTTTTAAATAGATTATTAGAAAATGACATCTCTCCAATGGATTATGACATGGCTAAACATTTTGCTCATTTATATATTAGAGATCCATTAGTCATTTTTGAAGAAACATTAAATGACAATTCTATTGAAGCTCAACAAAACCACTTTGAAAATATTCAAAGTACTAATTGGCAAACTTTGAGATTTAAACCACCGACTCACGAAGCTGCTCCTGATGTTAAAACTGTTCCAGGTTGGAGAGTAGAATTTAGACCAATGGAAGTGCAATTAACAGATTTTGAAAATGCTGCATATTCAATCTTTATTTACTTGATTGTTGAATCTCTTTTAACTTTCTCAGATTCTTTGGATGGATATATTAACATGTCTGACGTTTGGGAAAATATGAATTTTGCACATGAGAGAGATCCAACCGTAACGCAAAAATTCCATTGGAAAACTTCTTTTAATAATGACTTAAACAAAAATGGTACTACTTCATTACATTCAATCGATGAAATTTTCCACAATTCTGAAAACGGTATCTTCCAAATATTTATTAATCCAATCTTAAAATATAAAAAGTATATCCAAAAAGACTGGAAAGAATTGAAAAATTCAACTCAATATCAAAGATTATATTATTATTTAAAGGTGATATCAGATAGATCATCTGGAAAAATCCCAACTGCTGCAAGATACTTACGTGACTTCGTTTTGAAGCACCCACAATATAAGCAAGATTCAAGAATATCAGAAGTTATTAACTTTGATTTATTATCTTTATGTGATAGAATCACTCATTTCGATGACTCTAACAATGAACTAAGTTCATACTTCGGAAAAGAACTTGTAGATTATCTACAAAAAAGTAACTTATCATTTGAATAATTCAATTGATTAAGTCTTAATTAATACTTTTCACTAAGTTAATGATTTATATTATTTTATATACAGTTAAACTATCAATGCATGCTAATTACGATATTCTTTGTCAATACCCATTATTACTATTTACAATTTAGGCATTTTACAAATTTAATATCGATTCCAAGTGTTCTCTAGGAACTTTTTCCATACCAGCATAATTCATAAAAACAGATCCTCTTCCTTGTGTTAAACTACGTAGCTTATTGGAGTATGCAATCATATCTTTTAGGGGAGAATGAGCTTTAATGATTTTTGAAGAGAATTCATCGTCATTTAATTTAGCAAGGCTTAAAGTAGTATCTGGAGGCAAATACTGGGATTTTGAAATATCTTGGAATAAATTATACTTCACATCTTTATTTATATCACCTAGTTCATGTTCATCATTGATAGAATCAATAATTGCTTTTCTAGAACTAGTCAAATCTTGAATAATATTACCAAGATGCTTTTGGGGAGTTACAACTTCAACATTCATGATTGGTTCCAACACCGAATATTGTGATTCCCCCAAACTTCCTAATGCCTTGAAGATTAAATTTCTTGAAATAGAAAGAATTTCATTAGAGGTTGTAACATCTTGTGGAATTTTCCAGTTGCCTTTAACCCTAACTATGCATGAGTGTAATGGGAAGTTTGATATTTTACCACCTCTTTGAAAAGACGCAATACAACTAGATAACAAAGTGTTTACAATTACATTATGGGATAACTGATGTTTCCAATCTTGTTCAGGGTTCATTCTTTCGTTATGTTCCATGATTAAGTAATTATTATCGATACCGAGAGGATAATATTTTTCGTTCTCATTACTTGATGGTTTTTGTCCTTCTGTTAAAGGTTCGACAGATATGTCAAATTTATAACCAGTATCATCTTCATATGATTCTTCGTTAGATTCCATGTTAATAGTTTCTTTATAGGAGACCATTAATTTACCAATTTCTATTTCCGCCTTAAGATCATTCAGTAATTTGTCCCTTGCAATTTCCAAATGTAACTCACCCATGCCACTTAGTAAAGTTTGACCTGAATCTTCATCTTTTGTAACATAAAGACTAGGATCTTCTCTAATTAATATTTTTAATGCATCTTCCATTGATTTTTTGTTTCCTAAAGTTTTAGGTTCAATACAAACACTAAATACAGGTGGGGGAGCAATTATTGGATTTATTTTAAGTTCAAGTTCTTTTGTTTGGTTTAATGATCTTAAGCCATCTTTTTTCATGGAGTGTGTAACAATTGTATCACCAGTTTCAATATTGTTTGTAATAGAGCTACCTGTCAATACACCAATTTCACCAGCATTCAATGATTGGACATCTTCAGGAACATCAGCATGCATAATAACTGGTTTACCAATTTTGAATTTTTTACCATTACTAGAATTATATACCATATTTCCACTTTTCAATGACCCAGAATATACTCTCACAAATACCATTACACCTCTAATTTCATCCGTAATAACTTTAAAGGCTACTGATACACTTAAATTATTATTGTTATTGATCTTAATTCCTAATTTTGGATCATATACCATCGGAACATCTTGATTAACTTCAGGAAACTTTGCTTCTAAAGGTGATGGTAAATAATTAATTACAGCATCTAACAATGGCTGCACACCGATATTTTTAAATGATGATCCACATAAAACCGGTGTCACGTAATGTGCAAGAGTAGCCTTTTTAATCGATTCGTTTAATAATGATGGAGGAACCTTTAAATAATCTCCTTCAGCTTCTTCAAGAAAATATTCCACTAATCTTTCATCGAATTCTCCTAAAGTTTCTATCAATGATTCTCTAGATTTTAATAATTGACCCTGAAGAACAGTATCTTCTTTGCTTATATCAGAGACTTCAATAGCATCAGGATTTCCAACTTCCCATCTTAATATTTTCATGTTTACAATATCTAACACACCTTGAAATATTTGTTCATTATTAATTGGATCATTTTTAAAAATAGGTATATTAATCAAAGCGACTCTTTGCTTCATTTTTACTATCAATTCTTTGACAGTTCTACTAAAACCGGCACCTACTCTATCCATTTTATTAATAAAGCAAATCTTTGGGATTCCAATTGATTGTTTCCATACTTTTTCAGTTTGTGATTCAACACCTGCAACAGCATCTAAAATAGTAACACAACCATCCAAAACTTTTAAAGATTTGATAACTTCAAAGGTAAAATCAGCATGACCAGGTGTATCAATTAAATTTATTCTGTAATCCTTTTGCCAATTAAATGAAATAGCAGCACTTTGAATAGTAATTCCACGACTTCTTTCTTGCGGTAAAAAATCAGTAACCGTATCACCTTGATCCACATTTCCTATTCTATCAGTCTTACCTGAGTAGTAAAGCATCCTTTCTGTGGTAGTTGTCTTACCTGCATCGATATGAGCAATAATACCAATATTTCTCAATTTCGAAAGTGTAGTTCCAGTAGCATAACTACGCAACTGAACTAACCTGAGTTTCAACATGAGATCCAACAGTAAATTCGAATTGTAAACTAAATAACCAGCACAATCTCCAAAATGCGTTCAATCCAATCCATCTAGATCACATAATATAACCACATCCTTCAATTATCCATCACATTTAATCAACCAAACCAACTATTACCTTCAACGTATTGCGTTGATTCAATAATTAACATAGTTAAGGCGTGCCACGTGATGAATCATACTGATTACCCTAGATTAAATTCATTAAAAGGTGCTAAACCTTACTCAACTGTACCTCATCTCATTGACAACACAGACATCAATCAATTGAATTTCTTTACAATTTGTTTGGTATCAATTCCCTTTACCATTAATAACAGTTTCGCTCTAGAATCTCTCTGGTGGTCACTTTCTCTATGAAAATTTGACCGTTTTAATTACTTTAAAGTACTCAAACTTTACCACAGAGCTATTTTAAACTTCTAGTTCACTTGCAATACTCTCATTAACATTATCCTCACTCTTTTTTAAACTGTTTCATCATATCGTTTTCATGATGACTTGTACCTTTCTAAAGTGATTCAATATCCGAACAAATGATATATCGCCAATTAAGGAAACCTCATCGATTTGGTGATGGCAATTTGTATAAGTTACAGATAGTTTATCGGTTAAACAATATCATCCAAAAACTCTTATTTGGAATATTTAGAACTGCTAGGTGTGCTTCCCAAGTATATTCAATTGAAGGTGGTGGAGAATTAGTGAGGAAGAGCCATTAGTTAAAGAGATACATAAAATGATGATGAGCAAATTATTGGAAAATAACAAGCTAGAGAGGAAACGTATTATTAGAGCTTGTGAATTCTGTCATTTGAAACATTTGCAATGTGATAAGAGTAGACCCTGTCAAAATTGTAAGAAAAGGAATATTGTAGGGTTATGTAAAGATAAATTACGAAGATCTAAAAAAGCAAGATTAGATAATGAATTGGAGATAAATGAAATTTCCAAAATCAATGTAGGAAAACTGGATAACTCAGTGGAGCTGCAGAATTTACCTAAATCTGCAGAGATTCCAAAACTATTCCCAAATAACTATTTTCCAGATCAAGAAATTATTAAACCTTCTGAAATTAATATGGCTATTCCAAATGGGTTAGATGTAATTCAAACTGCTTCGGTATCAAAGCAGGATTCTAAATTTGATAGTGTATGGGCAAACGATGAATATAATATTTTAAATGATATAATTGGTATAAAAAGTAATTCTAACAGTACTCCAAACTCTCAACTTAATGATCCAATGGAAGAATGGAATAAGAAAAACCTACTATCTGGAATTGAACCAAGACCACATATATCTTTAGATATCGACCCAAATCTATTCCCTTTGGATTATATAAAGAATTTTAATGACATGACATTCTCATCTATGAATGGAACAAACAATATGAAACCGAATGCTAACATTAATCACTATATTACACCATATCAATTTCGAAAGAATATAAAAACGTCACAAGAACTCTATGAAAAAAAAGATAGTATTCTACCTCATAATTACAGAAATGCATACATCGATTTATTAGAATATCTAAATAAAATGTTCAATAATAATAAGTTAAAAAATTCAGAGAATTTAAAATTAAGAAATAACCAACTTCGATTCATTTTAAAATCAATATTGAAAAAATATGCTTCAAACTTTTTAACTCTAACATCAAATTTAATTGATGAAGATTTAGCATTCCAAGAATTAACCTTACAGAGAACTCTATTAGAGTTAGAAGATATGTCGAAGTTAGTCAGTTCTACTCCTACTGTAATATGGAGAAGATCTGGTGAGATTTGTTATATCAGTAACGAATTTACTTCCCTTACTGGTTTTACTAGAAAAGAAGTACTCAATGAAAGAAAATTTATAATCCAATTTTTGGATCATAAGTCTGTTGTGGAATATTATGAATTCTTCCACGATCGTTTGTTCACAAATAATAATGGAATATCAAAAGTATCTAAAGAAGACGAAGACTATACTTCAACAAAAGTAAATGTACTACTCAACAACGGATCCTACTTAAAGTGTGCATGTTGTTGGACTGTTGTCAAGGATACATTTAAAATACCATTGTTAGTAACCGGTTATTTTATGCCAGTTTTTGAAGTACAAGGTTAATGATATTCATGATCTACCATGTAGTTGCTATCACAGAATTATACTTATATAATTACTTCTTATAGCGTCAATAATATATCACCACGTCAATCGATAAAATATATCGTAATAACTTTCCGACTTTAAAAACAAATATGTAATAATATTCAAAGAAAAATTGCTTCTATCATTATAAGACAGCTAAAATATTCTGTTCAAGTGAATCATCATCTTCACCTGAATTGATTTGAACTCTAGACTTCCAAGTTGCAGTTTCATCTCGACTTTCTTTACTTTCTTCACTTTTTTTCTTACCACCAATATAAACAGGATTTTCAAATTGATCATTGTATTTCTTAGGATCCCATGCAGCAGAAATTAACTTTTCTGAATGTAATTGCTTATCATGATTAATTTGATCTTTCAAAGATTTTATGTTATTTAAATCATTCATATCCTCTTCGTCACTAATTTCATCAATATCATCATCAGAATGAGCTGGTGCATTATCTTCCTTTCTATCAACTTCGGACATTGTCACTTTACCATTGGTACCAATATTCATACTAATCACATATTTATCACGTTTACCATTACGTTCACGTTCTAATTTTTCCCATTTCCTTAGATTTCTCTGTTGTTTCTTCAATGCCAGTGCCCTTTCATTTGCAGTCCCCCATAAGCCAGATTCATCCGACATACTAAAATCACTGGCATTATCAATAATTTTTGTACGTTCAGCAGATGATTCTTGGAAAAGCAATAATTTATTTAATCTTTCTTGAGCTGCTAGTAAATCAGGATCTATTTCTCTATCAGCTTTTTCTTTCTCAGCATCAATAATAGCTTTTTCTTCATCTTCTTTTTCTTTAATGATTCTATCTTCTTCAGATTGCTTTTCTAGCATTTTAAACATCTTATCTTGTTCAGTAAATAAGTTTGTACCTCTTCCTGAAGATATTTTTAATGTCTTGGTTTTTTTCTTACTGTCTTCTGTATTCTTTGAATCTTCATCATTGGATTTCGAAGCATTCGAAAGCATGTCTTCCTTTTGCTTTTTCAATAATTCAATAATAGTCAAACGTTCCTGTAAAGGAATTAAATCTGTACCACAGTAACTACAGTTATTTAAATTTAAACCTTCTCTTGCGCAAATAATTTTACCACAAGATAAACAATTTGCTGCAGCATCAAATAGAGGATGCCTTATAGCTTGACAATCACAAGCATACTTAGCAGAATTACTTTCATTATCACGTTCTAATTCTAACATTTTAACCACTTCATCGATATCTTTCAATGAATGAGCATGAGCCTTTCTACTTTTCTTACTTCCTGATAACTTTTGTTGACCTCCCTTCACCTTTTTAAGTTTCAAAGATTCAGATACAGTTTTACCTACAGGCTTTTTAATTCTAACCAATTCATCCTTAGGTTTTACTGTTGGTTTATCCTCAGGTACTTGAATGATCTTTTTTTGAACATTATTATTATTAGAAGTAGAGCCAACTGATTTGGAAGTTTCTTTCACAGTTGGAGCAGCTGCTGTCTCTAGCAATGAACTGAATTCAATTACAAATTCAAAAGATAAGTCTTCATGACCCAAAATATTCAAAAACCCTTCAGCAATTTGTTCAGTGTCACCATTACTATTACTCAAAATATTTTCACATAAATTCTTTACATCTTCCTCTTCCAAAGGGATGATCTGAGGAATCTTCTTGATGGCATACTCAATAGCTTGCTGTCTAGTCATTGGATTGCAGTAAATATGTGGATATCTTGAAGGTACTTGCCTTTGGTACTACTTTGGTATGTATCTTTTCAAGAGTTTAATCTATTATTAATACTTAATTTTTCTTATAGCTTAAATTTCAAAATCATGCATAGTCACCATAATTACATTGCAAGAACCCAGAATACACAAACAATAATCAAAATATACAAGAATTTACCTCATTGTAATATACAAGGTATGCAGTCAAGAGAACCTCGTACAATCCAAGGATTCCTAAACTCTTAGCAGGGCAACTTTTGCATTTTTCCAAAACCCAAGATCTCTGCAATGACAACTCCAAAACTACTACAACTTTCACCAATATTGGCACCAACTGTGATAATTGTACCGACATCCATCCAGTTGCCCCTGCACTAACACAACCACCACTAACCCAACTCACTCTTATAGCTTCATGGTAGCCTCATGATAGGCTTCAAACCCTACCGATTTCAGTGCGGTGCGGCCGGGTAGCTCATCGCATGGAAAATTTTTTCATTTTGGAAAAGTATATAAGGAAGCAACAAATCCACAATTTAAAATAATCTTTGTTACTATTACAACTTATTTGTTTGTTTTGGTTTTTACATTTTAGTTGTTTTTTTAAAAGAACCATCATCAGTAGTGGTTAATACTATCTCAAGATAATATTAATACATATACATTATAGAAACCTAACGTTTTGATCATTTGTGTTCTTCCGTTTAGTAGTTCTTTCGAGGATTATTAAACTAGTTGATACTGGGACTCTGAGTGATTGATTCAATTTCATATAACCCATAGCTGAATGGATTTTGACCACTCCTAAACAAGGTGGGCACAATATCCATTTCGTTTCCGGTTTCTTAGATCATCATCTGCTATGAGGAAGGTTCCTAAAGTTTCAACAAAAGCTTGGGAAAAGGTACACGTTTCCAGAGGATTGTATAATGCAATCTGAAAGTTTGGAATCTACTGTGTCTCTTCTTCATGGTAGGACATATTATATAATTATCTGTAAACTTTCTTTTTGTATATAGCCTCGCTTCTACTTTTTTTTTTTAGAAAGTTATTGGTTCTCTTGTTACTAATTAATTTGTGATATATTTTATTATATGGAGAAGTACATGTATTTGATTAAAATATATTTACAAAGGTTATATATACATGAACAATGTAATTATTATCTTTTTGAAAATAAATATATGCTCTATGGCTTTTCATTTGATTGAAAAATATGATATTATCTTATCAATTTTTTTCATTCCCTGTTGAATTATTACCTGGATCATCAGGCTTTTTACCAGACTCTTTCTCCTTCTCAGCTATTTCCCATTTTAGTCTTTCAGCAGCTCTGTAAATTTTACTTTGTAAATAAAAACTGCCACCTTTCTCTTTATCATTTATATCGAATAAATATTTAAACCTCTGATTAACTTTATCTAATTCAATAGCGTTACTATCTTCAATATTCAAAATCTTACAACTTTCATCTAAAGTAATACCACCATATTCTGCACTGGAAGTACGAGCACCAGTTGCAGCACGAGCACCTTCTTTAACTGATTGGGCTGCTGCTTGTCTATAAGCTTCAGCAAAGGCTTTACCAAATACTTGAGCACCAGTAATCACCACTTGAACAAATGCCCTATGAGCCATCTTATATTTTTAATGTATGAGTGTATATAATATGCGTATAACTAATGTTACCCCCAGGTTTGCTCTAAATGATACTGTTATAAAGGTAAATATTTTATAATAATTTCCAATTTAATTGAATTATACATAAAATTCATTTAAATTTAATAATAATTTCACTATGGAACTTTTTCATCTTGGAAAACTTTAGCCTATAAAGCTTTGCGCTAATGGTACCGCTACCATATTACATAGTAAACTAGTAATGAAAAAAAATATTAATCATGGTTTAATGTATATATATATATATATATATATATATATAGTTGGTAATATTTTGTTCAGGTATTATTATTAATTAGCTTTTATTAATGAGTACTTCTATATATAAATAAATTTACTAAGTTATCAATTATCAAAAATTGATGGAAATGCGGTGGTTTTAGATACTCTATGGGAGAATGCAGATAATGGACGAATCAATGTAATTGAATTATTGAACTGAAAAGCTTTATTTCGTTTTAGTTTCTTCTGATTCAGATGCTATATATGTTGAAGCACTGGAGAATGATTCAGAACGATTGGCTTCGTATTCTTGTGATTTTGAAACAGCTGAAAATGGCTCATCTGTAGAATTTTTAGAAGTAGATTGCCATTTGTATGAAACGTCTATTGATTGATTACTCGCATCAAATTCAGTATTAGTAGAATCACTTAGCTTTCTTTTCTTTGCTATTTCATCAGTAGTTTTATCGAATTTTGATTGTAATTCTTTTTTGGTTTCATGTTTTTTCAAAAGTTCTTTTAATCTAAATCTGTTATTCATTTGTGATTTAGCAGTTTGATAAAAATCAGATGCATATTTCTTAACTTTGTACAAATTACATTCTGAATTGTCTTTACCACATGCACAATCACAATTACGTAAAACAGTGTCAACAGAATGAATTAACCAGTATTTATCAATTTCATTTAATGAATCAAAAGTAGCAGTACCATTTATTATTTGACAAATAGGATGTCTTAAATCCCACTGCCAAGCAACATGTAGCTCCTCTCCTTTTTGAATATCTCTAGTTGCCTTTAGAACAAACCGTACAATTGGTTCTAAATCATCGTTAGCACTTGTTCTTACTGTGGTCAATTCTACATTTGGATGACAACTGTATCTCAAATACCTTGTAAAATTGCCACTCTTTCTAGCATCAATATGAATAGGCCAATGTGGATGGAAGAAAACTTTTGGTTTTGCTGTAGCCCATAATCTATAATGGTTCTTTGGATTTATTAAATAATTTTTTTGGAAATCAATTTCACCTAAAACTTCATGTATGATATCTGATTTCTTACAGCCATCAGTTAGAAATAAACCTAATTTATTTGATTTATTACTATGTTTTGGTATTATATTTTGTGAATAAGTTTTAACTTCGATCTTAAGTTGTTTGGAAAGATCTCTAATAGGGCTATAAGGAATAACCCAATCATCATCAAGATGCTTTTCGATAAATACTTTAACATATTTATCGTTATATTTGCAGACATCCAATTGAGTAAAATTAACGAGATTGTTAGCTTTAGAAGGTACTTCTATTCCATCATGACTATCATCACTATTAGCTGTATCTGATAAGACAGATAATCTTTCTTGTTGAGTTTTCCTAGCAAATTCTATATCACATTTTCTTATTCTTGGTTTACAAGCATTACACAAGAATTCCTCTTTAGGTAATTTATCTTCAGATAATTTATAACAACTACCATGTTGCCATCTGTTACAATGAGTACATTGAATTAAAAAACCATCATCTTCATTAATGTCACAGATACAAGTAATTATATTATCATCTTTATCAACGATGTAATAATCAGGAGATGGCCAACTTGAATAAAATGAAGTTGATGTAGATGGTTGCTTTTTAATAATTTTTTCTACTTGTTCAACTTTCCTCCTTTTGGATAAAGTTGGAACTTTACCATTTTCTGATTTACCTCTTTTCAAAGGAAATGGTATAGTTGCAGCTTTTGCCAATGCAGCAGCAGCAGCTTTACTTTTATCATTTACTGAAACAATTAATGGTTTTTTATTAATTTTGGAAGTTTTACATTTGGAAAACATAAGTAAAGTAGAAGCATCTTCTAATAATGATTGTTCATTTTCAACACCTTCTGTCATTATATTAAAAGAAAAATGAAAATTTATAGTTAATAGTTAACAAGTTTAAAATATTTTTTGATAATTGATGAGGAATGGGAATGAAACTAATTGAATGGTGGTTAATCTTCAGACCAGATTATTGGAATATAGATGAGATAATGTATGAATAACTTTTTGTTTTTGTTTTAATGAAAAAAAAAAAAAGAAATAAGAGCAGGTATTATAATTGTTGAAAAATGTTTAAAATGGAATATTAATAAATTTATAGTTTCTTATAAATAAACATGAGATGACTATAGATAAAACCAGTTGATAAATAGTAATATTATTACTAAATTTCGAATTCGTAAAAGGTACAACAGTACAAAACCCAATTAAATTATTAAAAATGTAATGTATTAGTATTGTTGAAACGTTTAAGCAGTACGACTAATGAACAAGTTAGATTCATATGTATGTATATTCAAGTATATTAACCATCAATTAAGCCCAAAAGCTAAAAAATGTATCAAGATAGCACCAGAACGAATCAAAAACTTTTAGCAAATACCCTGAACGATAAACCCATTTGCTATACAACCGTTCAAGTTTCTTCAAAATAATTCTCATTCTATCCTATACATTCTACTACCCATTCAACAAGAATTCCCTCCTACGAGCCAGAGATTTTGCCCAAAACCTCATTGCCTTTCCTATAAGCCCAAAACTCAACCGGGACAAGATCCAAGAAGCCATCATCAGTCTTTAATCATTGTCTGTTACGTATATTTTCATGCAAGGAAACTGTTTAAAAATCAAATTTGCCAATATCGTTCAAGGTGCATAAAGAATTTGATATTCAGGTTTCCCTAAACGGGCCTACACAGAAACACACGTAGCAACATGGAGTTTTCCGTCCCAAAAAGAAAAAAAAAACCAAATTTTTTGGTGCACGGAAACGACTGCGAGATCTGAGATCCAGGCCCCTCTGCCACAGAGGAAGGCCCGCACAACAGTGGTTAAGTAACTGAAAATGTATCAAGACAAGCCGTACAATTTGGTACAATTCTGTACAATTCTGTACAAAAGAGTATACCTAACACTTAAACAATTGGCCAGTAAAGTAAACGAATACATATATGTGTAAGAGAGTGGAAAGTTCTTGGTTACCGAACGAATCCATTGAAAGCAACTGGTTAAACAATAGCTTACATGATAAAGAACTAGACAGTTGTAATATGATGTGCACCGATCACCCAGCACGAAAGCAAATAAAAAATAATACTAACAGGGTTTGCTAATTGATATATACTATATTAAAGAGTGCTGTTAGAAGTAGTAGAACTATAGTTGTTAGAAGGGGGGTAAAATATTCTACTTTGGGATAGTCCAATTGTAGGCTTATTTCATTGTAGATCCACCAATAAATTACTTTACTGAGTAACTTTTACCGTATATATTCCTTTGAGTAATTTAAACTATTGCTTACTTGTTGTAATAGAAAGTCATCTTAACCGTCCCGTTAATTTTAAATTAAAAATAAAAAAATTTTTGAATTTTAACGGGCCGAGATGTTTAAAGCAAGGATATTGAATGTCAACCGATGAACCCGACTAATTAATTAATTACACTGCAACGGTGATTGAGCCGGGGGGGGGAAGGGATAACGGTGTATATGTTAATGAAATTGATAGCTCTCGTAAATTGGTTAATATTGATATTGATATTGATCATTTGATGCTTTATTTTTAGTGATATGTTGGCTTTCAGGGTTTGAATATGCCAAGATATGGACATATTCAATAAATATTTTTTTTATGCGATATAATGTAAAATAAAATATGCGAATTTAAATTAAATATTATTTAAAAAAAAAAAAGTATGTTAATATGTGGAATACTATTAAAGCAAAAATTCAATTATTGTATATTATTAGTATAATTATGCTGGATATTAAAATAATAATAATTTAAAATGTAATATTACCATATTGATTATGATTATGATTATTAATTTTAAATGAATTATTTTGAGGAAATTGATTGTTCATTGTTTCTGTTTGTGATAATATAAAACTTCTTGGAATAACACCAGGGATATCAATATTTACTGATGAATTAAATGAATCATCAATTGACATGTTATTTAATAAATTATTCACTGGAAACATGGACGTATCAAAATCTTGTTTATTAATGCTAACGTTGTTGTTATTGTTGTCATTAGTAAAATGGATATAATGTTGATTATTAAAGATGGGCAGGAGATTATTGTCATCGCCATTTGTATTTTGTTGTATGCAATTACTAAGATGTTTCACTCTTTGAATATCATTATCTTCTCTACCATTATTATTATTATTTGGATTCATATCATTTGTACTAATTAAAAGTTTTTCATAATATTGTGAAAATGAATCAGTATCTTGATCATCAATTTCTTCAATATTATTTGATAATTGTCTTAAATTATTTTGTGAAGTATCAATATTTAATGTATTTGGAATTTGAAATATTGATAAATTATTTTCAATACCTTTTGATAATTGAATTTCATCTTCTGTACCAGATATTGTGGAATCTGTATCAACTCCAATAATTTCATCATCTAATTCATCAATTAATACATCTTCAATATCATCATCTAAATCATATGATTCACTTAAAAATTCTTGTAATGTTACTTGTTGATCTAACAGTCTTTTCTTATTATTTTTGGTATTAATATCAATTGGTTTAATTTTAACTGAAGAAATATTTTCATTATCTAACATTGAATCATTATTACTTAAATCAATATTTTCATTATTATTATTATGAGTATTATTATGAGTATTATGAATTGTATTGATATTAATATTTAATGGTTCTTCATTATGATAATTTGAATCAGAATTAAATATTAATTGGCGGGAATGGTATGAATTTGAATTTATACCTGCAAATATTAATGCTTGTTCAGCATTTGTAGTTGTTGTTGTTGGAATTGATGTCACTGTTGATAAATTATTATGTAGATCATCAGTTTGTTCAATAATTGGATCAGCTACAGTACCTTTAAAAAATGGCATTGTACCTAATTCAAAAGCAGTTGCTCTTTCATTTGGATTCCATCTTAAACATGATTTAATTACTTCTGTTAAATTTGTTAATTGTGAACTACAAATTATTGATTCAAAAGTTTTACCTTCCACATAAGGAAATTCTAAATTTAAACTATGAGCTAAATCTTTTGAAATTTCCCATGAACCACCTTGTGGTTTATAACCTGTTCTTTCACTTTCCTTTGTCTTATGTGGAGTACCTAAAACTTCTAAAATTTTCCAAATTTGATCCATTTCATTTGAACCTGGAAATAATGGTTTAAACATTGTAACTTCTACAGCAACACAACCAAATGCCCAAATATCTAATGGTCTTGAATAATAACCACTACGTAATAAAATTTCTGGTGATCTATACCAACGAGTTGAAACATAAGCAGTATATGGATTTTTATTATTAATATGACGTGATAAACCAAAATCTGCTAATTTAACAACATAATTATCTTGATAATTACCATTTAATAAATAATTTTTATTAAAATATTTTGTACTTGGTGAAATTAAAATATTTTCTGGTTTAATATCTCTATGGAAAAAATTTTGTTTATGAATATGCTTAATACCTGCTAATACTTGACCTAAAATTGATTTTAATGATGGTATTGAAAAAACTCTTCTTTTCCTATGTCTCATCATTTGATATAAATTTTGTTCCATATATTCCATTACAATATGTAATTTAAAATTTGTTGTATCAATAAATATTTCAAAAATTTGAATTAAATATTTATTTGATGATATTGATAAAATAAATTTAATTTCTCTAACTCTTGTATAATCATGTAATGTTGGTAATTTTGTCATCATTGTCTTAATAGCCACTAAATTTTGTGATTTATTTAAAAAATTATGATTTTCTAAACCTTTTTGATTCATTAATGTATTTTGAATTTTATAATTTGTTAAATTATTATTATTTTTAATTTCAAATTGATTTTTTAAAGAATAATCATTATTAAAATCATTATTAAATAAATTAAAAGTAGCTTCCGCCAATGAAACAATACCAAATGAACCATTACCTAATTCATCAATTAATTTATAATTTGCTTCCATTGAATGTAATGGAATACATTGTGGAGGATTATCAATATCTGGAGGAATAACCGTGGATTGTTTCCCCATTGTCTTCCTATACATTACTGTTGGGGGGGGGGTAAGTTTTTGCTTGAACTCTACTTATATTTAACTTCTTGTACCAAAGAAGAAAACTTTATTTGATGAGCCTATTCTCAAAAACACTTGTCCTTTGATCTCATATATATATATATCCAGAAATAAATTATAATAAATACACAAAACTCCTATTGATTAATCATTCCTTATTTATATCATTACTCCTAGTTTTGTGGCAAAAAAATTGATTAACTAATTAATAAAACTCAATTAAAATAAATTAGCCGCTCAAGTCATCTTTTAAAAGCCCAAAAAAATCATTATAAATTTGCTGTGAAACACCCGCAGCACTACACTCCGATATGCGGTTCCTTCACTCCCAGCGACCACACGCAGCGCGCAGGGCACATGTACCCCAACAAAACGCGTTGCTACGGGTGTCTCTCCGCTCTTTTACAGAGGCACGTCTCCACCACAAAATTTCAAAATTAAACACTCCACAGGTCTGCGCAATCCCCACTGCAGCCACACAAACAGATTTGCACACATAATCCACTGCCAAGTATGTGCCGCATCACACACACACACACACACACACACACACACACACACACATAAAACTACTGAAGAAATGACTGCACCAATGATTTACCTCCTTAATTTGGAGTAATGACACTCTAATCACCACGCTACATCACTCTTTAAAGTGCGATGGTAATAAGATTGGCGGCTAATTATCAAATTTTAAATCATATATAAATGCATCTGTTTTAGGTAAAAGATACGGTGGTGGGTATATATGGGGATCTTTAAAGGAATATGATATAAAAATGTGATTTGATTTCTCTTAGCTGATAATAACTCTGTATTAATATCATATAACATTTGGTATTGATACAGAGTTATTATAGATTTATTGTTAAAATGACACTGTTTCCATGTTTTTATTATGGTTATTTGTCAATTAACAGTTGTGTCATGTGGCACGACAGCATATTTTCCATATTATTAAATATTGTTATATTTATTATTACTGGAAAATTTTGAAAATTTCGAAAAATTTGAAAATTGATGAAAAATTTTATGCGATGAGATTGATTTATTATATGTATAATTGTATATAATTGTATATAATAATTATTAGTTATTGGCATATTCTAGTCCCATAGAATCCAAGCAATCAAAATGTCATCTTTGAAAGATCAGTTGGCTCAAGTGGCTGCTTCTAATGCTACCGTTGCATTGGATAGAAAGAGAAGACAAAAATTACATTCTGCTTCTTTAATTTATAATCCAAAGACTGCTGCAACTCAAGATTATGATTTTATTTTTGAAACTGCAATTGATTCTTTACAAGAATTAATTGAAATAGAACCAAAATTCGCAATTTTTACAAATACTTTATTTTCTGAAAATTCTATTTCAATTGATAGAAATGTTCAAACTAAAGAAGAATTAAAAGATTTAGAAAATGCAATTAATGGTTATTTAATGTTAGCTTCTTCTAAATGGCATTTGACTCCAACTTTGCATACTACTGAATGGTTGGTCCGTCGTTTCCAAATTCATATCTTGAATGCTGAAATGTTATTATTATCAACATTAAATTATTATCAAACTCCTATTTTTAAAAGAATTTTAGATATTGCTAAATTACCACCTTTATTCGAACCATTATCTTCATTTGTTAGATCTGAAAAAAACCCAAGTAATATGACAATGATTAAATTGTTTAATGATAATGATTTTATTAAATTATATGCTAACTATTTGAATAAATGTATTAAACATAATACAACTTATACAAATCAATTATTATTTACTACTTGTTGTTTCATTAATTTAATCGCATTTAATTCAAATAATGAAGAAAAATTAAATCAATTAATTCCAATTCTATTAGAAGTTTCTGCTAAATTATTAGGTTCAAATTCTACTGATTGTCAAATTGCTGCTCATACTACTTTAGTAGTCTTTGCAACAGCTTTACCATTAAGTAAAAATATCATTTTAGCAGCTACTGAAACAATTTTAGCTAATTTAGAAAATGAAGAAGCTGAAAAATCTGCATTAGTAGCTATTTGTAAATTATTTCAAACTTTAAAAGGTAATGGTAATGTCGATCATTTACCTTCTAAATTATACAAATTAATTGATCGTAGATTTTCATTGGAAGAATTAACTGAATTTTTCTCCAAAAATGATGCTCCAAAGGCTGATAAATTTATTACTACTTACATTAGAGCAGTAAGTAGATACGATCATTCAAAATTAAGTTCAATTGTTAAATTAATGAAAACTATTAAATTAGAAAAATTTGAAGTCAGATTAATTATTACTGATTTAATTCATTTATCTGAAATTTTAGAAAATAAATCACAATTAATTGATCTATTCGTATACTTCATTTCTATTAATGAAGATTTAGTCCTAAAATGTTTACAAGCTTTAACTATCAGTCCAGAATTATTTGAAATCAGATTGACTACTTCTTTATTCAATGCCAAAGAGAAGTTTGATGAAACTGAATTAAATAATATTGCTGATGAAAGAATTTTAACTAAAAATGTTGAGGTTCCTCCATTTAAAGAATTTTTAGATAAAAACTCTAAGCATATCAACACTAAGAATACTTCTTTATTAGGTGAATCTGATGAAAAATTCAATACTTTACGTTCATTGTTTGTTGAAGCTGTCGGTAAAGGTTATCAATCTGGTTTATTTTTAACTACTTTTTTCACAACTTTAGAATCAAGAATTACATTTTTATTAAGAATTATTGTTTCTCCAGCTGCTCCAACTACTTTACGTTTGATTTCTTTAACAAATATTTACAAATATATTAATACAATTGATAAGGAATCTAATGTTTTCAGTTTAGTACCATGTTTGATCTGTGCCTTAAGTGATGTCTCAAAAAATGTTAGAATTAATGTAAAGGAAATTTTGACCTTAATTGCTAAGAGACCTTTCACAAAGCATTACTTCTTGGCCAATGAACTTTATAACACCGACAAAGATGTTCCTATGTTAAATCCAAAAGATGGAGAAACCTGGTTGAATAATTTCCTAGAAGAATATTTGGTTGAAAACTTCGATATTTCTAAACTATTAATTCCAAAAAAGAATGAAAAGATGTTCTTATTATTCTGGGCAAACCAAGCCTTATACATGCCATTAGCATTCCCAAAGACTATTTTATTAAATATTCTTAACAAGTATAATCCATCAGCTTCTTCTTACTCAACAGTTTTCGAGGATTTCATCAATTCCTATTTAGAAAACAGATCTAGTTGGGAAGAAAAATGCAATAACAACAAAAGTGACTTTTCACAATTCGAAAAAGCTGTTGTTAATTTAGTAAGTGAAAAGGAAAAAAATGACTTTTTGATTTCTTTTGTTATCAACTCTTTGAATTCTGAACACGAAGGATTAGCTAATATTGTTGTCGAAAGACTAATTAAGATTTTCTCTTCACTAAAGTTTACTACCAAAATGAAGATTGTTCAAAATATCGTCGAAGCTACTACTTCCCAAAACTCAAGTTACGATGCTGTCTCCACATTACAAGCTTTGCCATTAGATGTTGAAACTGTTGTTACTATTTTGAATGATAACAAGATTAGTTCAGATAGTGAAATTGTTGGATTCACTAAAAGAAGAAGACGTTCTTCTAATAACAAATCTGTTTTACAAAAGGAAGAAATTTCTTTAATGGCTGAAGTTCATTTAAGAAAATTAACTGTTTTATTAGAAACTTTGGATAAATTACAAATAGTTGGTTCTGATGCATTATTATCTTCTTTATTTTCAATTTTATCTGATTTAGAGACTCTTGGTGCTGATGGCGGTTTACCAGTATTATACGCTCAAGAAACTTTGTCTTCTTGTATGTTAAATACTATTCAATCTTTGAAGGAGCAAGGTATTACTAAACTGTCTAATGCTAGAGCCGATGTTATTATCTCTACAATTAGAAATTCTCAATCTCCACAAGTTCAAAACAAATTATTATTGGTTATCGGTTCTTTAGCTTCTCTATCTCCAGAAACTGTTTTACATTCAGTTATGCCAATTTTTACCTTTATGGGTGCTCACATTATTCGTCAAGATAATGAATTCACAGCTAGTGTTGTTGAAAAGACAATTTTAACTGTTGTTCCTGCTTTATTAGAGAGTAGTCCAAGTAACTTAAGAGATGAAACTGAATTTTTGCTAATGACTTTCTCTACCGCTTTGCAACATGTTCCAAAGCATAGAAGAGTTAAATTATTCTCAACTTTGGTTAAAACTTTAGGAAGTAAGACAGCTATTGCGCCATTCTTATTTTTGATCGCTCAACAATACTCTTCTAATGTTAATATTTTCAAATTAGGGGATGCTAAGACTTTGGTTGAATTTACTAAATCATTCATTGCTAACTTTGACGTCGCTGACCAACTTAATGGTTTGAGTGAAACTTTTTCATTAATCAAGACTTTGATGACAGCTAAAGATGTTTCTGACAACTTATCAGAATTAGAATCCAGAGCTTTATTCTCGAACGGTGTCTTGAATTTCACTGATTCTGAATTGTTAACCTTCTACAAAAATTTCTTCAACTTCATTAATAAGGTAGTTAAAGATAGTGAAATGGATTATTATGATGTTAAGGGTAGTTTGAAATTAAGAATTTACTCTATATTATTTGATGTCAGAAATGATTCAACAGTTATCGATGACGTTAAATCAAAGTTTGGTACAGTTTTAGAATCTATTATTTCATTCATTAGCCAAACTAACACTATGCCAAATCAACAATCTAAAGAATCTGACGATTCCTCTTCTGAATCAGAATCTATTGACTACAAAAGTGAAATCAAGTCTGTTCTATTTGAATTATTAAAAAATGTTTTGATTATCTTACCAATCAATGAGTTTATCGATTCTGTACTACCATTGTTGAATGGTGCTACTTCAGAAGACATTAAGTATCAATTAACTTTAGTTATTGGACGTAAGTTTGAATTGGAGTCCAATGATTCAATTAAGGCTGGTTACAAAACTATTGATGTATTGTTAACAAGAGCTAAGGAAGAAGAAAAGAATGTCAACTTAGCTCAAGTCACAATTCATGTATTATCTTCATTAATTGCGAAGTATTCTGATAAATTGGAATCTTCTCTAGTTACCAAAGTTATTTCCTTTGCTACTGAAACTCTAAAATCAACCGAATCTGAAATCAATGTTTCTGCTTTCACTTTAGTCACTAACTGTGTTCAAGTATTAGGTGTCAAATCTATTGCATTCTATCCTAAGATTGTTCCACAAGCCTTGAAAACGTTCAAGTCATTGCAAGAAGACAAATCTGTCTTTTTGAGACATCAATTGCAACTGTCAATTCTATTGATGTTTGCTGCTATGATCAAACGTATCCCAAGTTTTGTTAACTCAAATCTTTTCGATGTTATCGAAATTATTTTGTACTCTGATGAAGTCGAAGTTTCTACTAGATTATCTGTCGTATCTATCGTTATTGAAAACATGGATCAAAAGGAAATTTTGAAGGTTTTATCAAGAATTTGGAACAAGAATGTTTTCAGCAGCGAAGATTCTATTGCTATTTCCTTATTCTTAAGTTGTTTAGAATCTACTATTGAAACCATCGACAAGAAATCTGCTACTTCTCAATCTCCAATCTTTTTCAAATTATTGTTATCATTATTTGAATTTAGATCAATTACTGATTTGGATAATAATACTGTTAGTAGAATTGAAGCTTCTGTTCAAAAGATTGCTAACAGTTATGTTCTAAAATTAAATGACAAGGTTTTCAGACCACTATTTGTCATTGTTGTTAAATGGGCTTTCGATGGTGAAGGTGTTGTCAACAATAAGATTACCGAAGTTGAAAGATTAACAGCTTTCTATAAATTCTTTGGTAAATTACAAGAGAATTTGAAGGGTATCATCACTTCTTACTTTACTTATTTAATTGAACCAACTAATGAATTGTTGAAGAGATTTATCTCCAAGGATATCAATGATGTTAACTTGCATCGTTTGCTATTGATTGCAGTTACTTCATCTTTCAAATATGATAAGGATGAATATTGGAATTCTGCTTCAAGATTCGAATTGATTAGTGAATCATTAGTTAACCAATTATCATGCATTGAAAATGTCATTGGTAAATATTTGGTTAAAGCCATTGGTTCATTAGCTGCTAACAACAGTGGAGTTGATGATCATAATAGAATGATGCATACTTTATTAGTCAATCATATGAAATCATCTTGTAAGTCTAATGAAAAATTATGGGCTATCAGATCCTTGAAATTAATTTACAGTAAGGTAGGTGAAAACTGGTTGACTCTATTGCCTCAATTGGTTCCAACCATCGCTGAATTGTTAGAAGATGAAGATGAAGAAGTTGAATACGAAGTAAGAACTGGTTTAGTTAAAGTTGTTGAAAACGTTTTGGGTGAACCTTTCGACAGATATTTAAGTTAAATCTTCTAACTCACTATACATAATTTAAATATCCCACACTATATATAGTTGTAAAATATAAAATATACAAACCACATTAATTTATTTAACAAACTCACTCTTACGCTTAAGCTTTTAAAGCTTGATCAAACTTTTCCATAATTAAACAATAAGCGAGTTTTTTCGACAATTTTGATATCAGTAAATTATTTGAAAATATATGAAATTTGAATAAAAAACATAATAAAGGAACAATAATACTTGCTGGATAGACAGATATCGAAGTATAGTGAACTGCCTATCGTTACTGATATGTCCAATTTACCGACTACTATTCAAGATCTCAATGGGAAGCCTCAGGGCCTTAATTATATCCCAACAGTTTTCCGTAGACTGATGAAGACACCAAAAAATTTGGATTTTGAAACTGCTGTTTGGGAAATGATCAACTTAGTCTTTAGACCAAGAAAGGCATTCAGATCATTCTATTACCAACGTCAAACTAAACACCAATGGGCTAGAGACGATCCTTCATTTTTCATATTACAAGTTGGTTTATTATCCGTAAGTTCAATTGTATGGTCTATTGTTTATGGTCATACTTTCTTTGGATTTTTAAAGATGATGATTAATATGATTTTTGTTGATTTCTTTTTTGTTGGATTTGTAGTGGCTTCTTTATTCTGGGTCATCTTGAATAGACCAATGTTTAAGTTCAGATCTGCTTTGGAATCTCAAGTTGAATGGGCATACTGTTTTGATGTTCATTGTAACGCTTTTTTAATTATATGGGTTGCTTTATATTTCCTACAATTTATACTATTACCTGTTATCCATTTACATAAATGGATTGGTTTATTTGTTGGAAACACTTTATATTGTTTCGCATTTGCACAATATTTCATTTTAACATTTTATGGTTACAGTCAATTAGCTTTCTTGAAAAATATTAACTTCATTTTATTCCCATCATTAGCATTTGTGGTAATATATGTTATAAGTTTGATTGGTATTGATTTATCTAAAACTTTAAGCTTTTACAATTGATAAAACGCATAACAAAGAGAATGCATAAAACACTGTGTTTTAATACAATGTACATGGGAGTTGTAAATGAGATTGTTAACAGGTACAGGTATTTTAGTACTTTAATTGAGAACTCATTTTAATAATAATATATATAAAATAAACAGATTATATAATATAATAATTGTTTAACTAATCATAATAAAAAAAATTTACTATTTTATTCTTTATACTAAACATGTTATAGCTTCATGAAGAAATTAAACTATATAAAAATCTATTTATATCCAATTATATTAAATAAAGCTAATTAAAAATTTCAATTGGAGGTAATCTATCAGAGTTATAAAACCAATTTTTAGATTCAACTTCTTTAGCCAACCATTCAGTTGGAAATATAACCAAATTACCATGTATTCTATTAAGAATTCTTCTTGCTGAATATTTATCAAATATTCTATGATTAAAACCATAGAGCAGACTACTAGAAAGGTTCATTTTCAACGCAGTTGCTTTAGCTCTCTTCTCTTTTTCATTATTGTTGTCTTTCCATTCAACATGTATATTTTGTTCATCTACATTATTAGATACAGTTGGGTGGTTAGTATTATTATCTTCATCTGCTGAATCAGTAAAGGTATTTTCAATATCAATTAATCGTTTTTGGTTTTCTAAAAATTCATCAGACATTCTTTGATAATCCTTATAATCTTTCCAAGTTTGAACAGCATTATCAGGTTGGCAATGGAAAACTAATCTGAACAACAGAGTATTACGCAAAGCTACGGAAAACCAAACATCTTCATAAAATGAATCACATAATGGATCTTCAAATGAGTATGGATCGATGAATTTAAGGTTTAAAATTCTATTCTTCGAGTAACGATCATTCTTGAAACTTGGTGCCATTTGCATTAAGAATTCATCGACGGCATTATCATCCAATTCTTGTTCTTCAAGGAAATCTGCATGACGATCGTGTGTTTTATTCGATTCAGATTTATCAAGAGTTCCAGATGCAATATTAGCTTTTTTCTTAAATGATAAGTGTTGCAAATAAAAAACTCTTTTTAACATGTCCCATTTTGAATCAATAGTAACATCGTCTGAAATAATATAGGCTTCAATATCATGCTTATCTGGTAAAATGTTTGACCAGGTATCCTTTTTGCCATCAACTGTCCTAGTTGAAAAAGACTCTAGAGCCCATTCTTTCAATTGTTCAGTTACTGATTCTTTAAATTCCGGTGGTAACGTCTTCCAACCATCAGGACCTAATCCATCCACTTCTTTTTGATGCAAGATATTATTATTTAATCTTGGATCGTTACTTATTGATTTCTTATCAAAGATACCCATATTTTCTACACCTGCTCTGTAATTAAATGAGTGATATTTAGTCTGTTTTTCAGATGGTTTTTTCCTTTCTGGAAGTTCGACTTTCTTACTGGTTTCGTTAACTGAATCAAGAACACTACTTAAATCTTCATGGATATTAGTAGATTCATCATTGCTTAAATTATTAACCAAGTCCAAAACAATACCGTAATTCTCCAAGCCAAGTGATTCATATTTTGTATTCCAACTTGCACTACAGTTGCAGTCTAATACTTCACGGTATGCCAATTCAATCATAGCAGATGTTATTTTTTCTTTCTCTGTGCAACTCTCATCCAGCGTATGTAATGTTATGAAATTCTTCTTAGCCAGTTCTTCTAACTTACCGAACTTTCTCTCAATAATTTCAACTAAATCGGTATCACAACCTAAGTGTTCCCTCATAAGTCTTTGCCTTAGTTCCCATGCAAATCTACCAGCATAGTAGTCTTTACCATTCATTTTACTTTTTACTAAATCAGAGTCTCTTATGACTATGGCAACTTCACTATCTCTATTACCTGCTTGTGATCTCTCGTTAATATTGGCACTACCAATAATACAACTTCTATCATCGACAATAAGTAATTTAGAGTGCACATATACTTGCTCTGTTACAAGTTTATCACGAGGACCTAATGTAGACCATTTTCTTAAAGAGAAAAATTGAATATATTGAGTTGGATCAATATTTAGTTTTCTCAACCTTGCAAATATGGATGTCTCACCTCTAGAGATACTTTGATACTGACATTGCATGATCAAACGAAGACTTGACGCTTCTGGTTGATCAACAGGAGAGTCAAAACCTGGCATTAATGGTATAATAATTAAAGCTTTCCATACTTTGCTTTCACTATTAGCACGGATGATTCTATCGATAATCGCATCACCGATTTTATTCTCAATTACAACACCATCCCAGCGTGAAGTAGTAACAAAAAATTGATTTTCAATATATATATAGTGCTCACTTGTTTCTATCAATTTTAAATAAGCATTTTGAATCGATTTTTCTGTTTCCTTCAAACCTAAAGACCAATTACCAGAACTTCTTAAAATTTGAGTTTCACATGTTGACCTTGATTTTAACATTTTGAAGAACGGAGAATGCTCAAGTTCTTGTGAAGTAAAATCACTTGGAGGTGTTAATAATGGAGTAGGTCTACTAGGACGTTTTTGTCTTAATAGATAGTTCCATCTTTGAACAAAATGACGTGCCATATCACGAGCAGGTTCACCAACAGTCATCATATGAACGTCATGCCAAGGCATTCTTGGTAAATCGTTTCTATCATACATTGATTCGAATGGCTTATCTAACTCATAAAAATCGCATACACGAGCATTTGAATAATCTTTACCTGGGAAAGTTTGATCCTTTAAATCAGGATAATCATCACGTAACACATGTTCTGGAGTATCATAACGACCGTAGCATAAATCAATACCACCCATAAACGCAATGGTATTATCAATAACTGTTAGTTTTTCATGATGTGCCCAAAAATAAGTATTTTGTAACCATTGATTTGGTGATCTTATCAGATGAATATTTGGATGTAAATTTAACATCGAATGCTTTGTCCATAAACTATCAGTTCCTACAATATTGGCCACATTTCTGTAAACTACTATAAATATTTTTACACCCTTTTCAGCTCTTTCCTTAAGAATTCTATCAAGTCTATATTGCTGATTACCGTTTACTGGACGACGCATATACAGTTCAGGAGATAGCCACCAGTCATGAATATAAATGACATCTTCTGCCATCATTAGTGCATCACTTAATGCCCAGAAATAATCACGACCGTCAACTAACGACTTACAATATGAATTAGTACGAATTGGTGCAAAACTGTCAAACCTATGTTTTTGGGACCATTCTGTTTGTTTTGCCATCTGTAAAATTGAACCCATCCATTGCTTTAATAAATATTCAGATTTCGTTATAACCTGTATTTTTCTTTCACTATTTTCCATTGTTATTAACAATTTAGCTCCTAATTTATTAGAAGTGCTAGGGTTCCATTCCATATCTCTGGCATACGAATCGTCGCTACCACCTGAAATTCTAACCTTAAATTTGGAGTCAACTAAGAAAACATCTAGTGGAGTGGTAGAATACAAATCTGACACATACATGATATATGAATTTCTCACAAGAAACCATTTATTTGTATGTCTATAAATCATTTCTGAAATACCATTTAACTTAAAATGCGATACTCTCCAACCTTGTGATTTGGCAGTGGATCTGATAACTAAGTACCCTTCCTTTCCTTGATAACCATCTTCATAACTCAGTAAATTACTAATAGGTGAAAATTCATAGAATTGAAATAATCTATTGGCTTGTGGTCTCAGACATAATGCGACATTTAACAATCTTAAGTATCTTTGTAATCTAATATGCATAGGTCTTGTGGAATCATCCTTTTCATCTATAAGATCTTGTAAATGTTTTAATTGTACATTATCTGCTGTATAATAATTCGATGCTCTTCTTGAAGAAGAATGGTTATCACTAATACTGTTTACTAGTTGATCTGTTGAAGTATTAGCCGATAGTGATTCCTTCTTTCCATTAGAATTAAATGATTTAGGAGTATCATTAAATCTTGGAAATCTGGGTAAATGCAAAGTATGGTATCTATTATTATCAATATACAGTTTATTAATTGTATTTTGTTGGAATGTCACAATTCTAAGTTTGTTATGCATGGTGGCTAATTCTTTGAATGATTTCACAACTGACCATTTTTTCCTGTTTTCACCAATCCCATATTCTAAATTAACCTTATAAAATGTATTACTATTTTTTTTATCCTCTGAATTACTAAATATCGAGGATGATGATGAGGACGTAGTACTAATATGTCTACGTAATGGAACTCCATTATTATTAAAATTATCAATGATAGTTTCATTAGAACCACCAAAAATTTCAGAAAAGTTTTCTCCTTCCAATGGTTCAACTGTTACGCCCAACATTGCCAATAATAAAGGTGCTCTTCTATTACCATGTTCATCTCTTAAAAACTGAGTACTAGCAAATAATACTGCAGGAGACCCAGCTAGAAGCGAATTTAAAAGATCAGAAGCAAGTTGCTGTGTGTAAAGGTCTTTATCATTATCTGTTTGATGAGTAGGTGGTCTAGATATGTGTTGTAAATTATTACTTTTTGTGTGTTTTAATTTGGATAAAACAGATATTTTTTTAAATGCATTATTAAATTCTTTCTTCCAAATATTAAATTGTTCATCTGATTGCTGCGAAAATGATCTTCTTCTGTCTGAATAAGATTTTGAGTGGTCCATGGATACACGACTAGAAGGACTATCTGGTTCGTAATCATGTAATGCACTATCAATTAAATGGGAACTTCTTCTTCTATCATGTCTGTGATGAGTTTTTGAAGTTCTTGTTGAGTCATTGATAAAACCTTTAGTTAACCTATTTAAACTTTGTCTTTCTGAATTTGAATCAGAGTTATTCACAATTCCACTAATATTAACAGTACTATTCCTTAAAACAGAATTAGGCACACCTTGGAAAGTCAAGTTCTTTGCCTCAGCTTCCTTATCTGTACTAGCTAGTGAGGTCTGTTCCTTTTGATTATCATTCGGTACTTCTTCAGGTACATTTTCTGTTTCTAATTTACCTTCACTGTAATCATTCCCCAGCTCTTTAGCATCAGTGATCCCCGGTATCACACCTGAATTCATCACAATTGGTTATTGAATTATATAAACAACAGTTGAATTAAAAAAATACTTCTTGCACAATTCAGTCTCTATCTAAAGAGTATTCACCTATATATATGAACGTATATCGGAGCTCTTCTAATCATCTTCTAGTTAATGATCATTATTATTATTTTCTGAAAGATATTCAAATGTTGTTTGCTATGCGCCACATCAAAGGCTGTAATTGAAATATACACAAAATGACTACTAAAACATGACATCTTACTATTTAATAGATGTAATATGGAATATATCCACTCAATTAATTAGCCCCATGTTACTGTGACTAAAATATATTTGAAATTTTATTTTTATTACAATTTAATTCATATAAATACCTTGTAAATTGGTCGTGTTTCAACAATAAATTACTGATTGAACTCACTGACTCTACGATGGGCCCCAATACTTGCAATTATTTTATGCATATACATTAAGTGTATCAATTAGATATCGAATTTCTTCTTCTTTTCGTTATAATATTAAACTATATATTTCTATTCAATATTTTGGATACATGTACAAATTTCCATAATACAATATTTATGAGTTACTATTAGGAATAGTATTGGCGATTCAATAAAGAATGTTATCTTTAATGCTATTTTAAATGATATGAAGTTTTTGGAAAACAATTGGACATATCAAAGTGACAATCATTGGAATACCTGCATATCTGAAGAATCTTTGAATGATATCAATATTATCATTTTTAAAACTCTTAGAAACGTCAACAAAACGAGACATTATAATCTTGATTAAAGGTTTTCCAACACCATACATCCAAATAGAAACAATACTGACACCAACGATCAATTTCATAGTTATCCCAAATAGAGTGTTATTATCACCTGCATGAAAAACAGCATCAAAATGATATCTTTTAATAATCCAATCACCACATTCAATACCAGAAATAACACCAATGAATGCAACACTATCTTCAAAGCATGGACATTTATCAATTGGTTTAATATGCCAGAATAATAGTGTTAAACCAAAAGCAATACTGAATAATGGATAAAGCAACCAATCTTCGAAATAAATATTCTTTAATAGAACAGGAGCAGCTAATCTCCCTATTAAACAAATTACACCACAAAGAGCACCAGTAGCTAAATCTAACAAACCATGCATACCACAATAAATTCTACCAAAGACCAGTGTAAAATAATAAAGAACAATCAAAGAAGCAACGGCAACTTGTGTGGTAAAAGAAAATGTTTGAGCATGCCAAACTCTCCAAAAGAAATACAAACTGACACCTGTGGCATTAGCAGTATGTGAACTTGGAGCACCGTATTCCATTTTAGTGTAAGAACTTAAAGAGATTCTTTTCAATGGTGGAGTTTGAGGTCTTGGCAAACACAAGTAATCTTTCATGAACCCACTGAGGTAAATAGAATAACCCAATATATATACTAAATCACGAACCATTTCATATTGACCTAACCATGGAGGAAATGGAACAAATATCACATAAAAAGTATGAGCACCCATTAATGCAGAATATTTAAAATATACATCTCTTATAGGAGTTCTACATTTTTTTTGTAAATTGTACAATTGTTCAGATTGATTAAGAGTATAAGGCAACAACAACTCTCTAATCTTGAATCTCATTGGAGACATATGCTTTTTAAAATATTCAGAAGGTTGTAAACCAGCATCCATGGACTCAGC
Source organism: Vanderwaltozyma tropicalis (assembly GCA_030555675.1). Taxonomy (NCBI): domain Eukaryota; kingdom Fungi; phylum Ascomycota; class Saccharomycetes; order Saccharomycetales; family Saccharomycetaceae; genus Vanderwaltozyma; species Vanderwaltozyma tropicalis. The sequence continues at coordinate 323,377 of JANIWO010000003.1, forward strand.
ATCTTGAATCTTGACATTATCAGCCATACCTTCCACTACAGATTTCGTCATCTTTACGGTAGTGATTCGAAGTGATCAAAGATGTTTCAAATTACTAATTTTTGGTAAACAAAACAGCACCAGTTGGAACTTATATTCAGTTATTCTTATAGTTCTTTAACTGACTATTAATATCAAGATCTATATAAATTATTTGATCTAACTCCTTTTATTTCCATTTCAAATGATTTCGTTTAAGAAATTTGCCAAAAATTGAAGGCATCGCATCGCCATGCATAGCCTCACAAGATGAAAACAATAGCAAATGGTGTCTAAAATTAGTCTAGTAAACAATTCTATTTATATATATATGTGTTTGTGTTTGTTACTTAGGATCTTGGAAGTAATTTTAAGACAGATTTTGATATTTCACAAACATATTTCACATTATACTCTTTGATTTTTCCAGAAGGTAGCCCAATCCATTCTGTAGTGACATTATCTGGTTCTTCAATGGTTTCAATAAAATCAGATATAGTTTCTTTCGATCTTAGTATTCTTTGATTAGTTACTATGCCAGGTAATACTTCTGTATCTTGAGTTGGGTGTGCCTTTTCTGGTGAGAATACTTGTTTGCATACCAATTTTAAAGTTGCCAAATCATTATTATTATCAATTTTACCACCATAAATTATATGGCATATTGAATTTGTAATTATCTTTAGTAAAATTAAATGATCGATGGTATGAGATAATTGATTTCCAAATATTTGGTAGATATATCTCATACATACTTCGTAATCTTTATTATTAAAATCATATTTTTTAATAAAGCCAATTCCAGGTAATTTATTTCTAGAAATTATGATAGAATGGAATATACTAACTAAAAGTTTAATATACCAATAATATTCATTTTTTAAATTTTCTTCAAATAAAAATTCACTATGCCAGGATAGTTTTAATAGATCAGTTATATTTGAAGAATCTTCAAAAACATATTTATAACAATTTTGTAATAATGTAACTGGAATCATTTCACCACGAATGTCACAGGACATAAATACTTTTATTTCTTTCTCTGGTGAATGTAACTTTTTTTCAATATGTTTCACTAACGATGAATTGACCCATTCAGCAGACATTTGTATGTTCTGTAATAATAACCATCCACCACTAATTTGAATCTGAGCTATCATTTGATCGGTAAACTCAGTGGCGGTAGAATCACCAAGAGAAATACAACGCAATTCTTTTCCATATTTTTTAGCAAGTTCTTCGATTTTGAAAGAACCATCCATATCTCTTTCGTTCCCAATTAGGACACTGATGTTATCATGATGCATACAAATGTCTTCAAATGATGTTTGACCTTTAAATATACCTTTAAAAAATGAAACGAAGTCGTTATAACTTTCTGTTTCAATTATATTCAATAGAGGTAAGAATTCAGTTGGTGCATATTCTTTTATTGATTCTAATACAATTGAATTGTTAGAAACCATTTCAAATAAATTAATAGCAGTTTCTTTATAGTTTTGAGTTTCATTAGCAAAATTGTAAACCAAAAATAATATAATTGCGAATACATCTTGGTCAATTTGAAGAAGATTCTTGGAAAAGTTAGAATAAACATTTTCATATAGTAATTTAATCAAGTAGTTTACCCTTTCAGATGACTCAATATTTTTATGCTTTTCTCTGAATATCGATTGATAACATTCTAAAAATTCCTCAATAGTAATTTCATAAAACCAATGTAAGTTTGTTAAACTTTTAAGTACCTTAAAAATGCTAATACTGTGTAAAGCCAATGGCTTGTATTCATCTACAAACGATTTAATCTTTCCCATCAAACTGTTTGTGTCAGAGATTCTATTTTCAATTTCGACTGCTTCATTCTTTAATTTTTCTAAAGTTAGTATAACCTCTTCGTTCTCCAAAATGGATCCATTGGTATTGTTTAGTTCTCTCAATAAATCATTACCTAGGGATTTTAGTAACAATTTGTATTTATTATCTCTTCCTAATAATTGTTCACGTTCCATCTGGATAGTTGGATTTTCGTTTTCTAAAGCAATTCTTTCTGTCATCATTTCAATATTAGCACTATTAATAGTAAAATTCACTACTTTTAAATTTGTTTGTAAAAATGAAGATAGTTTGAGATTTGTATTTCTAGATTGTAATATCAATTTAAAATTGTCAGCAACACCAATTTCATGATTGCCTAGTATAACTGTTTTTCTTCCACCGTTTGTTTTGTATTCCCTGGTTATTAATTTATTGATAATAGGATCAAAAAATTCAGCATCTTGGATATATGCAACTTCACCAAAACGTACCGAATTTTCTAATTTCTTGATAAAACCATCTTCAAGAAAACTAAACCTAACAAATCGGGAACCATATTGGAGTGACAATACATTCATAATAACATCACTTGAGTCGATAACAAATGAACCATTGTGTCGTGAATTGGTTAGTAATTCGAAATTTTCAATATAGAAGCTTTCATTTGGAAGACCATTCTGTATCCAGCTAATTTTATTTGTAATATCTATATTATGAGCCTCAAAAGAATAATTATGATCGTAAGGAATTTGTAATCCTGTTAGTAATTCCTTTAAGTTTTCTAATTCAATAATCCTGGAAACTTCATTTAATCCACTAAGGTAATTTGAGTATATTGATGATATGAATGAATTACCTATTAATTTTTGTTTATCATCATCGAATATTGAAATACTGGCAACCCATCTTTCTTTTTCGGCAGTTAAACTTTCAACTAGACTTGTGGATCTATTTAATTTTGATTGAACACTTTGCATCTCACTTTTAATAATTTCAATTTCTCTAATAAGGTTACTGTAAGCTTCCTTGGAACTTTCAATTTTCTGTTCCAATTCCACAATCATATCTTCAGCAGCTAATAGTCTTGCCCTCATTTTCAGTATTTGATCTTCAACTTTAAAAACCTCATCTCGTAAAGGACTGACACGATGAAGTATATCACAATATTGAATCTGGGCAACAATCCATAAATATAAAGGCCCACAAGCTTTACTTGCTCTATTGACAGTTTCGAAGGTAAAGTTGGGATTTGCGAGATAGTTATTTTCAAGTTTATCTTTCAATTCTTGGTTAACCATTGATAAGGTATCAAAATTTACTATATCAAAAATAAAATTATCTTTTCTAATATAGTGTTGGATATCTTGCCATGATGATACATTATAACCAAGTAATGTACATAATACCTCCATGGTTAATTTCACCGGCTTAGGAGGGTTGAGCATTGACCTAATTTCGACCAGATGAGGTTTTTTTATATTTTTAACTCCATGTTGGGCTTCTTTTAGAACCGGTTCAATACTATTTAATTCAATAACTACTTTCTCTCTTCTCTCTTTAATTAATAGTTCTTGTTCAATTAATATCTTTTTAATTTCAGAAGTTGCTTCTTGTTTCCTTTCTGATTCATTCTGCTCCACTAACATATTATCAAGAGTTTTTCTGGCTTCTACTTCTTTTAATTTTAGCTCTTCATTTTTCGAAAACAATATTTTCTTCATTTCACTAACTTTTAAAACTGTTTCATTCAGTTTCTCAAGACCATTATAAATAAATCTTTGGTTGGTTTCAATATGCTCATATTTATCGTTGTAGATTGACCTAAATGATCGAAGAGAATCTAATAAATAGCCAGGAGATTCATTATTGGAGTCATTATTATTTTTAGAAAACTCATCGTTATAATAAAAGAAACCATTAACTAAAATATCAAATACATTAGTTGTTTCAAAAGGGCATTTTACAAATTTGGTATCAACTTCACTAAACTCAAGTTTCGAATCAAGTGGGACATTTTGGAGAAATGATCTTATAACTGTTAAAATAGTATTACTACTCCATCCACCCATCCAATTTATTACACAACGATTAAACATAGCTGGTGACGCTTTGAAATCGCTATTACCAATGATTTTCTGTTTAGCGTCATCTGGCTCTTTTAAGCCATCATTAATTGTAAAGATAACATGTAGATTCTTGGATATCTGCTTTGTAAACCATGAATATAATTCTTCTTCGGTATTGATCAATAATCCCAGCTTTTTCACCTTTCCCAAAAGAGTTGAAATTAATTGGTCATAATCATTTTCTTGAAATAGATCAGGAATATCTGAATTTGCTAATAATGTGTTAATACGTTCGGTGAATGAAGATTCTGCTAAACTTGATTCATCGATTACTAAACATGTCGGTTTTTCATCAATTGTACATTGATAAAGGATATTCCTTAAAAATTCATCAAAATCTTCTAATTTATATTTTCGATGAAGAATAGGTTGAATGACAGTCATACCATTCATCCAAGCAACAAATCTAGTTACAGTTGTCTTGCCAGTCCTGTGTGGACCTATCAACATCATGTGACCTTGGAATTGATTAAAAACTCTATCAATACGAAGAATATGGTCAAGCAGGTCATCATATATTATTAATTCTGTTTCAAGGACTTCTTCGCTAAATGTTTTAAATCTCTGTGTAATAAAGTTTTTAAGGTCCATTTTATTGGCATTCTCATATTCTAAGGAAAGCCAACTGGAGAATAGTAAAGATTGTGAGTCTAATGCGCCTATATTTTGATGTGGGAAATAAGTATTAGCAGCTTTGTTCAGAATCATCCGAAATTGGTTTCTTTCCTCACTAGAAACTAGTTTATCTGAAAAAATACGTAGAGCTTCGTATGCCCATAATTTAATCATTTGGAAAAGAGTATTAAAACTTCCCTTGGTGACGGAAGAATATATCCCTTTGATCCAACGTGTTAATTCTCTTGGTGAAATGATATAATGGGTGTGTTTCGTTGTTAAAAATGTATTTTTGCATGCGTTATAAATATGTAAAGATGCTGATGAAAATTCATTCACAAAACCTTTTACTTCTGGAGTTAGTCTCAAAATTGTGGAGAAAAATGTATCATAGATATATTTTAAAGATTCTTGATCAGGATAGTCCACATATATGATGGAAGTATGATGTGTAAAACGTTCTGTCATATGGACTCTACCAGCATCTAATTCAGGATTACAAGCACCAACAATTATCACATTGTGCAAAGTAACCCATTGATTATTCTCAATGTTCCAAAAACCTTTTTTTTCAATTAGTTGTCTCAAGAATAAAATAGCTGGTTGCGATCCAAATTCATCAGGTTGAGCCAAGTTGATTTCGTCACAAAACAGAATCAGTTTCTTATTTATATCTTTTGGAGATAATTGTGGGCCATTAAATGTTGTACTAAATGTTGTATGTCGGAACAAATTTTTTATAATGCTAGCAACACTAATATCTTTAGAGAAACTCATCGATAAGAATTCAAACAAATTAGATGTTCTAAGAAGCTCTGTTAACACCATTGTTTTACCAGCGCCCGGTGGACCACACAGTATCATTGGTCGGTTTGCAAGCAGCATTGTAGTAAATAAAGTAATTAGTTTCATAGTGCTAGGGGTATTGATTACCGTGCTAGACATTAAAATTTCATGAGGTTCCAAAATTCTCTTTGAAACTAATGAAGATATCTCATTAAATTGTAGGTTACCTTTCTCAATGACAAGATCCAAAGGAAACTCCAAAATTTCCATAAAAAAATCATTGTCTTTGCATAATGAATCTATATATTTTGAAAATAACATTTGAATCTCAGTTGAACAATCAATAGCAAAGGAATATATTAAACATTTCTTTACAATAAGATATAATGTTCTTAAAACGACATCAGTCTCAGATTGGGAAAGTTCAGTCACATAAACACTAACTGTTTGGCAAAAAAGGATGACAAATGACGAAACACATCTTCCGCTGTTGTATCCCAAAATATGTTTATATTTTGATGTAGTTTGTATTAGATTCATGAACAAGCCTTCCGAAAAGTTAGAATCACAATAACTGATGATTGTTTTCTCCCAAAATGATTGGTTTCCACTTCGATCTATTATTTGATTTATTTGAGATTTCAGTTCAAAATTAAATTGAGAATATGGGGAATAAGTAGCTTCAGAGACCCAAAGCAATGAGCACCTAGAAACAGTTCCTAGTGTAGCATGAAGTAAGTTTTGACATTCAAACACAATTTTAATATTTTGAGGTATGTGAAGTCTCTCACCTGTAGGTAAGGTCAAAACTTTGTTATCATCTAAAACACTATTCAATGTTTCAATATAATTTGGATCGAGATCACTATCAAAAATAATCCAAATCTTTGAATTTAAGTAAGTTGAAATCGGATCATCTATAACCTGTCTGATTAATGAAGTAAAAATACCATCATGCCATTCCAATGTAGTTTTATTCTTATGTCCATATAATTCATGCTTCGACAACACTTTTGTGTCAATAATATAAGTAAATGAAGTTATCCCATCGAAACGTTTTATTGAACCAATAGTTTTCTTAATAATAGTACTTTTTCCCACTCCAGATTCTCCCATAACTATTATAGACTGACTCGACTTTTGAAGGTCATACAATTGGGAACATATTTTTGTAAAGGATGCTGAATAAGATAAAGAAGAAAATAGATCAGTAAAATTTAGAGTATCTTTAAATGTGTCATCATCATTTTGAAGTCCAATATCACCAAAAATATTATTCATTCCTATATAAAATAATTCTTCATCTACTTTATTTAATCTTGGAAGAACAACCCGGTGTAAACTTTGAAATAGTGCAATATCTGGTTTAACTGGGGTGAGTGAATCTTCTAAAATGGATGAAGTGGTTCTTAAGGTCGATTTTATAGCTCTTAGACCGAAATCATAATGTGATTGCTTGCTACATTTAACTCTCAAAAATTCGAAGAAAGAAATAATTAAATCAACCATTTTTTCATAATCACTAAAAGCCAGTATTTGTAAATGGGTAGCAATAATAATATTGTAGTCAGGTTCTTGCATAGAAAATGGGCGAAACTTCTTTCTTAAATTCTCTGGTAATTCAGTTCTTCCTTCATATGTCGGATTCAATGTAACTACAAATCCAGTTCTACTGCTTAGTGGAGTGGATATGCCCATTAGCTTAACATATTTGTCGCCTGAAAGTAATGCAGATTGAATGTTTTCCAAATGACTTGAGACAGCACTTAGTACATTTTTATTTAATCTGTTAAATTCATCAAAACAACCCCAAGCGCCAATTTGAGAAATACCTAACATTAATCTTGATATAGAGGGTATGTCATATGTCTCATCACAATTAAAAACAATTACTGTATTACCAATATTCTGACCTAATGCCTTTACTGTTTCTGTTTTACCAGTCCCTGCAGGACCAAAAAGATGGCCTCCATAATTTAATTCCAGTGCTTCTGTCATTGAAGAAAAAGCATCCAATAAAAGAGGTGTATATATTAATCTTTCAGGAGAACCAAAATATTGAAATCCATAACTTGTAACATAACCTTTCATCTCAATGGTAATTCTTGAAAGAGGATCGTAAACATTTTCGTCCAAAAAGAATTTTTGTTGATTGTTCCATAAAATAATTCTTTCAGAAGATTCAAAAGAACACATTTTATGTATTATTGATTTATAGTGAGAACACTCTATTAATAACCCATTAACCTTATTTTTCTCAAGCAAACTTTTCCCTTTATGCAGAACACTCAAAAGATATATAACATTTTTTTCTATGGTGCTTGATATTAACTTGAAATCATTTTTTTCGATGCTTTCTGATATAGCTTTAGTCCAAACTATTTGAGAAGAAAGTAATATCACTTGAAATGGATAGTTTTCCAAAAGGTCTTTGAAATTAAGTGATGATGATAATTCATTTGTACATTTAGTAACATATTCTAATAAAGTTAGTTTTATTCTGGTATCCAAAACATTTAACCATTTAAAGTAGTTATCTTCCAAAGCAATATCTATGGGGTCTACTAAAATTAAATTTTCTCCTTCTATTGAAGTCACACCTAGAATAGTTGTATTTTCTATGATCAACGATTTAATGCTTCCATACAGTTTTTGAAAATAACTTGATACAACAGATAAATTGGTTCCTGAACCTAAAATCTTTAAAATATCTTCATTTGACAAAAAATAGAACCTTGGAAACATTTTTCTTTGTTTCTCTATAAAATCATTTAATGACAGTCTTATCATTTTTAATGAGTCAAGAGTATGCTTTAGTAAGGAATTACAGTTAGGAATTAATAAAATATCAATTGCAGTTTCCAACTGAAAAATTCTTTTCAGCATTTCATTCAATGAGTTTGTAACATTTTTATACTTCACAGTCTCTAATGGAAGAAGCTCTTGCATTTCACATTTTGATCCAATTATTCCATATAAATCAAGCCAGTAATATTGTGTTTCCATCCAACTTTGTAGTAATTCTAGTAAAGAATTTAATTTCACTTCCCATTCCATACCCTCTAATTCGAAATGTTTATAACAATGAGAGTTTTTCATTGACGAAAGTTCTTCTAAATCATCTTTAGATTGTTGATATATTTTATCCCATTCTTTTACCAAAGTGATACCACTGCTATGTAAATAGGTTTCAAATTTAGCTTCATTCCAATATTGTTTAATACGATCTATTGACTCTTCTACAATGTACTCATTTCTTGCTTTGTCTATAATATTATGAATATAATTACTATTTTGTTGAAAATTTACAGCTAAGACATTGTTCATTGTAAAGGAATATTCTTCGTAATCATTATCTTGGAATTTGAAAGACGTAAATTTTGAAAATAAATCACACCAATGACGAGGTTTAATCATTGGCTCTTTCATTTGCAATAATTTATTATGGAGTTCAATAAAATCTTTTTCTGTATAGTTTATAATTCCTGATAAACCAAGAATTTCACTACTAAAGGAGAAATTATACAATTCATTGGAATAAAGTTCAAGTTTAGAAATAATTGTTGGTATGACTGCATCTTTCCACATAACATCTAGTAATGATTTTAATTGCTTCCATACTCTATTGATTCCCATGAATTTATTTTTTTCTTCATTAATCTCTTTTTTTATTTCAGTTATATTCATAATACCTATAATTGGAATAAATAAAACCTTTGCCGCTTTCGAAACTTTCTCCATATTATCTGTCAATGTATTCTGAGTTTCCTCAAAAAACGATATAGATGCCAAAACCTTACTTGGTTCCAATTTACTAAAATCTTTTTTTTTGTCCCTCCATTGAGACAATAGAGAATTGTGTAGACTTTCAATAGTATCCACTTCAGATAGTAATAAATCTGAGATTGCTGCTCTATTATCATTCAAAAGTTTTAATCTCTTTTGAGAAGCCTCATGTAAAGATTGTAACATGGAATCTAATTGATCGACATATATTGTTGAAGAATGTAAGGGTATTTTAGCTTTACGAAAGGTAATCTGTACAGATGTAAATAACTTTAAAGTCGATTTCCTTATTGGCAACTCTGTATCAAGTTTGGTAACACATACTACCAAATCAGTTATACTCTGTAGAGATCCTAAGTTAAACCTCAAAGTTGTGAGGACATTATCATCTCTTTGGAGCACTTCGTATAAAGATTTTGATTCTTTCAAATATATTTTCTGTAAATATGTTGAAAGAATATATTGCCAATGTTCCAATTTTCCTTCAATCGAAGAATTAATTTTACTATAATCAAAAATAAAAAATTTATTATGATTATGAAAGGATTTGATCTCATCAAAGTTTCCTTTTAAATTAATAATGTAAGATAATAAATTGTGACAAATTTCAAGGTTATCTCCAATATAATTAAAAACTTCCTTCTCCGTAACAAACCAAAGGAATTCAAAGTCTTTTAATCGTAAAAGATGTTTTTGTACTGGCTCTAAAAGTTCGAGGATTCGATTAGAAGAATTTATAATATCATGTTCAAAAGATCTTAAATCACTAAAGTAAGTTTGAATAGTGCTTGATGGGCTATTACTAATTTTAATCATTTTAAGACTTTTTAATTTCATTAAAAAATAATCTACTTCATGAAGCCAATGTTTTCTTATTTTCATTATTGAAGGAGTAATGAATATCTCCCCATCATTTAAACAAAAGCTTAATTCAAAACTAGTGTGTTGAAAGTGGTTCAATATATTGGCGACACTATTCTTCATTAGCTTTTTAATTATAAAATTTAAAGCAAATATGAATTGTGTTTCAGTATCATCATCTAGCATTGGTAGAGAATCAACAGAATTTTGAACATCTTCCAAGATGTCAGTATACAACGTATGATCTAATTCAGCACTTTTTAGAGATAGATGTAGAGAATTAAATAACTCTTCAAAATCCATCAACTGTTCATACATGCCGAATAACTTATTAACTTGAAGCTCAAAATTTAATAATATGTTTTGCGGAGGAACGTCATTGTTTAATGTTTTAGGAATAATAGTCCTCCAATTTGCAAAGGAAGCTAAATTAACTGTTTTCCATATATCTTCAATTTGTTTGGCCAGTACGAAGCTAATAAAAGGCTTTGAATTAATGTCATTTAGAAATGAAATAAAACTTTGGCTCTGTTCTAAAATTAGTATTGAAGAAGGAATCAAATTTTCATAAATTTTAGCTAAACGTTGAATATTTCGAGGGATTTCAAGACCAATATAATTTAATCTTTTAATATTCCGGGAAGCTATGCTCAATTCAAAGTCAAAGTTTACTTGAAGCTCATATATTTTGTTTTCATCTATTAAAATTTTGAAAATTGGTTGATCTAAAAACGCTTCAGTAGCTCTTAAGATTACAGACTTACACTTCTCCAAGATTAAATGACCGTTATATTGTTTAGTTATAGCTTCACAATTTGAATATAGGTCACTAACATTACCAACAATATCTTCTTTATTTGTAAAAAGTGAATCAAGACTTTCTTTGATACTTTTCACTCGAAGAATTACTTGGTTAGAAAATATTAATTCAGAATCTATTTTTGATATGTTTTTTATAGAAATTGAATTGTGATAGCGTTCTGCACTTTCATATAATGAATCTAGATATTTTAATTCTTTTATTTTCTCATCCAAATATATTTGTTGATACTTCATAAAGACTTCTTTCATGTGTGGATTTTTTTCTTTCAAACTTTTGTATCTCAAAAGAATATGAAAAAGATCTTTTGTGCTTTTATTTGAAATTAATTCTTCTTGAAATATTTTTAATAATTTCTCCTCGAATTTCACTGAATTGATTTTGTAGATTTCCTTTGCTCCATAAAATTGTCTATTAAATTCAGTTGATTTCAAACTTAAAACTTTCATATGATTGTACAAATTGTCTATTTCTTTTTGACCATATTGAACAGTTATTTTTCTTAAAATATTTGAAAATACTTCATGTTCTTTACGAAATACTAATATATCATTTATTAATATTTTCAATTTTGATAAATTTTTGTTATTAGTTATACCAATATCATTATTCAATTTATTTTTTCGAACCACTTCCCTTATTTGAATGTTTAAATCTTTTAGAATTTCCTCCCAATAGTCGAGTACCAGATTAACTTGGGCTATATCCGTCGCAAATTCAAAGTAACTTAAATCGAATAAGTTTGGTGTTAAATTCTTTAAGGTATCTAGTAAAATATCACCCAACTGTTCCAATAACACTACAAATCTTGTTACTGGATACTGAGAAGTTCTAAATTTCTTCAATGATATATTTAAATTTTCCATATATAATTTTAATGACTGTAAATTAGAACATGCATTTATGTCTGTTAATTGTAAACCAAGGAGAAATGCCTTGTAATCTTTTATTTCTTTAAATCTATTAGACAAACCAGTGTCGGAAATAAATGTTACCAATGATCTGATTCTTTTTGTATCTACAAGAATTGTTAATGTTATTTGAACTTCAGGGGATTGAATTTTATTTAAAGTTGAAGATATAGCATCTTCTAAATTTGACCAGAATTGTAATTCATCTAATGTGTCTCCATCATTTATATTTCTCTCCAACGTTGTTAACTTTAAAATGCTTTTATACCATTGATTGGCAATACTTTGTAGAGAATTTAAAAATTTGGAATCTGTTGCATAATCAACTGGTAAATACTCAATAAATGATGTTGGTGTAGCCCCCTTGGATATTATTTCTTTGATTGTATTATGAGTTGTTTCCTCTATATTTGGTGATTGAATTGAATTTTGTAAATTTTGAAATGCTATCACCATATCATTTATTTTATTTTTTGTCATATTAATTGAATTAGTTGAGTAACTTTCCGTATTTGACTTAACCATCATTTCAAATAATGAATTAAATCCTGTACCTGTAATTGAAGCTAATTCTTCTATGTTTGCCTCATTAGGTAAGGATAATAAACTTAATTGTGAAGATATTTGTGTATCAAAATCTAAAAATTCTTTATTTTTCAATATAATAAGTTTAAAAGATTCATTTAATTCTGTTTCTTTAGTAATATGATCAATAGATGAGTATAATTGTAATGTATTTAATTTATCATTAATTAATACAATCAAATATTTATAACTTTTAAAATCACCAGATCCATAAACGAATGAATATGTCTCATTAATAGAATTTTTATCAATAGATTTTTTTAATAATTCTATTTCATTATCTTGGAAACCCTTTACACCAGAAATTGAATTTAAACAAAATGTTATCACTTGATTAATGAATATATCATCAATTTTAACCGTTCCAGCCTCTTCCATGAAAGGACTACCACTAAGTACCGTCTGTTAGGTATCCACTCTATAACTTGGAGCAACGTATACTCTCCTAATTCGAGTAATTCAATTGATCTTAATCATATTAATCATCATCCCATTGATTCAAATTCAATTTATATTATTCAAATAATAATAACAAACCAATACCCTAATTTATATCCTATTCTGCAGCCCTATCTTTTGCACTTACCCTTTTTGTACACCCTATTCAAAGCACATGTCCTAACTCGTATGTTGTGATATTGTGTTGGCACGTGCTGTTTCGCCGGGTAATGGCCGGGTAAAGTGGCAAAAATTAAATTTTGAAAATTTTTATTTCTGGAATAAGCAAGGAGAAAAGTTTTTAATAAATTAACAGTTACTTTTAAATGATTGCTCTAATTAATTGGTTTGTTTTATTTAAGGAAGAAACTACTACAACAGAATATAAATCAAACATACAATGTCTGAAGTATACGACGAACAAGCTCCACAAGAAGCCTCAGTTGAACAACCAGTTGTTGAACAAGTTGCTGAACAAGTTGCTGAACCAGTTGTTGAAGAACCAGTTGAATCCATGGAAACTGAAGAACAACAAGTTCCTCCACCACCACAAGAAGAACCAATGGTTGAAGAAACTATGGGTGATGCTGAACCAGCTGTTGAAGAACAACGTTCTTATCAAGAACCACAAGGTTTAGAACCATACTACTCTGCTCCTCCACCAGGTCAACATAACTACGGTCAACAAGAAGGTGAATTATCTACTACCAGATTATTTGTTAGACCTTTCCCATTAGATGTTCAAGAATCTGAATTAAACGAAATTTTCACTCCATTCGGTCCAATGAAGGAAGTTAAAATCTTAAACGGTTTTGCTTTTGTTGAATTTGAAGAAGCTGATGCCGCTTCTAAAGCTATTGAAGAAGTTAACGGTAAAACTTTTGCGGATCAACCATTAGAAGTTGTCTTTTCCAGATTAACTCCAAAGAGATTCCGTATGACTTTAAGAAACTTACCAGATGGTTGTTCATGGCAAGAATTGAAAGATTTGGCCCGTGAAAATAACTTGGAAACTACATTTTCAAGTGTTAACACAAGGGATTTCGACGGTACTGGTGCTTTAGAATTCCCAACCGAAGAAGTTTTAGTCGAAGCTTTAGAAAAATTAAACAACATTGAATTTAGAGGTGCTGTCGTCACTGTCGAAAGAGATGACAACCCACCACCAATTAGAAGATCCAACAGAGGTGGTTTCAGAGGTGGTCGTGGTGACTTCGGTGGCCGCGGTGGTTTCAGAGGCCGTGGTGGTTTCAGAGGTGGCTTCAGAGGTGGTTTCAGAGGTGACTTTGGTGGCCGTGGCGGTTTCAGAGGTGGTTTCAGAGGTGATTTCGGTGGCCGTGGTGGCTTCAGAGGTGGCCGTGGTGACTTCGGTGGCCGTGGTGGTTTCAGAGGTGACTTCGGTGGTCGTGGTGGTTACAGAGGTGACTTCGGTGGCCGTGGTGGCTTCAGAGGTGGTCGTGGTGACTTCGGTGGCCGTGGTGGCTTCAGAGGTGACTTCAATGGTTCCAGAGGTGGTTACGGTGCTCCAAGAGACTCTTACAGAGCCAGAGATGCCCCACCACGTGAAAGATCTCCAACCAGACATTAGGTTACTTATATCCCGTACTTAATAAGTATTTGTGGTCATTTATCTTAGTTTATATTGTCGTGGAATGATTAAAAAGAAATATATTAAAAAATCGAAGGAAAAAGTATTATTGTTGAACTAATTCCGATTTAGATTCCATTTCTATCCATCCCAATCCTTATGTTGTATAGTTGAATAATTTATTGTATTGAAACATTAATAGTTAGTGGAAATTTTTAACTCCTAGTATGAATCAAAACATTGTAATAAATTTATTAAAAAAATATTATTGATGAATTAATAATTAAAATTTTTCTTTTATAGTGGATATTGACTTTTTGTCTTTTACTACTCATCGTATTACTTTATTGAAATTAATGATCTTGAATTGGTACAATTTTATTTTTGGATAATTGACTTATTAAATATGTGTGTTTGAATACAGAACTAAATGGAATTGAAGTTATTTCCTTTCGATTAATATACTTTTACATTAATATTTCCCTTTAATCTATCCTAGTAAAACCAAAAGTATATGTTAATGACTTGTAATAATAAATGATAGATTAATTATATATTTGTATTATATAATTTTAATTAATGAATAATGACTTTTATGTGATAGGAAATTAGTTTAAATATGCATATGCTCTATTGGGAAACAAATTATTGAATACGTTCTAATTTGGTTTTTGAACAACAACATACCAATTATCTTTTTCATAACCTGATCTAGTGATAATACCACCAGCATTAGTACAATCTTCTTCTAATTCACCTTCTTTATATAAATGATAATATCTATATTTTGTATTGTTTTTTATTTCTTCCTCTTTTTGCTTTTTCTCTTCTTCAATTGCTTGTAATCTTTTTTGCTCTTGTTCTAATCTCCAATTAGCAATGAAAGCACCTCTTTCTTGAAGTGGTATGCTTGTTAGATCAGGTTTTTCTGTTATAATTTTAGTTTTTCCAGTACCTTTATTCTTTTCCTTTTTAGTATCATGTAAAACCCAAGGCACAAGGACATCTTGTTCCATACCTTCTTGATAACCACGTCTAGATTCACCTTGTTCTAAAGCCCAACAATAAATCAAAGCATTTCCTCCTGGTTTAATTTTACTTAAAATATGATTAATTGCAGCAACTCTTCTCTCTTTAGTAGACCAATGGTGTACAACAGCAATGGAAATTGCAAAATCAAATGTATTATCTCTGTGAGGCAGTCTCATACCATCAGATACCATAACATTATAATTTGAATTTAAATCATGAGCACATTCAATTAAACCGGAAGATCTATCAGAACCTATTATGAAGATATTTGGATTAATACCCAAATATTTACCGTTACCACACCCAACATCAATACCAATACTACCGGAAGGCAAGTCAGTTAAGAATTGAGTAACAATTGGCCATGGTTTGTAACGAGTTTCAGAAAAATGACCAGCAATTTCATTATAAATCTTATGAACGTATTCTTCCTCCTTCAAAGCAGCCATTTTGGTATTTATTATAGTTTTTTTTTTCGTGGACTAGTTGTTCTAAGTAATTTAAAATAACCTATTGATCCTTTTTGCAGCAACCAGATAACAACATTGCTGATTAATAACCACGATTACCAAATAAACTTCTACCATTAAGCTTTAAATTAATTTTAAATTTAAAGCTCATCGCATCTCAAACTGAAATTTGATAATTTTTCAAATATCACCGCAACGTAAATAGTGATGTTGGAACAATGGTAATAGAAGTTAACAATATATATCATATATCTATATTTATATATTCATTCTACCATTCAATAAATCTACTTAATTGACAATGGTTTAAATATGATTGTTCCTAGTGTAATTGCCTTTTTACTTTAGAAGAAATACCTTTAAAACAACGCTCGTGCGCTATGACCAGGACTCATTGTGTAATCAAATCACATACTGAATCAAGAAAGTTTCAGTATTAATTTGTACATATTTAATTGATGATTTGGTAGTTATTGTAGTATATTTGGCAATTGGGAGTACCAGAGGACGTTATTTGTTGATTGTGGTAAGTGGTAAAAGTGTGTTCCAAGTGCATATTCCCAAATTTGTTAGTTGAGACTTTAGAAAATTAGTGATATCAATAATTTTAATCAACTTAACAATATGGTTACTCTTAATATTAGAAAACTAGCTGCATTATCTGTTTTCATTCTTTACTCATTAGTAGGGATTCCTGCATGGTATAGATTGACCTCGATTTATAGAGCTCAATTACCAAATAAATATATTACTTCGTTGTATGAAAATAAATTTCAAGATGTCTTTATGATAATTCCAGTTTACATTAAATCAGAACTGTATAGGTTCCCAGATATTCATAATGCAGTTCAAACACAGATTAATTACCTGATGGAATCAGAAAACCAAGTGGTACCTTGGTCTTTACAAGTTATGTTATATGATGATGAACTTGTCAATGATTCAAAATCTCGTAATGCGACATATCATGTTATTGATTTGGTTCTTGATCAAGAGGTTGGTTTATATATTTCTAGAAATTCTGATGAAACGATTGTCTTTTTCAATGATGAGTCTGTGGTCAGTAATGATCTACCATTTTTCATTGCACAAACAGTTGTAGAATATACTTTTGAATTAGAATTTAAGAATTTAAAAAATGATAATCATTTTTTACCATCAAGTAATATGTCCATTCCATATACTCCTAATGTGCATTTAAGTTTCTCATTATTATCTGGAGATGGTTTTCCAATTGGTTGGGATATAGATCAATCTCTAAAAAAATATTTTACACCTATGAGAGAAATGTTATCACCAATTACTAATTTCACTGTTGATTCAAATATTGTTTACTTTAACGATCTCAATTTACATGAATTAGCTAATGTTTCAAATGTAACTTGGGAAGATTTATCTCATGTTTTGGATCTATCAGAATTATCAGTTTTAAATGAATATGATGAATCAGCCTCTTTAAATATAGTAGTTGTATTTCCAAGTAACAATACTATTAATAATGGTTTTAGTTTTATTAACCCTTCTAATATTACAAATGGAAATTCTACAGATTCAATAAATTGGGAAAGTTTCATAATCCCAAGATGGGGGGTTTTAGTTATCAATAAATATCCTATTGAAGAAAACACAATTTTATCTGATGACTATTTGTCTAACGTTTTAGACTCTTTCTCTGATGATTTATTACAATTAATTGGTTTATCTACAGCTGGAAGAAAGTTTTCATCTCCTTATATTACATTGAATTCGTATAAGAGATTATTGACTTTACAAAATATGGTCCAATCTATTGAATCACTTTGGTCATTATCTAAAATGACTCAAAGTTTTAAACAAATGAAAATTCCCAAAGAGGTGTTAAATACTGTCAACAAGGCATTAAATTTAAGATTGGATATTATTGATATTTTAAATAATCCTTTACTTGGTGATGACCAAGTTTGGAATCAAGTATTAGTTATGAGTAACGAACTAGTCCAATTATCCGAAAGTGCATTCTTCCATGGAGAGATGGTTAAGCAAAATTTTCTTCCTCAAGAACATAAAATTGCTGTTTATTTACCTCTTCTTGGACCCATTTCAATAATCATCTTATTTGGGTTTATTAAAGTTGTTAACGAACTTGAACCAAAACCCAAAGAAAAGCAAAATTCAATAGATATGCCAGAAAAAGAACAATTACCACATAATCCTTTTAAGGAATTTCATGACTCTGAACATGACTCTGAGATGGAAACTGATGTTGAATAACAGACAAGGCATATATAGCATTTACATACGTAAAAAATAATCAGAATAATATGTTTGATTTCAATAATTTATTACTTTCCTATAAAATATAACAAATGTATTGTATTTACCATTGTGCTTTTAACAAAACATAGTGGGTTTGCATTACTTTTAACTCTTCGATTTCATCCAAGAATTGAAGTACTTTTAATCTTTTTTTCTCATCTTCAGGAATTTGAGAATTGAAGACTTCCCACATATCTTCTATCAGTGTTTTAACTTGATCTACACTAGAGAGAGACCACCTAGAAGCATACAATTCCTTTGAGTAATATTTCATTAATGTCGGCATTTCTAACTGCCTTGCTTCTTTTAAATTCGATTGCATGATTTTTCCAAATCTGTCATTATTGATATCTTCAGATCCACCCACTGGATCATACGATACCCAGAGACAATTATTTTTGTAAGTTTCAAGAATATTATTAATAAGTTCTTGGGATTCTACTTCCGGTAAATAACAGAGAGCACATTCGGTAATGAAAATAGTGGGTATATTGGTGTCTGTAACTTCTTTTAATGATTCAATTACCTTATTAAAATCAATTAAATCACACGCTAACATTTTATAATGATCTGATCCAACAAACTCATTAGTTGCTTCAGATAAATTTAACGATTGCCTTAATTCTTTACTATTCCATAATGCATCGCTTTTCAATTGTATAGAATCTTGATAATCAATATCAACATATGTTAAATTTTCAAAATTATTTAGAAGAGGAATCATTCTCAAATCTGATCCGCATCCAAGGTTTACCAATTGAACAACACCATTTGTAGTTTTTATAAAATCATTTATCACCAAATCGATGGATACAGTACGTAAATAAGTACCATAATTCATAACTGGAAACGACGACAGCAATGCCTTGTTAATCTGACCTTGAGCTCTTCTACCAATAAGTGTCTTCAAAGACTTAAAATAGGCCATATGTATATCTGCATAATGTAGATAGTTACAATGATCAATTTGTAAACTTGGTGATGGTAAATATTTTTTGGAAATAGCAGCTAATTTACATGAATATGCATCAAAATCTGTCCCTCTAATAATTTTTTCCACATTCATCTCACTATAAACAACTTCAACTGCCAATCACAACTCTATTTCAGTATTTTGTACTTGATTAATAACCATTTAATAATAATCCACACTATAATTAATCAACTATTGCTGTTAAGTCCCTTTACTTATTCAATTAAGAATAGTTTTTCAGATATTGAAACTTTCACCGAAATCTTAAAATTAAACAAATTTAATGAAATTTAAAGTACATTAATTGACATGTTACTATGTTAATAGTTGTTGTTATAACCAGATAGCATTACTAGAAATAGCATTGTCTCCTGCTATTTACTATTGTGGGTTATTGGTACTAATTTCTGTTTGAATTTATTAGGTGACAAACATTACATTATTGGTATCTCTCATTTTTGCCAATTTTTAAGAAATTTCCAAAATAGAAAGAAATATATCATTCTGAGACTCAGGTCGATTCGTCATTCGTTTATTGCTTTACAATTATTTGTTTTGTTATTTGTATAGTGTACAAAGGAAAACATTTTGGAAGGAGAAAAAAATATTTTTAAAATTATTATTCGATGGGTAACTCATCATCAAAGCCTCAGAAACAAAAATCATCTTCTAGTGGTTCAAGTGCAACTGCTTCGAAAATTAGTTCTTCAAAACCTTCTACTAAGAAGAAAAGTTCTAGCTCATCAGTGAATTCAAGTAAAAAAAATGGTTCTACTCGTGTTGATAAATCTACCTTAAAACAACCGGTAATTTCAAAATCAGATACACAACAATCCACTAAGTCAATGCGATCCATAAGACATGAATCAAGTAAAGAATTGTCCGTCCCATCTATTAGTGTATCGAATATATCAGATACTCCTGTGGCATCAAAACAACAATCTACTGGTTCAGAGTTAAGTCCCACCACACGTTCTCCGTCAAATGGCAATGGACACCAAAGACATCATTCATTAGGCTATATTCCTCAACATGATACATCGGATATTCATTCAACAAATTCTTCTTTAAACCAAGCTTATTTACATGTTGGTAAGACTGATAGTAGTGGTCATGTTAAAAGGAATTCAATGTCAAGAAGGTCTAGTTATAACACAAATGTTGATTTACCTCCTTCAATGATTCAATTACAACCAAAATCTCCTATTTTAAAAAATAATAAACATTCACAATCAGTAAATTCTTTCACATATAATGAAAGTGCTATAACAGATGATGAAGGTGAAATTGATGAAAATAATCTGTCAGTACAGCAACGTACGAATAGTAGAAGTAGCAGAAGTAGTAAAAGTAGAATTTCAATGACAGGAACTATAAGTTCTATGTCTCCATCAGGAAGAGCTGAAAGTGTAAAATCTTCTAGAACAAGAAAGAAATCAGATAATTTTTCAGAATCATCTGATATGTCAACTCATCAACATTTAATGACAAGATCAAATTCACATGCATCCTCTTTAGCATCAGGTACAACGACAGTTTATAATACTCCTTTGAATTCTCCAGCACTACTGGGAAATGAGAAAGAGGCAAACGATTATTTTAGTTCAACTTCTGCTACAGATACAAATAACAAGTCTCATGATGCAAGTGGTTTCCAACAACTCGCGCAAGATTTCCAAGGCTTGATGAAATTACCAAAAACATCTTATTTGGATTCTTTTCCCATGGGATTTATGGGAAGTGACAACAATTATGCTGATAACGATAAAACAAATGATATTAGAGATGATGACAATGTTTCTCATCAAGGTAGCATTAAGAAGAAGAAACCATTAAAACCAATAAATATTGATGAGACTATTCAAAAACTGTTAGATGCAGGATATGCTGCTAAAAGAACTAAAAACGTTTGTTTAAAGAACTCTGAAATTGCTCAAATTTGTCATTTGGCTAGAGAAACATTATTATCACAACCGCCATTATTAGAACTATCACCTCCAGTTAAAATTGTAGGTGACGTCCATGGACAATATGGTGATCTATTAAGACTTTTTACAAAATGTGGTTTCCCACCTGCGGCTAATTACTTGTTTTTAGGTGATTACGTTGATCGTGGTAAACAATCTTTAGAAACAATATTATTATTATTCTGTTATAAAATCAAATATCCAGAAAACTTCTTCTTACTAAGAGGTAACCATGAATGTGCAAATGTTACAAGAGTTTATGGTTTTTATGACGAATGTAAACGTCGTTGTAACATTAAGACTTGGAAAACATTCGTTGATACTTTCAACTGTTTACCACTAGCTGCTATTGTTACTGGTAAAATTTTCTGTGTTCATGGTGGTTTATCCCCAGTGTTAAATTCAATGGATGAAATTAGACATGTTAGTAGGCCAACAGATGTTCCTGATTTTGGTCTAATAAATGATTTATTATGGTCTGATCCCACGGATTCTCCAAATGAGTGGGAAGATAATGAAAGAGGTGTCAGCTATTGTTACAACAAGGTTGCCATTAATAAATTTTTAAACAAATTTGGGTTTGACCTAGTATGTCGAGCACATATGGTGGTAGAAGATGGTTACGAATTTTTCAACGATAGAAGTTTAGTTACAGTTTTTTCAGCTCCAAACTATTGTGGTGAATTTGATAATTGGGGTGCTGTAATGACAGTAAGTGAAGGTTTATTGTGTTCATTTGAATTGCTTGACCCACTTGATAGCACAGCATTAAAACAAGTTATGAAAAAGGGTAGACAAGAAAGAAAAATTGCAAACCAACAACAACTACAACAGTTACAATAGTAAGTTGCATATCTATATACAGATATCATAGTCACATTGATCAAAAAACAGAATGATGCATTCGAAAGGGATTAAAATGTTCTTATATTCCTTTGATTTCAATATCATTATTGGTATTTACATTTACTTTATTACATTCTAACTATATTAATTTAACTTAACATAACTGTACATTAAATATAACGTTAAGTAGAAGAGAGATCAGTATATAACAAGATATTTTATTCATAACTCTAATTACTTATATAATATAGAATATTATAGCATATTACTTTTCAATATTATTAAATAATTGAAAAATCAAGATATCTGAAAAAGTGTAATTTTATTATGAATCTCATCGCTTATTTAAATGGATGAGGTAGAAGCAATAAAGAAGCTTTAGAGTAAGATTGAAACTCAGTTGTGGATGATTGGAAGGATTAGAGTAGTAGTTTAGTAAATAAAAATAATGGGAACTGATTCTTCATGCTCAAAATCAGTTCAATTTAGTAATAAAAATGATGACCCAAAACTTCCACATTATTTTGTCAAACTTGTTGAAAGTCAATTGGAAAAGTTTGAAGTACTCAATTCTATGTACTTATTAGATAATTATAGCCATTTACTATTTTTTCTAGAATGCCAAATTGACAACAGAGATATAGTAGTTCCTCCATTTGATATTATTATCGTTCTGCTGACTTTAGCAACAGTTTCGAATCATTATAGAGAAGCAATAGTTAGAAAAAATGATCCATCGAATATATCCAGAAAGCAATTAAATAAAAGAGCAATTACATTATTAGAAACTTATTTGACAATAATAAAAGAATTTGATTGCCAAAAATATGAACGTTATAAATTAGAATTATTAAGGTGTCAATTCTTTTTGGCTATTGACACATTGATATTAAGAAAGGCAAAAACTACATTTGAAAGACCAAAACGTAGAAAAACTGATGATTCAGTCATTTACACAGATGCTACATTTGATACTGAATCAGAAGATGCTAGAATTGATATAGTGAAAAATCCTTATAGGTCATATATTAGCTCATTAGATCAAAAAAATGATGTTTTAGGAAATACCTTACTACATGTTAAATTAAGTCAACCAGGTGAATTTGTTAACATGTTGTTGTGGACCTTATCAAATTCTCTACAAAATGATACAGCACTATGCATTTCTAGTCATGATATTTGGATTCCTTTACTAAATATTTTCTTGGAATTATTCTGTCTTCGACATGAATATTTTGTTGAAAATGAAATTAAGAAGGATATAGATGCAGATGAATTTGTACAAAATTTATCCAATAGTCCACTAAGTGTGTTATTTAAATCTATTGATTCAGTAAAATTCACAGATAGATTATGTGAATACATATTTATTAAATGCGATTTAAATTTTGATAATTCTGAATACAAAACATTTTTACATCCAATATATTATAATGAAAATACTATCAATAATACGTTTATTCCAAGGACAGTTTATGGTGGGACATATGTTTATAAAAAATCAATGGCTTTAAGAAGAAAATTCTTAGGTGCATGTTTCAAATTGTTACTCGATGTTCCACCTGGACATAAATTAGTATCACCAAGGTTAGTGGCAGATGATATTATTGCTAGTGTTGTAAAATACCTTTCAAAATTTAAGATACTTGACCAATTTAAAGCATTTTTTTACACAAATGATTTATCCCAGGAATTATATTTTATGCCACTACTGGCAGAAATGACATTGATTGAACTTTACAAAGATATAAGAGATATCGATGGAAAAAGTTTAGGTCTTGTAGAAAATATGAGTAATTTGGATTCATTTTTTGAAATCATGCTTGATATGATCAATCAAGGTTATTTCACACTACCAAAAAATTATAATGGGAAGGATTCTAAATATCAATATTCAGATCACTTGTACAAAGGAGATATTTGTTTAATAGTTTTATTAAGGTATTTAAAATATCTCAATAATAATGATGAGATCATTCCAGAATCTAAAATGATGAAATTATTTTTTGAAAAGATAAAGGTTATTGATAAAAAAAGAGATGATGCAGGTTTAATGCCATTCCTAACTCGTTTTACCTTGTATGATCAAGTGAAGATCATTCTTAAAAAAAAAAAAGAAATAACTATTTCTAAATAGATATTAATGTAAATATAATTAGGTTCAGTTACCTCTCTTTGATTCTTAAAGGTATTTGTCTCTTGAACCCTATAAAGTGTTTTGTTTCTCTTGTTATATTATATTATATGATAAATAAATATATGTAAAAAATAAATCAGCCCTGTGGGGGGCTCGAACCCCCAGCCTTGTGATTAAGAGTCACACGCGCTACCGATTGCGCCAACAAGGCACACTAATTTATGGAAAAAAAATTTTAACAAATATCTATATTTTTGGAAATACATGTGACAAATATCATTATCATATATTCAACTATGATGCATCTAAATCAATCTGTACCACATTAGAATAGTTGAATAATAAATTAACAATCTTAATAATTGCTGAATAAATTGAATACTTTAGAAAAAACTTTCTTTTTAATTCTTGTTCTTCTATGTCTTGAAAAAGATGATTAAGATAAAAATTGTTAGAAAATTTATGTAACTGACCTAATATTAAAGAATTATTAAAAAATGTTAATATTATTCTTAATTTGTTTGCTTTATTAATTTAACTTTACACAAAAAGAGTATTAAAGAAATTATATATTATATTTATAATAAAAGATATGGAAATCGTAAATTATTTTAATAATTTGTTTAAGCTCTTCTTCTGAAACGTCTAGAAGTTTGAGAAGAGACGTTGGTGACGGATAATGGCAATTTCAAACCTAAAGACTTAACCAAGTCAGCGGTTTGGTTGTCAACGTTCAAAACACCCTTGGAGTGAGATAAGTCCAAAGCAGAGACTTCTGGAACGTATTGATCTTTTCTTTCTCTTTCTTCTTCTTGTAACTTGAAAGAGATACCTCTAACTGGACCCTTTTGAATTCTCTTCATCAAGTGAGTGGTGTAACCAGCAATCTTATTTCTCAATCTCTTGGATTGGATGGTGGCGATTTCATCACATAATCTCTTGTTGTTTTGGAAATCCAAAGTCAACTTTGGATAGTAACGTTCAATCAAAGCCTTGGAGGCACGCTTGACGGTCTTGGTTCTAACTCTACCCTGTTTAAATTAATATTAATATTATTATTATTATTATTATATGTTAGTAATTTAATCTTTAAAACTGTTAAATTGGTAATAATTTAAGTAGACACGACAACACGTTACAAATTCCTTAAAACATTTTTAATCAATCCCAGGTATATGTCATTTACAGATATTCACATTTTCCACTATACCACCACTGAATGCAACTGCAAAGAAGCATATACTATAGTAATTAAAGAATTGTCAAATATTACAGTACTTATATTGATCGAACCCCCACTATTAAAACATTAAACTCCACTAAATTAGTATTTATACAATTAGTTTTCTCGTAGTAATTTCCTATGTATCATCCTATTGATTGTCTTCACAATCATTTTCCAATATATCATAAAATATAGTAAATTATCTCATATTATTGTGTATCTCTTTTATTATCCCAGTTTCTTAATTAATTAATCGTCTATTTACGTACCATTTTGTTTTTGGTTTATATCAAAGTCTTTACGCTAACTATTTTGGAAGAACAAGATTTTTAGTAGTTACATAACTATATACATTCATATATAGATACATTGAAATTACATAACAAAATCATATTTTATTGAATATCGTTACAATCTTGCTAGCTAATTGAGAATAACACATACTAAACGTATGTGAGCTAACCTAACTAACCTTCATCAACACCATCAAAGGTTTCACATCGAATAGTTTAGCAATTATCATATTATGCACTATAGAAAACAGTTGATAGATTCAATACAAAATAGCGATGAGCTTTAGAAAATTTCCAGTAAGAAGAGAATCTAGAAATGAGTCTTTTTCCTGGAGGGGGCTCTGTCTACACTTTGCTAGCAAGGAGAAACAGTCCATCTAGGCAGAGCGCAGCCTAACACAGCCTAAAGTCTAGAGGAGAACAATAAAGCCCCAGTGTAATTCCTAGTGAAAGACTGTCCACCACCCAACCCAATGAATTTTGCTTTTGCGTCTTGCGCGTTGCGTGAGTCGGTGCTCTTTCCGTCAAAACCAATCTTCAAATTGTAATAAAGAAACAAAATTAAACTTTTATTTTTTGCAAATTATAATAATGTCTGGGTGGGTTCTAAGCAGTCATAAATTGTAATATCCGGGTTGTTGTTACCCTCCTTTAAGTGATATCACTTAAGACGTAAATTCTTGAAATTTCAAAATATTTGAAATCAACATCAAATATGTATTTGAAATTTAATAATTAAGATTGACTAATAGTGTCAAGATGTATTAATAATTGGTCTTGTGTGCCAATAAGGGCTCAATTAAACAGATATTTATTGACCAATTACAACACAGGCTGTGTGCATAGTATTACCTTTCGTTGAATATGTCCAACAAGTTTCATTGTGATATTTGTTCTGCTGATTGTACCAATAGAGTGAGAGTTTCATGTGCAGAATGTCCAGAATATGATTTATGTGTGCCATGTTTTTCTCAAGGTCTTTATAATGGTAACCATAGACCGTTCCATCCTTACAGAATCATTGAAACCAACTCATATCCGATTTTGTCTGAAGATTGGGGTGCTGATGAAGAATTAGCATTGATTAAAGGTTCTCAAACTTTAGGGTTAGGTAATTGGCAAGATGTTGCGGATCACATTGGTAGTAGAGATAAAGAAGAAGTCAATGAACATTACTTGAAATATTACATTAATAGTTCATACTATCCTATTCCTGATATTACCAAAGAGATAAGCGTACCGCAAGATCAATTCTTGGAAGAAAGAAAATTAAGAATAGAAAAGTTTAGAGAAAAACCTTTACAACCACCAAGGAAACCAGTGGCGTCTGTGCCCAGTTGTCATGAGATTCAAGGGTTTATGCCAGGTAGGTTGGAATTCGAAACAGAATTTGAAAATGAAGCTGAAGGTCCTGTTAAAGATATGGTTTTTGAACCGGATGATCAACCATTAGATATTGAATTAAAATTAACAATTTTGGATATTTATAATTCAAGATTATCTACAAGAGCTGAAAAGAAAAGACTTCTTTTTGAAAACAATTTGATGGATTATAGAAAATTACAAGCAGTTGACAAAAGAAGATCTAAAGAAGCGAAAGATGTGTTTAATAAAATAAAGCCAATGGCAAGAGTCATGACTGCACAAGATTTTGAAGAGTTTAGCAAAGATATCTTAGAGGAATTAAGATGTAGAACAAGAATTCATCAACTACAGGAATGGAGAAGTAATGGTATCACAACAATGGAGGCCGGTTTAAAATATGAAAGAGATAAACAAGTAAGAATAAGTACTTTGGAAAAATTTGGTTCTTCTCATTATTCAGGAGCTAATGGTGGAGTTAATGGTGGTTTGAACAGACATAGATCAACTCCATCTCATAGAACTAGCGCAGATTATTCACAAAATTATAATGAAGGTACAGGGCCTACCAGTAGCGCAGGTGGTAATGGTAGTGGTAGAAAGAAGAATTTGACAATAAGTGATATTCAGCATGGGTCAGATTACGGTTTGCTTTCTCAAGAAGAACAACAACTTTGTATACAACTAAAAATTTTACCAAAGCCATATTTAGCCGTTAAAGAGGTTATTTTTAGAGAACTATTAAGAACCAATGGTAATTTGAAAAAGAAATCATGCAGGGATTTATTAAATATTGAAGCTGCAAAGGCAAATAGAATATATGATTTCTTCCAATCTCAAAATTGGATATAAATAAATTCGCATAATATTCAAAAATACTGTTAAGATCTCAAAAACTAAATTTGATGTTTAAGAACAATGTAACTTTATTTTACTTTCCTAAATTTTAGGATAATTCGCATCCTTTGTTTGTATAATTACTTACATTTTTTATACTTTATATACTAAAAATTCATAACTGCATATAGTAATCAAATAAATTATTTGAAAATATAATTTTATCAATTATATTCTCATATTCTTTTGGAAATTTAAGTGTTCTTTTATATATATATGTGAGTGTGATTAAAATAATCTATATTTATAACTTTTTAATAATTTGTTCTAAAATGGTATATCTTGGATCATTGTTATCCAATTTCAATAAGTAACTGTCTCGTAGATATTCACTGAACTTCATTTGGACAGGCTTAATAAAAGACTCTTGTAATTTGGTCTTGTATGCAAAATATTTCTTAACAGATAATTGTAATTGTTCAATATCCAATTCTGAAACTGGAATGTTTCTAATATTCAAAGTCATATCAATTACCAATGTGTCAACATATAATTCAGGTAAGTCTTTTTGTAAAGAAATGCCATATAAATCTTTTTTCCAAAATTGTAATATGTGATTAGTTAAGTAATCTCTTTGTAAATCTTGAAATTGATCAAATAATTCAATGTATTCCATAGATTTTTCAAATAAGTATTTAACAGTTTCTTTCTTTAATTCATTATCCACACTAGCAGTGCTGATAGCATAATAACCTTTGTGTTTGTTGGTGAAATATTTACCCAAAGTTTTCATAGCAATATCAAAAATAGTTAAGGCAATGTTACCACGTAATGCAGGATTGGTATCGATATCACCTAACATATTCATATCAGCTTCTGGTAATTGATTCAATTTATCCTTCATAGAGTCACCAGATGATGGAGCTTTTGTAAATGCAGTAGAATGGCTATTTTCATCATCTTCAGATTCATCCTCAGATTCATTGTTGTTCTTATCTTCTTGCTCCTTTAACATATCTAATTCTTGTTCCCTTTCATTAATCAAGCCCATGACTTTTCTTCTGTTAATTAATTTCGTTATAAAGTTTAATTCAAACTTAATATATTCATACCATAATTTTGGTTGATCAGCGTTGAATCTTAAGGCGTTCTGGAATACAACTCTACAACTCTTGAAGTTAGCATGGACTTCATATTCATATTTCGCACAACTAATCCAAACATCGATATTTGTTGGATGTAATTTGATTAATTCATTATAAACATGATGGATTTTTTTGTATGAAGTTTGATTACCTCTATGTTTCAAAAAATTCAAATACATAGCCCAAAATTTCAAATCCTTTGGGAACTTATTGCAACCTCTTTGATAAATGAACATGATACGATTTTGAATTGACCAATCTGATATGCTATTAGATTTTTTAGCTTGTAAAATTCTCTTTAAACGCATTAATCTTAATTTATCGACACTATTTTCATAAGCAACATATCTAACATAATCATTGATGCTTGAACCTCTGGAATTTAGACGATGTTCAAAATTAGTTCTCTTTTTCATAATAGCAGATACTTCATTTTTAGTAAATAATTTTTTATCAACTAAATCATCCATTTCTGGAATACATTGTTCCAAGTAATATCTAGTTTTAGAAGACATTTTTTCTTTCTTATTCTTTTATTATCTTGTCAATGGAGACTCAAAATACAATTCAAAACACTGGATGATCAAGATTGGTATCAAAAACTAATTATATTACTACTTTCTTTATACATTTAATTATCTCATTGTAAAATAATATCGATGAGATGAGCTTTGAAATTTTTCATTATTGAAAATTTGTTACAGATGCCGTTACCCGGTTTCTATCTGATTAATAATTAAGGCTTTAAAACTCTCAATGGCCAAAAATTCAAGCAGAATATCTGCAATATCTCAATTCACTCAACATCTGCCCTCTCTTATTTATTTCGAGACTATTAGCAATATGTATGCTACCTTTCAAAGATCATTTCAGAACTAAGCATACAAATAATTCATTAAACATATTTTACTGTACATTTAAGATGTCAGTCCGATGACTGTATCTAAACTTACCCATCCGTGCATCCTCATTTACTTTTTGCCATATCAAATAATGTTCGGGTGTATATGTGTTTCTTGAGATTTTTAAAAAATACATTTTTTGATTTTTTTGTCCGAGATGAAAACCGCAAAATCAAACTCGGAACGCGCGACGCAAACAAAATATAGACGCACAATTGACAATAACTGTTGGGCAACCCCCCAGCGCCCGTATTGGGACCCAACAGTAGTTATACCATGAAACCATCTATCTTCAACTATCAATAAGAGTTCGTTCTAGCGGCAAGCCCTCTCTGCCTAGACTCAACAAACTACCTCCACTAGACACAACGAGTTCTTGACTTGAGTTAGGCAGAGAGTTGGATATCTTCCTTCTAGTAATAATTTTATTCACTTTACTATCAACCATGATGTGGAAAAGTTTCAGCAAGTGAACTTGTTAGTGATGGATTCATCGAATATCGTTGATTGAATATAGTTAAAGATAATAGAACTTATAAGGATTTGAAGCTTTTTGATATATATATAGTTGTATAGTTTGAACATATAGTTTTTAGCAATATTCTTTTAACTAACCAAGAAATTACGGGTAGAAATGTCTTTAGTTGTCGCTGAACAAGGTTCCTTCCAACACATTTTACGGTATGTTTAATATATTATATTAATGGATTACATGGGGAATACATTGCGAATTTATTGTATTTAGTTATAATTGGGATACGTCTGTACATCAGCTGTTAACAGTATTGAAAGGTGCGAGCAAATTTGGATTTCAGTAGTATTGTAGTGGGAAAATTGACTGTTAGAATTAAAATTACATGATTGTATAAAGAGGATTGAGGAGATACAGTAATTATAGATGAATAATATCTGAATGTGAAGGTCTTATATTCTATAGAGTGAAGTGGATGAAAAAAAAACTAGAAAATATATGGATTTTAAAAAATATTATCTTCGTGATAATTTTGATTACCATTATTTATTCAGTTTCAATTGATTTATAAATCTATCATATTTGTATTATGATACCCAAATTAACCGAAATTAAATTTATGAGCAAATGTGTATCCATCCAATTTTTTTGAAAATTTAACGATTTAGAATTTTTTTACTAACAATTATAATAATTTTATTATTTTCAATACAGTTTGTTAAACACTAACGTCGATGGTAACATCAAGATTGTCTACGCTTTGACCTACATTAAGGGTGTTGGTCGTCGTTACGCCAACTTAGTCTGTAAGAAGGCTGATGTCGATTTGAACAAGAGAGCTGGTGAATTAACTCAAGAAGAATTAGAAAGAGTTGTTCAAATTATGCAAAACCCAACTAACTTCAAGATCCCAGCTTGGTTCTTGAACAGACAAAAGGATGTCAATGACGGTAAGGACTACCACTCCTTGGCTAACAACATTGAATCTAAATTGAGAGATGACTTGGAAAGATTAAAGAAGATCAGATCTCACAGAGGTATTAGACACTTCTGGGGTTTACGTGTTAGAGGTCAACATACCAAGACCACTGGTAGAAGAAGAGGTTAAACGGATAAATGTTCATTCATTAAATAATAATTTTTTATCCTACTTATGTAACATTTTATATAAGCATATATCCTCTTTTTTTAAAAATGTATAAAAAATGAATACAATAATCATTTACTATAATTAACTAGTATTTAATTTAGTAATTATCAATTTGCAGTTAGCAAAATACAAAAATTCATTATATTATAGCTTATATAACATATGTGACCTGATGATGAACATTTGGGTAGAGTAATATTAAAAACTCAATCAAATAATTTATGTTTCTATATTTGTAAATTCACTTATTTATTCTTTTGAATTATGCCTCTATATATTTATTTAATGATCAATTATTTACTGTATTGTGGTCAAGTTCAGATAAGGGAACTTTGCCGGTTGGTTTGAATGCAAGCTTGAATGATTTAATAGTTGGTTTTTGAGAACGTGGTTTTTTCTCTAGTTCACTGTTATAAGTATTGATTAATCTGTTAACTCTGTTGTTTGAAGATGATTTGACAGCTTTTAACGTTTTACTGTCACCATTTAAATGGAATGTTAACGCTTGTGGGCCCTTGGTTGGATATGAAGGAGATTTAACTGGAGAGTTTGTATTAGAATTTCTGGATGATTTAGTAGGAGTGGTGTAAATGTTGGTTTGGTTGTTTGTAATAAATGCAGTATTTGGTTTTAAAGAATTATCTTCTTTAGCAAGATTTTCTTTTTTCAATGACTGTCTTTTATTTTGAAACCAAATTTGTACTGCCTTTTCTGTCATGTTACATTTTTCAGATAATTCTAATCTTATTTCTTTTGTTAAGGTTGTTGAAATATCGAATTGGGCTTGTAAGATATTTAATTCTTTTGTGGATGTTCTTCTTCTTTTTCTACGAGCTAATTGTTCATTATCAATCGATTGTTCCTTTGAAGGGTATGTTTCAGGTAAATGTGTAATAAATGCAAACACTCTCTTCTTATCATTAGAAGAGACAGGAGTTGGTGAACTAATGATATTATTTTTAACAATTGGGGTATTAAATTTTTCAGAAGTTGTACTACTTGATGAAACTGGAGTGGAGACTGGAGTTAATAATTCAATTGAATTTTTAACTGTCTTTGGAGACACTGATTCGTATTTGTTTTCAATCTTAACCAATAATGGTGGAATTGACAACATTGGCAAATTAGCCTTAGCAGTAACATTTTTAGATAATTTTGGCAATTGCACTAAATTCCCTTTAATTGTATCGGCACCAGATTGTGGAATTTGTGTAGGGAAAGTGTTGTGCAATTCAGTAGCTTGTAACAATACAGCTAAGGAAGGCAATAGTGGTTGAGTAGTAGTCATTGTATGCTATTGGTATGTCTATGCTAATGGTATGGTATGCTTATTCTATTTTTATAATTTTTGATTACAAAATGCACATATCACATTCCAGATTTGAAAGTAATACTAATTGTAGGCAAGCATATATATATGAAGTAGACCATATACCAAAGTAGATCCCTCGATGCCAAATTGATCCAAACAGATTCCTAATCAAGAAACATTAATAGACATTCATGACAGATACTTCATCGCGTTTACAGATACCAATTACGAATTTTGATCTTTAAAGTACATCAACGACACTACGTATTCCCATTTGGGGAGGTACCATTCCCTATATAATTAACCCAAAACGGGAACTGAATGCCAATAATACTATTACCCATCCAAGTAATCACGAATAAAGAGAACCCCAAGATTCGAGAATAATCACCATCAATCTACCAAATCCTCCTGCAAAAGAACCAAGACCTCAAAAAACCTTCGACCATGCACTCACTCTTCTTGTTCACCATCGCCATCGCAACTGGCCTTCCCAAGATCAGATCCCAATTCGTGAACCTCAGCTTGCACTTGTCCCACTTACTCTTTGTTGCTCATCGACTTTCATCTTCTTGGGCTGTTTCAATAGAAGAAACACGTTAATTTTTGCAGAATATTAAATATTTTAGAAGATTTCGCGTCACAAAAAAATTAGGAAATGTCCTAATCGGGTAATGTCGTTCTTTCCTTTTTTCGAGTTTTTACCTAATTGGGACTAATTAAGTTTTGAGTACATGTCCCAAGATGAGTGTTGAGTGGGGGGGGCTCAAAGAGGAAACACAATAGGTTACTGGCAATGCATTGTCAGTGGATCCAGTATTGGTGTTTGCCCATTGGGAATAGTAATTGCGTCGAGAGGTGACAGTAAAAAGCCGCTATATGGTGGTATAACTATTGCCAAAATGGCAGCAGTTATACCAATTGATCTCGCGATACTTGAGATGTTAGGAAAATTGAGTTTAGTATGGATATTTGATTAATAATTTATATATATTTGGTGGCACCTGAATATCATGTGCTATGCACGTGCCCGTTCTTTCACCTTTTATTGTAAGCAATGAAAAAATATCATATTAAGCTGAAAATAAGCATATATGTGGTTTGATGAGATGGAAAATTGTACAATTTATCAATGGTATATTGTTGTGATATACATCTGAATATAACTTATAGAGGGTTGCTGTAATAATATAATTTAAGATACACAAAGGTTTGGTGTATGTACGAGAAAGTTGCTAATTAAAAACATTGGAAATACATTTTGAAAGTATCCCCTATCTAGAAATATACACATCCGTTGAACTTTTTCCAAATGACCATAAGGATAGAGGATGAAAAGGTATTGCACCATCCAAGAAATTGGAATTATATCAAGAAATTGGTACTAGTCATATGTGCAATTTGTTTCACTTGTTTCCTTATCATTAATAAATTGAATGTGCTGCCGCAATATTCTCATTTCGAAATTATTAAGTCTCATGACAACGTGCAAACATTGAATGAATTTGAAATAAGTGAATTGGAATCATTGGGACTAACTCCAAGAAATCCTGTTTTTCTTAAAGACCAAGATACAGGAAGGGAGAAAAAACTACATGGAAGATTCTTACATATCACCGATATGCATCCTGATCCCTATTATGTGGAAGGTACTTCGATAGAGAGAGCTTGTCATAGAAATGAACCATACAGCATTAAAGATAGAGCTCCAAAATTTGGAAAACCTATGGGGAATTGTGATTCTCCAATGATATTAATGGAAAAAACTTTGGAATGGATTGCTAAAAACTTAAGGGATAAAATAGATTTTGTCATTTGGACTGGTGACAACATTAGACATGATAATGATCGTA
Source organism: Vanderwaltozyma tropicalis (assembly GCA_030555675.1). NCBI lineage: Eukaryota > Fungi > Ascomycota > Saccharomycetes > Saccharomycetales > Saccharomycetaceae > Vanderwaltozyma > Vanderwaltozyma tropicalis. Next base: position 357,997 of record JANIWO010000003.1, read on the forward strand.
AAATTCCAAGAACTGAAGTACAAATTTTTGATATGAATGAATTGGTTGCTGGGAAAATTAGAGACATTTTCATTCATAAAGATACTAAGAATCCAAGAGATTTTGATGTTGAAGTAATTCCAAGTATTGGCAATAATGATGTTTTCCCACATAATCTTTTCTCATTAGGTCCTACTTTACAAACTAGAGAATTTTATAAGATATGGCATCCTTACATTCCAGAAGAACAACAACGTATGTTTGATAAAGGTGCTTCATTTTTCACAGAAGTGATTCCAGGGAAATTAGCTGTTTTATCCATCAACACATTGTACCTGTATAAGGCTAACCCACTTGTAGATAATTGTAACTCACCTAAACAACCTGGTTATCAATTGTTATTATGGTTAGGTTATGTTCTACAAGAATTAAGAAGTAGAGGGATGAAAGTGTGGTTATCTGGCCATGTACCACCAATACCAAAAAATTATGATACCAGTTGTTTCCATAAATTTAACTTATGGACACATGAATATAGAGACATTATCGTCGGTGGTGTGTATGGTCATATGAATATGGATCATTTCATCCCATTAAGCTATAAAAAATCTCGTAGATATCTGGAATCTGCAGCTTATCAAAAAAGTTTGAAAAAACTATCGACAAATAACTTTGATGATTTTGACGAATTTAGTTTGGAAAATGAAGATCTTGACGAAGAGATATTAGATCATGCTCTAGCAGCTAGTGAGCTGAATTCAATGGGAGCAAGACCTGTTAATAAGGAAGCTTATATGAAAACTGTAAGAAAAACTTTCTACCAAAAGGTTCATGACAAAATGCAAGATGTTAAAATGATGGGAAAGAAGAAGAATGATGGGAAAAATAAGAAGAATAAAGGTAAAAAGAAACCAATTCTAGAAGAAAATTTCTATGAAAGATATTCTATTGTTAATATTGCAGGTTCAGTAATCCCAACATTTAATCCATCATTTAGAGTATGGGAATATAATATAACAGAATTAGCTTCAAACGGTGAAGAGATTAGTCAAAAATCCTGGGGTTCTTTCTTCAAGTCATTAGATGCTCAAATGGAGAATGATTCCAATAAATTAAAATATTTATTTCAAAAAAACGATGAAAACCTTCATGTTTCAGTAGCTAATGTTGATAAGACTGTACCAAGAAAAATGCCAAAACAACTGCCGTTGGGACCAGCATATACTCCTCAATTATTTTCTCCTACAAAATTTATTCAATACTACGCTGATTTAGAGGAAATTAACAAGATTTATTATGAAGAAATTGCAAAGGGTACACCTGAAGAAAATGCTATTGCTAAAGCCTTTGACTTTCAAGTTGAGTATAAGTCCGATGATGCACCATACCCAATGGAATCTTTATTAGTAAAAGATTATTTAAGATTAGCATCTCTACTTGTTGAGGATAAGAAAACATGGGAAGAATACACCAATCGTGCATTTATATCTTCTGGTTATTCAGATGATGATTAAAAAAAACTTTGTAATTAATATAAAAAACTAATTAATTTAAAAAATATTTAAGTTTGAATTTTATCAGAATAATATATTATATTTATATATTTGTTTATTTACTTTTGCTTCTGTTAATGATAAGGTAATAATTATTTAGCTATCACGAAGTCCTGAATTAGTTAACAGCGTTGAAGTATTCCTTGGAAGCATCAACTTCTGGCTTAATGGTAGCGGCACCTGGAGTCCAATTACATGGTAAAACGGTACCGTTCTTGTCAGTCCATTGGAAACCTTCGACTAATCTTAAAGCTTCATCAACATTTCTACCGACTGGTAAATCGTTAATAGTAATGTGTCTAACGTTACCCTTTGGATCAATGATGAATAAACCTCTTAAAGCAATACCTTCTTCTTCGATCAAGACACCGTAGTCTCTGGACAAAGAGTGGTTAGTGTCAGCAATCAATGGGATGTTAACTGGACCTAAACCACCTTCCTTTCTTGGAATGTTAGTCCAAGCTAACAAAGAGTATTCGGAATCAGTGGAAGCGAATAAAACTTGAGCACCAATGTCTTCGAACTTCTTAGCAGCATCGGAGAAAGCAACAATTTCAGTTGGACAAACGAAAGTGAAAGCTAATGGAATGAAAGCTAGGACAACGTATTTACCCTTGTAGGTATCTAAGCTAACTTCATCGAAAACACCATCGACAACGGCAGTCTTGTTAAAGGTTGGAGCTGGTTTTTGGACTTGGGCGACCATTTTGCTATGTGAATGTATATTTATATAGAAAAATTGGTATTTTAAAATAATATATAAATCAATTGAACAATTACAAATAGAAACTAATAAGTAATCAATTGAAAAATTGTCAAATAATAGTTCCCCCTTATATACTTTAAATTATCCCTTTACTAAGAAGTTTTTCAAATTTTTCTAGAAAGAAACTTTCACTCTGTCCAGCCTGCGAGCCTACGGGGTTATGAGCCTACGAGCCTACTCAATGGGGTGCTTGAGCGTAGAACGAAGCCTGGCGCTAGCCTAAGAGAGGTCCTCGGAGGGTCCCGCCTAGCTTAGTAAGGGAAGTTAAGCTTGCAGCCAGCAAATGTGCTCATTGTAGGTGGGTTCCTGTTGCAAGAGGGAGGTCGCTAGACGGGGCGGATAAGGTTCCTTGTAGGCTCATGAGGAAGATGCAGAGGGTGGTTAGGCCGGTAAATTTCGAGAGTAATATGATAAGCGACCAACAAGATGAGATGAGATGAGATGATTAAAGGGTTACAAGTTGTTTGTGGTAGTGGTATGTAACATTGTTTGTTAGATGCATCTATTTAGAGTTTGGTAGGTATGTAAGTGTCTAATTGTCGTCGTCACTGTCGCTGTTGTCAGATTGAGAATGGATCTCTATTGCTGAAGTTGTAGCACCGGTTGCTAATAATTCTGGAATTATTTCTTCATCAGAAGGTGTCTCCAGTAGTGGCGATGTTTCGTCTTGTTCGTTGTCTTCTGCAACGACAGGGTCCACTACGTTGTGCTCTTCTACATAAGTTTGTTCTTCTGGCTCAGCTATGTCAGACATTCTTCTTTGTTCGACAATTCTGTCAGCCAGATCTCTTAAGGGTGGTAACAACACAAGAATGAACAATGCCAAATTCTTTAGTAGAGCTTTGATTATGTTTTCCCTTGGCGGATGTGGTACTACAACAGTCATTGCATTTATATACATTTGAGGATCAGTGATTATCTGTAGAGAACGTCTAATATTGGTGATTACTCGTTCTTGTAAAGTCATTTCGTTTGTGTTTCTAACATTAAGGTTTTCCTTATAAATGAAAAAAATTACTTCTTTCACGGAGTCCTGTAGTTGTAGCATGTCTTCATCTTCTGTAGGAGTATCATCGTAAAAACTAATACATGATTTTACTAAATTATCTAATAAACATTTAGGAGCTTCTTCTTTAAGTACCTTTTGAAATAATAGTTTTAGAGTTTCTACACCATTAGCTTCAGCTGTATCTTGAATATCAGATACTTCATATGCATTAATTCTATCTTCTTGTATCTCAGGTATTAAAAAATCATCCATTACTCTTAGGTTTTTCACACATTTTGCATAAAAATCAATAGAAAGGGAATCGGAATTAACTATTTCAGTCACTGAATCAAATTGCTCTTTGGATATTTTTCTGTAACGTCTCACATATGGAATCCATAATTCCCATATCTCTTGAGTGTTCCAGGCAACCCTAAAAATTAAAAATGAACCTACAGGAATAATGATCTTCAATGGCAAAAAACTTGTAAACTGCACAATTAAAAATATAGGTGCAACAGCATTAATTGCCAAGAAGTACAAGGTTTTGACGACGACAATAAGAATCTCGATAATGAAACTAAAAGAAAATAGTTGTAATTTTTGAAAAATGGATTCTTCATTATTTTCTGTTGCATGGATTGGACCTCTTGAATGGATATCATAATCTTTTTTGAAATCAGAAGGAATTCGAATCTCAAGCCTTCTCTCGATCTGTTCTAGTAAACGAGGAGATATCTTTATAAACCCATTTTCTATTTCATAATCCTGAGAATAAATTGGAAATTCCTCACCATTTACTTCTAAAGTTGAAATTGTAGTTTCAAATTGATTACATTCAACATAAATTTCTTCATTACCGTTAATAATACACTTCTCATATAATTTTCCAGTAGGTTTTATTATCTCTGAGTTTTCTGTAATATACTCTACTGTTGGTTTACTATCACTTGTTTTCATAGGTTCAGTAATTCTATCAGCTTCATCGGGTATGGATTGTTCGGCCTGTTCTGCTTGTGCAACTTCTATTATAGAATCATCGTTATTTGAATGAACAGCTTCATTTTTTGCCTCATCTGTTTCAACTTTAGAAGTTTCATTGGAGATATGTACGATATCCATTGGTTCTGAAAACAAAGAATCCCAAAATTCCACATCAGAATCAAGGCATTCTGAAGTTATTTGAACGTGTATCTTTGGATGTATATCAGTACCAATCAAATCTTTTATTTTTACAGGATCATTATTATTATCATTACTTGAAAGTAACCTACCTTTATAAATTAATTTTACCTGGGAACGGCATGTTTTTAATGAGTGCATGTACACACAAGCAATGAATTCTTTAACGTTATTAACAGTTGTTTCCTCATTAGTATTCATTTTATGCATATATAGATGAGCATTTGAAATAAATTCGATGGTGGCAGAAGCAGAATCATGTTGATCTATTTGCTCATGTTTCATTTTTAACATTACAGTAAAATGACTTGACGTTGTTGGTGTGAAATCTACCCCTAATAAATCAATTAATGATAAATCATTCACTAAATTAATATCAGACTCGTAATTAAATAACGTGGGTGTCTGCACTCCTTTAAACATAAATCCCAAACAATCAGATCCTTCATGTTGGTTGTCATTATTACAGAAACGTTTACTATCAGTATTTTTTTCGTAGTCATTCAAATGCATAATAGCCAAATTCCTTATTTTCCTAAACAAAGAGTGTAAAGGTATATTATATATAGAAAGCTCAGTGATTTTGTCAATTGAAAACGTATTCATTATAATTTTTATATTAACAGAACCAAACTCATTTTCTAAATCATAATATAAATTGTCAAATACATCTTTATCAATAAGTACTGGACGTTTCTCAAATTGTAACGAAATGAATCCAGAATCCCTATGCAATGCTAATGTCTGTGTATTAATATTCATGTTCAATTCTTTTGAATCTTTTAGCAGATAATAATCAGAAATATCCCCTAGTAATGACACGTTTGCTTTATTCTGAAGTTCTTTGTAGATACAATAATGAACATATTGCAATAATCTAGCCACAGTAGCCTTTGGATGAGCATTTATTAGAATATTTGTACTAATTAGATCTTTATTTGTAGACCAGACTGTGAATTTCACAGGTGCTAACACAGAACATTCAACCATATCCTTCATTTTATACCTATGTTCAACAGTAAGCGTTCAATATCCTAATCTAACAAAATGTAACTCAATAATTGACAATTCAATGGCAAGAAGTATTTTGCTATTATTTAAAGAGTAACCCAACTGTCTTCTAAACAATTTCATAGCATTAATGGTTTATTAATATCAAATTATCTGATATAAATTCATATTATTTCTCTTTACTATGGTGTCGTTGAGTATGATGGCTGCCAGTAATACAGTAAAGAATCATAAATATTGTTGTTAAATCAGTTATATCAGTACATATATACACATGTATCTATTCAGCAGTAAGTGCATAATTTTCTCTGCTGATGGGAGTTTGTTGGCCCAACTTATCTATTTACAGTGTGAAGAAACATGGTTTCAAAAGAGGGTAAAAAGTTGCAACAGAAAAGTTTATAGTTTAGTTTAATTAGATTTGGAATTAGAATTAGAGCTAGAGCTATTTTGAATCTTCAATTCCAATTCTTTTAGTTCTTTCTCCAAGGCTCTGGTTTGAGCTTCGTTCTGTTGAGCCTTTAATCTGAACATTTCAGCTTTCTTTCTTCTTGCTTCAGTTTCTGCTTCTCTTCTTTCTAATTCTCTGATCCATAATTGTTCTCTCATCTTGGCCTTCTCTCTTAGTAGCTCTTCTTGAGACTTCATTTCAGCCTTGTTGACACCATACACAAATGAACCAGCTACTAAAGCCACTAAAGTAGCAGCTTGGAAGGCAATACGCCAACGGAAATAGTATTGGACATTCCTTTTATTACCAGTCTTCATATTTTGAGCAGCCATAATAACAGCACCAGTAGTCAACAAGCAACCTAATGGGACAAATGGTTGTTGCTTACTTCTAAAGATGATCTTTTCCTTAAATCCCATTTCAGAAACATCTTTAACATCATTATCCTTAAAATCAAAACTGGATGGTGGACGAGACATATTATTAATATATTACTACTATCAATTACCTATGAGTATATTACACTCTTTGAATCGATGGTTGTTCTATTACAACTACATATTTATCTCTATACATCAAGATTTCAAATCTATTATAGTAGTATCAACTGATGCTAAATTGTTCAAGCTGCAAGATTTGTTCCGCTTACTATGAGCAATATAGCTTATACAATGAACAATATATAATAAATTGATGTTTACAATTAGAATATTTTCTCTAAAGTGGCTAGAGACGGTAAATTGATGAGTAGAATGAGGTTAATTGTATATATATATTATTGATACATATCTATATGAAAATTTTCTTTAAAATAATTGATTAAGTTAATAATTATTTTTCGAAAATGAATTCTTTCAATTCTTTGTAAGCCTTGTCCAAATCATCGTTGACAATAGTTTGGTCGTGGGCACCAGTGGCAGCATATTCCATTTCAGCGGTGGCAGCAGCTAATCTTTTAGCAATAGAATCATCGGTTTCAGTACCTCTACCAACCAATCTTGTCTTCAAGTCATCGATGGATGGTGGGGCAACGAACAAGAATCTAGCGTTCAATTCGACCTTGGACTTGACAGCCTTGACACCTTGCATATCTATATCCAAGATACAAGTCTTACCGGAATCAATAACTTGTTGAACAGAGGCAACAGTAGTACCGTAGTAATTACCGGAGAATTGAGCCCATTCAATGAACTTATCTTCTTCAATCATTTTTTGGAAGTCAGCAACGGTGGTAAAGTTGTAGTCCTTACCGTCAACTTCACCAGGTCTAGCAGATCTGGTAGTGGAGGAAACACTGAAACCAAAAGTATCTGGAAATTCAGCAAATAATTTCTTCAACAAAGTAGACTTACCAGTACCACTTGGACCAGACAAAACAATAGGACGAGCCATCTTATATTCAAGCTAAAATAAAATAGAACCACACAGGGATGCACACTTGGCCCCTCCCTCACCAACAACAACACCAAACAACACCAAACAATAACAACTCTTTATCAACCAATTTGTTAAAAAATATTTCAACTGTCGTTAGCTCGCCTGCGTGTAATAGCCCCACTGTTAAAGTGAGAGATACGTGTTAAAATATCGTAGAATAACAAGTTTGAAGGCCATTAATGACGCTCAATGGCTGGGGAAACATCATATATCCATGGGTATAGTGTTTAGCAAGGTAATGCGGTTTGTATTGGTGTTCTTAGAGCTTGTAACACATGCTAAACACATCGATTGGCACCATCGCCCAGCACGATCATAAGTGCTTTAAGCTGTAAGAAGCCTTCACGGATTAACTAAATTGGAAAAATATCTGAGATGAGCTGAAAGTTTATTAAAGGTATATATGTAATTGTTTAATATGAGAGTTGGAATTGGCATTGAGATTGAAGGTGTGTCTCTTGTGAGTGGTATTGACTACAGGCTGAATGCTGACACGAGTGCTTTTAAGTTTTGGTTTGAAAGCTGTGCTTTCTGTTGCTAATATTGTTAATGTGGAAGATGATGATGAAGATGAATTTTTACCAGTTCCTGATATGCCAGATATGAATGACCCCATCCTGAGTGATCCAGATGAAGGGTTGGACCCTATGAACGAGGAGATGTTCTCCTCGTGGGCATTGTTCATCTTGTTATTTTTATTGATCTCTGCACTTTGGTCAAGTTATTATTTAAGTCAAAGACGTATTAGAGCAGTACATGAAACTGTTCTATCCATTTTTTACGGTATGGTCGTTGGGTTAGTCATTAGATTGTCACCAGGTCATTACATTCAAGATACAGTGACTTTCAATTCATCATATTTTTTCAACGTTTTATTACCACCTATTATTTTAAATTCTGGTTATGAATTAAATCAAGAAAATTTCTTTAATAATATCATTTCCATCTTAACATTTGCTATACCAGGTACTTTCATATCGGCTGTCGTCTTAGGTATGATTTTGTACATTTGGACAGCTCTTGGTTTAGATGGTTTAAATATTTCATTTGTTGATGCTTTATCAGTGGGGGCTACACTTTCTGCCACTGATCCAGTGACAATTTTATCAATCTTTAATGCTTATAAAGTGGATCCAAAATTGTATACTATTATATTCGGTGAATCTTTATTAAATGATGCTATTTCTATTGTTATGTTTGAAACTTGTCAAAAATTTCATGGTAAACCTGCAAAATTATCTTCTTTATTTGAAGGTATTGGTTTGTTTTTAACTAATTTCTCTGTTTCTCTATTAATTGGTTGCTTTGTTGGTATCTTGATTGCTTTGATTTTAAAACATAGTCATATTAGAAGATATCCACAAATTGAAAGTTGTATAATTTTATTGGTTTGTTATGAATCATATTTTTTCTCAAATGGTTGTCATATGTCAGGTATTGTATCATTATTATTCTGCGGTATTACATTAAAACATTATGCTTATTATAATATGTCAAGAAGAACTCAAATTACAATTAAATACATTTTCCAATTATTAGCAAGATTATCAGAAAATTTCATTTTCGTTTATCTAGGTTTAGAATTATTCACTGAAGTGGAATTGGTTTATAAACCTTTACTAATTATTATCACCGCTATTTCTATTTGTGTTGCTCGTTATTGTGCTATTTTTCCATTATCAAGATTAGTTAACTGGGTTTATAAAGTTAAATCAGTAGGTTCTGTAAGATCAGCAGCCACTACTACAGCTAATGTTCCTGAAGAAATTCCTTACAATTATCAAGTGATGATGTTTTGGGCAGGTTTACGTGGTGCTGTTGGTGTCGCATTAGCAATGGGTATCCAAGGTGAATTTAAATTTCCATTATTAGCTACAGTGTTAGTAGTAGTGGTTCTTACTGTCATTATTTTCGGTGGTACAACAGCTGGTATGTTAGAAGTTATGAATATTAAAACAGGTTGCGTTGATGAACATGATGACAGTGATGATGAATTCGATATCGAAGCACCAAGAATAATAAATCGTGATTCTATGTTACATCCATATTCAGATGGATATATGCCAAATTCACGTACCGGCAGTCATATTGAATTATCACCGGAATTTTCTCCATTAGTGGATGAAATGATGGTCAATGAAAATTCAAATACACCTAGAAATTCAAATAGTCCAGGGATTAAAGGTTCAATTAGTGGTATTTTCAGATCAGATTCTCAATGGTTTCATAACTTTGATGAAAATATTCTAAAACCAGTCCTGTTAGATTCAAATATTCAAACTTCAAATTCAAAATCTGATTCTCAAAATAGCTCAAATCCTTAACGATATCACTTATAAACTAAACTTTTATGAAGAATTTTTTATATAAAAAATTATATATCAGCTATACATATATTATATTGATATAAATGTTTTATTATTGACTTTTAGAAGCTTTTTTATCCCATTGTGATTCCTGTGATTCATTGTTACACATAGCTAAGACCCATTTACTCAAAGTTACAACATCATCATCTAGATATACATCATTTAATAGAATGTTGTATTTTAAAATAATTTCTAAAAAGACGTTTATTGATAATTCATAAAGTCTTGATATATTATCTAACTGTTGGTTTTTCCTAACTCCTAATTGAGATATTGGATTCCAATCAGCATACTTACCTAATGCAGCAACAGATCTCTCTAAATTCTTCAGTACTTCACCTACAGATGACACAATGCTACCTTTAGGATCTTCATCTAAACCATTTAAAAATAAACCCATTAAAGAAATTACACAGTATGCTTGAATAGCAGGTACAGGGACTAACTTCTCTGAAATTCTAATTTTAGAGATACTTAAACCATCCAAAATTGTCAATTGCTGTATTTCATTCTGAGATTTTTGTGATAAATATATATATTTTTTAAAATACATCTTTACAACAGGGAATATTTTTTGAATTGTTATCATTAATTTTGTCTTATGTGTAATAATTGGATCATCAAATAAATGTTTCGATATTAGATGTCTATTTGAATTTAAAGGTGGGTATGAGTTAATATTGTTTTTGTTATGAAGTAAAATATTTGCATCTTGTAAAGCAATAGTTTTAGAATTAGGATTATTATTAAATAAATTAATTCTATTACCATTCTGCTTATCGGATGATTCTTTTCCAAAGATTGCGTCGTTTTGAGCCTCTGATTGTGTTTGGAATCTATTAATATCACTAATTATATGCTTCAAAGAAGGTTCCATTGCATTGTTTAATGTTTGAATATAATTTCTTACAGATGTATTATTTTCTTGAATTACTAGAGAACATTCATTTAATATTGATGGCCATACATTAGCATTTTTATAACGTGCTTCATAAATAGGTAATCTCAAAGAAGGATCTAATGAAGTTGCTCTGTATGATAATTCTTGAAAAGCTGTCAGTTTTGTAAAATATTTATTTGAGTTTAACCCACTAATTAAAGTCGATATTGGAGATGATGATAGAGTTGAAATTGGTTTCCCTTTATGTAAACATCCAATTGCTAGATGAGCATCAAAAAAAGTATTGATAAAATCTAAATTCATGACAATACATAAAGATAAAATAATCAATTGCAAATGTGGTAAAATTCCTGGTGACCAAGTACCAATAATTAATTTAAAAATTATTGGAGAAACTATACCAGTTACAAGACCAAATAATATACATTTAATGGAAACAGGTATACTTTTTTTGGAAATATATTGTTTAGTTGTTTGATGTTGAACTTCAAATTGGAATGATAGTCTATCTAAATCAAACAAAATATGTTGACAAGTGTACAATATTGGAATCAAGCCCAATATATAAACTTGGTAATATGATGGATATGATACAGATAAAGAAGAAAGACCATAATAATCTTTAAATGAAGTGGAAATAAATGCACAAGTGAAAACATTTGTTATTAAATATACCACATTTTTAAATGATAATAATTTACCAAAGATACTAGTGAAAATATTTGAATAATTCAAATATTGAACATGTAAATAATTTTTCCTAGTAAAGACAATAGCCAGTGACGCCATATAAACCAACAAAAACCTATACACACAATTGAAAACCAATTCCAAAAGGGAACTATACCTGCTCAGCACCAATGAAATACTAAACACTTGTATTATGACAACAACTGGAATGAACCTAGTCACTAAATGATTGAACCTGGTACGACATACATCACCAAAAATTGAGTTATAAGTGTACTTGGAACTTAAAGGTAGAGGTAATTCCAACATTTTGCCTTCAACTGGGGAACTCTTCTAACAAAAACTACAACCTAATAGCAGCCACCCAAATAACTCAATTGCCCTTGACCTAAACATACCATGAACTATTTCGTAATAGTGGGTATTCAATTTCAAGTATGGTATTATTTTTCCAATATGGCGATGTGTGAAAATTCACATCACAATTTTGATATTAGAATAAATAGATCAACTGTAATGATAAGAGTTTATTTGAATAGTTGATCTTTAGTGGAGTAGTTAGCGTATATCAAGGTGTCTCCGAACTCTGGACGGTGTCTTTTATCATTGTATTATGGAGGAGAAGAAAAATTTTATGGTTATGAGTGATGATATTCAAGCTAAATTGGATAAGAAATTAGGACCTGAATATATTTCTAAAAGAATTGGGTTTGGTTCAAGTAGAGTTGCTTACATTGAAGGTTGGAAAGCTATCAATTTAGCCAACCAGATTTTTGGCTATAATGGGTGGTCTACAGAGGTTAAAAGTGTTGTTATTGATTTTTTAGATGAACGTCAAGGGAAATTTTCTATAGGTTGTACTGCAATTGTTCGTGTAACTTTAGCTAATGGTACTTATAGAGAAGATATTGGGTATGGTACAGTGGAGAATGAACGTAGAAAATCTGCAGCTTTTGAAAGAGCTAAAAAATCTGCTGTAACTGATGCTTTGAAAAGATCATTAAGAGGGTTTGGTAATGCCTTAGGTAATTGTCTTTATGATAAAGATTTCTTATCAAAAATCGATAAAGTTAAATTTGATCCTCCTGATTTTGATGAAGGTAATTTATTTAGACCTTCTGATGAAATTAGTGAAATTTCAAGAACTAATACATTGGATACAAATAATGAAAATGTACCATTGATGAAAAAAAGAAAATTAACAAAAGTTGAAATAAATTCTACTAATACTCAAGTTAAATTAGAAAATACTAATAAAAATTTACCAAATGCTCCAATTGTAAAACCTTCAATGCAACCATCAAATCAACCACTTGCCTTGCCACCTATCCAAAATCAAAATATTCCTCAAACGGATGGAGTACCAGATAATATGAATACCGTTCCAACAGATAGTTTAAGTAAAGATGATGACTTATTAGATGATTCATTTATGTTTAGTGATGATTTTCAAGATGATGATTTAATGAATATGGGTAATAATCAAGATTCACAAATACGACAAGAGACTGTAATGCCTAATACGAAAAATACATTGGATGAAACAAATGATCCAGTAACTTTTGTTACAGCTAAAGCTGCAGTATCATTACAAACCAAAGAACAAGTGACGGAAGAAAATGTTTTTGATCCTAAATACCGAGCACAATCTATTAAGCATACCGTTGATCAAACCACTTCAACACATATACCAGCAAGTGCAGTCAAAAATATTGGGAAATCTAGAAATTCCATATATGAGAAATTTGCTCCCAAGGGTAAACAGTTGAATGCTAATGTCATTAATACTCCAGAAAACGCAGTCTTAGCTGAGACAACAGAAACCAATGGTACTAATAATTTAAATACCAATACTACTACCCCAGTAGTAGTAGCTCCTGTTCCTGCTCCTGCTCCTGCTCCTGCTCCTGCTCCTGCTCCTGCTCCTGCTCCTGCTCCTGCTCCTGCTCCTGCTCCTACTAATAATGAAATCCCAGTGGTACTCGCAAGTACTAGTATCCCACTTATTGCTACTGTTGCACCTGTCTCCACAATCCCATCAGTTTCTGCAATTGCACCTGTTGCTACCAATGTTACAGTTCCTGCTACATTAAATCGTGCACCAGTCAACACCAGCCCACGAAATAACAGTGGAATCAAGCATACCACTAGTCCAACAGCACCACTTGCTCAGCCTAGTGCATTCATTCAACCAGGAAACCAAATAAACCCAATGAGAAGAGAAGTGGGAAGACCTAAAATGAATCCATTACCACGTAAACCTAGCTCATAAAATCATTTCTAAATAAACATATATCTACCCATATTTACCCACCAAATTAAGTGGCTATTTAATTAACTAGGATCAATTTATAATTTAATGATAATTTAATAGATTAATACTCAATTGCTTCAATAAATAAATAGTGCTTTGTATTGTAAGATTGGTATATTGGTTAATTACCCAGCGTTACCCGGCCGCATGAAAATTCTATGAAGGTTTTAAAAAGGCGATGAGGAAATATATAAAGACTTTCTGAGTAGTTTTTGAACCAAAAGTTGTTTTAATAATTGATTTAAGAAGGTAAAAGTGACTTTCCACATCGTACTGATTTTAATCTTCTATTGCGAAAGCATTATTGTGTATTGCTGCTAAAAAAATTGGATTGAATTGAATATAATTCCGTGATATTAGAGTACAATTAAGAGATTATTAATATATTAAAATCCTATAATGGTTAAGTTAACTAGGTTTGAAAAACTTCAAAAAGAGTTCAATGCTAGGACTTTCAAGCCATTATTGGATGAATTGACTCAATGTGATTTGGAGACGTTTATCAAGAAATTGAATGAAATACAGGAATGGGATAGATCAAGAGATGATCTATTTGTTTGGATTCCTGTATTAAATAGAATTGATGAGATTTTATCTGGAATTGTTGAAAAATATTCATACAAGACAGATGACTATATTAAAAACCCTGTGAGATTGACTATGATGTCATCAGTTGATGAAAATGTATGTGTAGATTTAATTCAATTTACTCATCGTTTACTTTATAATACTGAAAATAGATTTATTTATTCTTCAATGGATGTTATGAATAGTTTGTTGAATTGTCCTAATTTCAAAGTGAAATTAAATGCTATAAAAGTTTTAGCAATTATGGGTGAAAGATATGTGATTGCTAGAGAAAGATTCGATCAAGAAAATATATTAGGTAATCATCTTTTAAAGAAAAAAGCATTGAACTTGGCACTTGCATTACCTTCATCTACTATGGATGATGAAGGTGGACATTTCTCATTAGTAGATTTATTTTTTGATAAAAAAAAATACCCTGCTAAATGGACTAAATTAAAATATAATTATTATAAATCATCAAGTTCTCAAAAAAATAATAATAACTCTACGCAAACTCAAATTAAAGAGGTCGCATCTCAAGTACCATCAATGAAAAAGTTGACCATTTCAATGGATGAATTGCAAAATTCAACATTACAACAATTATTTGATAAAGGTATGGAAATATTACCACCTGAAAATTGGTTTGATTTTTCTATAAAAGTATCTATTAATAAATCCTTTAGTGATAATTCCTTTGAAAATATTGAATTGAGAAATTTAATTATTAGAACAAAATACAATGCAATTGCATTGGTTAATACCATATACATACCACCACAAGTCAGTTCTAAACTATTCGAAATTGATCCATATGCTTTTAATAATTTAACTGATTTTATCTCATTATCTGAAGAAAAAGTTCCAAAAGAATTAAGGACAGATTCTTTATTTGCATTAGAATGTATATCATTGAAACATGTATGGTGTTCTGATATTGTTAGAAACTTAGGAGGAAATATGTCCCATGGTTTATTGTTTCAAATTTTACGCTATATTTCTAAAATTCTGAGAGAAAATAGTTCGGAAATTGACGAAGAATATAATGTTCGTTTTTTTTATCTAATATCAAATCTTGCAGATGTCAAGAATCTACATTCTTCATTATTAGCTGCAGGTTTAATTCCAAGTTTGATTGACATTGTAAGTGTTAAGCAAGTAAAATATAGAAGAACGTTAGCATCAGCAAATCACTTATTAGAACTTCTTATTAATGACGCAGACTCTACATCTGAATTTATCAATAATGATGGGTTTAACATTTTAATCAATTCCATTAAAGAAGAAGTTGACTTTGCATTGGAATATCCTGAATACGGTAAACCACCAAAATATTCCACCGTTTACTATTCAGTATCTTTCAGACAATTAGCATATATTAGAAGTTTGTTGAAAATTGTACTAAAACTTTTGAAAACTGATTCAGGAGATAGAATAAGAAATTTAATCGATTCTCCTATATTAGTTTCTTTAAGAAAAATATTAGAAAATAGACCGGTTTTTGGTTATACATTGATAACTCTTTCTTTAGATATTATTCAAAGAGTTATTAACAGTGAGCCAACTATATACCCAATTTTGGTTGAAGCAGGATTAATCCCTCATATTATAGATCACTTTTCTGAATTCATTGCGCCATATGCTGAATTATTGGCTATTTTACCAGATCTGTTATCAGCTCTTTGTTTGAATACAGATGGTCTCAAAAAAGTAAAGGAAACAAATATGATTTCTTGTTTGATTGAAGCATTTGTTGACCCAGAATATGCGCAAATTTTATCTTGGAAGGAAGAAGCTACAGATTTAGGTTCTTCTTTAGATGAATTAGCTCGTCATTATCCTGACTTGAAACCAATTATTATGGAAAGTTTCTGTAAGGTTGTAAAAAGTTTAGCATCATGTACAAATTTCGACCAGAAATTTTTATATGAATCCATAACAGATTCAGAATACTTTTTTATGTCGAAAACTGAAGAAGTCCAAAGTACAGAGGATGATGCAAGTGAATTAGAATTTTGGGATATTCAAAAATCAACACCACTGATAGATTGTTTTGCTGATTTGTTATATGGTATGACTCTTGAGAATTATGTTCTAGATTCTCTTCCTGAAAACTTGGAGTTCAAAGATATCTTATCAATTATTGTTATGGATAGACCTCCTTTTGATTATACAACATCTCAAACTATGGTTAATTTTACAGATGTACTTCAAATTTTTGACGAAAAACATAGAAATTATGCATTTCCTGTTTTATTCAAGGAACTAGAACTAAGACTTGACAACATTGAGCAATTCTTGAATAGTCCTTTAAATGAAAGTTTTATTCTCCAAGCAAAAGCTGGGAGGGATAATACAGATGTAGAAAATATACTAGCCAAACTTTCAAATATTACCACATTATTGTACTTGATTACTGATGTATATGTTAATGTAACATCATTATCACCAGCAAGAGTATTACAAATTATGGAATATTTTGAGAAAAATGGTCTCGAGTTGATAAAGAAACTAAGATTATTATTTCAAAAATGTGCTTTGGAAGATATGTTTATTCGTAATACCCTCCCTGATCAAGTAAATATGGAAACGATGCCTGAACAAATGGGAAATGCTCCCCCAATTCAAATTTTTCCTTCCACTCCTTCAAAGAATGATCAAAAAGATAACTATACCTCAGCAAAATATAAGAATACTATTGAAATCAGATCTTTTTTGAATAAAATACAAACATGTACTTCAATACTATTCAGATGCTTTTTAAGATTAACCCACTTTAAGAACATGGAAATGGAAACAGCAGATACTGCAGTAGAAGTTCGCATATTTGAGGCAGTAGTAAAACAATCTATTTTTATGTTACGTGCAGTTGATATAGAAGGAAACTTACCCTATTTCCTTGTTGCGTTCAATTTTAATACCTACATTTTCACATTTCCAAAAGGCTCGATTAATGGGGTTGGTACTTTGCAAACAGTTCCTGTGTACTTATTTTACCAAAATAATGGTTTTAAAATTTACTCAGAATTGATAAAAAAACTATTTATCAAAATGTCAAAATGTACTAATATTTCAGAAGTTGAGGAAATAAAGTACTTGAAGAATACAGAAGACATTATTACTTTAAGCTGTTTGATTAATACATTATCATTTTTTAATAAGGCAATGCAAATGGAAACTATGGAGAATATACGTTCTATGAAGAGTTTCTATCCATATATAAAGGACGACTACAATATGACTCTCAATCTTACTATGCATATAAGAATCATTGCTTTAGGTATGATTTTTGATTTGGATAAAGATATGTTTTTGTTTAATAGAACTGATCGTAGAGTTCCGTATGCTGCCTTCAAGCAAGTTTTAACACTTCTGAAGAACATTTTTTCTGGATTTGGACATGATGACCCTCTTGTAAAAGAGAATAACATGAGTGATTCGTTGGAGTTGCACTGGGATTTAATTCCACCATCTTTTAGAAAGATTCAATTTTTGAGAAGCTGTAACCTGTCCGATGATGTTGCAAAAGGATTTTTGGAAGAAAACAAAGATGAGCTACCGGGGGAAGAGAAGCCAGATGTTTTCTCAGAATATGAATGGTCTAAATTCAAAGAAAATAGAGAGAATACTAATGAAATTTTTAATCCAACTAAGCTCCAAGCTCAGTATAAAGGCATGTTAACTTTGAATGACTTGACCACTATGAAACAAGAATTTTTTAAATTTGATCTTCCTAAAAAAATCTTTGAAATTTTAAAATATTATCCAAAATTAGTTAATACATTTGCTCGAACTTTGATACAGGTTTTTGGAAATAATGAGAGACCAGAAGAAGATTTTACAAGGAATGTTTTAAATAAAATATTAGAAACTGATATTAATGATACAGCCACTCTTTCTTCTTTGATCCATCTATTTGGTATATTTTTGAATGAAAAGTCTGTCTATGAGAAATCAAGCTTGCTCATTGAATCATTTTTGAATTATTTAGAAAAATCATTGTTACCATCTCATATTAATAATTTATGGTTTTCGAAAGCTTTATATGTATTCGAAATCGTTCTAGCAAAGTCAGAAGTTCCAAATGTTGAGCCTTTAAATGAAAATGTCTACAATGGTCATCTACCCTCATTCTTCCCTATTTACCGAATTGATGAGAAAGTTAAGCAGAAAATATTTGATATTTTAATCAGAGTGAAGGATATTACCAACTTCTATTCTTCGTTAGCAATATCTCGTATATTAATATTATATGCTCGAGACAATACATTTTCAGATGATATTATAAGATCTGGAATTTTGTCAGAACTTTTAAAAGCAATAGGTATTCACCAAAAATCTGAAAAGATTAACTTTTTAGAGTCTTCATTTTTACTTTTATTAAGAAGATGCTTTGAAACAAAAACAATTGTTGATAACTTAATAAAATTTGAACTAAACAAAAGTTTTACCACTAGATTAATAGGAGAAAGTAAGGAAAAAGCCAGAGAACTTACCGAATTAGTTGAAGAAAAACCTCATGTGGTTATGAGAAATCCAGAATTATTTGGTAATGTATTATGCTCAACATCAAGATTTACAGAATTTGAAGAAGATGGTCTTTTGTCATCGTTAATTATGAAAAGAAACCCAAAAAATATTGATAAAATGGAGAATTTACCAAATGGTAATCAATCTCAAAAAAGAACAGGTATTATTCACTTTCTTTTATCTCAATTGATGGCTGCTTCAAAAAAAGATTGGATATCGGAACCTAATTTCAAATTAAGTGATAAGGATGATGCCAAAAACTTAGAAAAGGTGGATCCATCTAAGAATCCTGTATGTGCATATATGATGTTTTTGTTAAAAATTTTGGTTGAATTATTAAGCAGTTATAAACAAAGTAAATTTGAATTCCTAACATTTGATAGAAGAAATTCCTATAATGAATTTCCTAAGCCAAGATCAACGGCAATTAATTTTTTCCTTTATCAATTACTGGATAAGGCACCAACACCAGAGCAAAATAAACATGAAAGTAAAAGAAGAGAAGTGATCAGTATGTTGGCTCGTTCTGCTATTGTTGGTTTTATTGCAACTGTTCAAGATTCCAATATAAAGGCAAGCGATCCTAAAGAGGTTGACCCAGATATGAATTTTATAAGAAAATGTACCATAGAATCTATAATCAAAGCATTGAAAAATAATGCTATGACCCCAAAAATGTTAGAATCAAATGTCAGTAAGTTGGATACTTGGTTTAAAATAATTTCATCAATGGTACTTGTCCAGGCTCCATATTTGAGATTAATATTAGATTCCAATAAAGTTGATGCGGATCAGTATCAAATATGTAAATTAATGATTGAAATGAATGTTCCTACAGTTGTCGCAGAATGCTTGGCAAATGTAGATATTAATTATCCATTTGCTAAAAAACTCTTTAATAATGCAGTTGATCCTTTGAATGCAATTAATTCTGTGAGAAATAGCTTTTCTGAACTATTTAAAATTGAAATTAATGAGGATGAAGACGTTGTAGAAGATGAATCTGAAAAAGAAGATGCACCAAACATGTTCAAAAACTCGTCATTAGGTATGTATGATGTTGAAGACATTGAAGAAGATGATGATGATGATTCTTTGATTGGAGATGATGAAGATATTGCTTTTGTTGAAGGTGACGAAGAAGGATATGAGGTTGTTTTTAGTGATGATGATGATGATGATGATGATGACGATGATGACGGTGAGGATGAAAATGATGATGATATTGATCTTACATCTGCTTCAGAAAATTTAGAAGATGGTGATGAAATAATCTATAATTTAGATAATGATACAGGAATAACTGTTGAACTTGAAAGTGATGATCAATATGATTCTACTTCTGATAGTGATCTTCAATCAATTTCAGAAGGTGACGATACATACTATAGTCATATTGATGACAGCGGTATTGAAATAATCTCAGTAGATGAAGATGGATATGATAGCAATCTGGAGATCGATTTAAGTGATTATGATGTTGATGAATCTGACTGGGAATCAGGATTATCTGAATTGTCAGCTTCTAATGAAGACGACTCAGGAGATGAAGATGAATTTGATAACGAATCGGAAAACTCTAATTTCAATAGAATAAATGGAATAAGAAGAAGATGGCTTACATCTGATGGAGTTGATATTATTGAAACTCCTTCAGATAATGAAGAACCAACTGGTATTTTCCAGGGTATCCAACATGTTTTCCAAAATGAAGATCAACCTTTGTTTAGAATTCAAAACGGAAGAAATTTCCACCGTCATCATCAACGTTCTTTCCATAGAAATTTCGGAAACTCGTCTCTAAGACCACCATCTTTGAGTTTGTTAAATATAGGACATCGTCATCAAAGTAATTTGGTAAACCCACTTGGACCAAGTGGATTAGAAGAAATTGAAAATGGTATATCAGATCAACTAGAAAGTGTTGGTTCAGGCATTCGTCCTAGGCCTGAACGTCCAAATTTTGCCAATATGTTATTTGCAGGTGAACCATTCGATGAAAGAACTCCTGATGGGATAATATTGAAACCTTCAGTTGCAAGATGGAAAGATATTTTTGATATGTTTTATGAAAATAAATCATACGCAAAGAATGTTTTACCTAAGATTATTAGTACTATTCATGATAGTACTATGAAAGAAGTTGAAGCTGCTGGGAATCCAGGTATTGAAGAATTGAACAAAAAGAACAAAAACGCTGAAGATAAGCTTCTGTCAGAAGCAGAAAATTCAGATGATCACGATTCTGCCGAATCAAATACATCTATGGAAGATACTTCTTCTAGCGATGAAAGTATGACCAATTCTTCTGAGGATAATACAGTTGAATCAGAGCAAGATATTGAACAAGATGAAGAGGCTCAAGTGGAAAGAGAACCGATATATGTTACTATTGATGGCAATGAAGTTGATATAGCTGGTACTGATATCGATCCAGATTTTTTGAATGCTTTACCAGAAGATATGAGAGGAGAAGTATTTATTCAACATGTTCGTGAACGCAGGGCAGAATCTATGTATCATGATATTAATTCAAGGGAAATTGATTCTGCATTTTTAGATGCGATTCCTGATGATATGAGAGAAGAAATCCTTGAACAAGAAAATATGGAAATGAGCATCCCTGATGCTAACCTAGGAAATACAATACATAGAGATGACAGTGGAACTCATAATGACGGTGCTCTAGCAGATCAGAATGAAAACATGGAATCTGGAGATGACAATAATGAAGTAGAAAAGAATAACGATAACGGAAAGGAAAAATCATCGAAAATATACTTTTCCCCGCTTGTTGATCGTGCTGGTATTGCAGCCTTGATGAAATCTACATTTGTTTCACAACCATATATTCAAAGAGAAACGTATCATGAACTATTTTACCGTCTGTGCTCGAGCAAACAAAACAGAAGTGATATCATTAATATGCTATTAATAATTTTGACAGAAGGTGTTATCGATCAACATTCATTAGAGAAGGTTTATATGCTAATTAATAATAAGGTGCATGGTCCTCAAAACAAACTACAGTCTACTAATAATCTGGTGAGACAGTTACCTCCTGATTGTTCCCCGCTCATTGTTGCCAACCAAGCTATAGAAATTCTTCAAAATTTAATTGAAGCTGATAGCAAATTAAAATTTTTCTTTATAACAGAGCATGAAAACCTTCTTGTCAGCAAGAGTCCTGTTAAGAATAAGAAAGACATATTTAATAAAAATATGAAATGGCCTATAAAACATTTATTTGCTCTTTTGGATAGAAAAATTATAACAGATGAAACTGTCCTGATGGATTTATTGACCAGAATTATTCAAGTTTGTACAAAACCATTGTACTCCTTAAGTAAATCAAATGAAGAAAAAAGTAGCTCCAAGAAGAAGTTTCAAATTCCGTATTTTGAGACAAAGGAATTACAACAAGTTATTTCTTTAATAAAACTTGAAAGTTGTAATACAAAGGTTTTCCAACAAATTTTAAACATAATGTTTAATTTAACTGTGGTAAAGGACGCTACAAATATTTTTATTGAAGAATTAATTTCTTTAGCTAAAGAAATAAGTGGATCACTAATTGTTGATCTAAATAAACTTACTGATGAACAAAGAACTGCGATAAATGGAAACGAAATTAACTCTGAGTTAATTCAGAAATTTACAGTGCCAAGTTCTGACCAAGCAAAATTATTAAAGGTCCTAACAGCAGTTGACTATTTATTCACGCATAAAAAGAAACAAGAAGATATAGATGTTTCTAACTTAATGGCATTATATGGTCAAATGAACTTAGGTAAGCTTTGGTCTTCATTAAGTTATTGTCTAACAGATCTGGAGGGTAAAAATGGTATATCAACATCCGCTACCGTTTTATTACCATTAATGGAATCATTAATGGTTGTTTACAAACATTCTAATAACCTTCAAGATAATGTTAAGGCTACAAGTTTCAAATATGAGGATGGAAAAAAACTAGATTTTACTGAGTTAGCTCCCGAGAGCTTGTTTTTCCCTTTCACAGATTTGCATAAGAAACTATTAAATCAAATGATTAGATCGAATCCCAAATTAATGAGTGGACCATTTGCATTATTAGTAAAAAATCCTAGAATTTTAGATTTTGATAATAAAAGATATTTCTTCGTTGCTAAGTTACGTCCAGAGTCTCAAGATCGTCCAAAATTAAGTGTCACTGTTCGTCGTGAGCAAGTATTTTTAGACTCTTATAGATCTTTATTCTTTAAATCGAATGATGAAATTAAAAAATCTAAATTGGAAATTACTTTCAAAGGTGAAAGTGGTGTTGATGCAGGTGGTTTAACTAGAGAATGGTATCAGGTCTTGTCCAAACAAATGTTTAATCCAGGTTATGCTCTTTTTATTCCTGTTGAATTTGATAAGACCACCTTCCGTCCAAATAGTTCATCTGGTGTTAATCCCGAGCATTACTCATTTTTTAAGTTTATTGGTATGATTATTGGTAGAGCCATTCGTGATCAATGTTACTTAGACTGTCATTTTAGTAGAGAAGTTTACAAGAATATTTTAGGGAAGCCTGTAGCTTTAAAGGATATGGAGTCACTTGATTTAGAATACTATAAATCTCTAATTTGGATTTTAGAAAATGATATCACAGATATTATTGATGAAACTTTTTCTGTAGAAACTGATGATTATGGTGAACATAAGGTTATTGATTTAATAGAAAATGGTCAAAATATTCCTGTCACAGAAAAAAATAAGCAAGACTATGTTCAAAAGATTGTTGAATATAAACTTCAAACATCTGTTAAGCAGCAAATGGATAACTTCTTACAAGGTTTTTATGCATTGATTCCTAAAGAATTAATTTCAATTTTTGATGAACAAGAACTAGAATTGTTAATTAGTGGTCTACCTGACATTGATGTTGATGACTGGAAGAATAATTCTACCTATGTGAATTACACAGTATCATGTAAACAAATCAATTACTTTTGGAGAGCTGTTAAATCTTTTGATACAGAAGAACGTGTTAAATTACTTCAGTTTGTTACTGGTACTAGTAAAGTTCCACTAAATGGTTTTAAAGAATTAGCAGGTGTCAATGGTGTTTGTAAATTTTCCATTCATAAAGATTATGGACCAACAGATAGACTGCCTTCGTCTCATACTTGTTTCAATCAATTAGACCTCCCAGCATATAACTCATATGAAACATTGCGTGGCTCTCTATTATTAGCTATAAATGAAGGTTATGAAGGTTTCGGTATTGCTTAATTAAGCATCATCTTGAAATTTCTACATATTTACCATTTTCTTTATTTTAAACATTCTATTCAATTAAGTTTCTTCTTGAATCTATTAATTCATTATATATGATATTATTTATTTATTCATCTTTTAAAGAAAGGACTTTTATTTTTATACAATTTTATATTTTGTTTACATATTTCGTTTTAGACAAAATTTCTTAATTATTCATCATTGACATGTAAAACGTTAATTTTACTATACAAATGTAAATATAAATTATGATTTGTTTTAATTCAATAGACAAATTTATTGAGATGAATATATATCTTACAGGTTCATTACTATTAAACTCATACAATTTTTAATGAATATTACATTTCTAATCAATTAATAACCAATCGAATCTTTTGTAATATTTACATATCATTACAGAATATTAGTCTATTCATTGTCCATAAATGGATTAACCCATTCCCAACATCTCATAATTTCACCATTTATTTCCATTTGAGTGGTTTCTATATTTTTTTCTTGCTCTAACTTAGAAGAAACTTTTTTCCACAAAGAATTTTGGTTTTTCATATCCTTCTTGGAATCAGCAAAAAGTTTTTCTTTTAATTGCCCAGTAGTTAAAAAAGTTATTTCCTCACCTGATAGTTTTGTTTCTTCAAGTTGCAACAACACAACCCTTAGAGATTCGTTAAGTTCTGATTTACTTTTGAAATGATTTTGAAGTGTTTTCTTCAAAATAATAAAAAATGCTAAACTTACAATCAACCCAATTATCAAATATTTAAACTTGATATATGATGTCGTTGATACTCCTTGGAAGTTACAAGTAAACGGTACAAACTTTTTTGAAGTTGATCTCAAAACATTTTCACTATGTTTATAAAAACTACCTTCATCAATATTTTTACTCCAAATGATTTCTGGTTCCCATTTCAAACGAGCAAGAGCTTGTTTCCATAATGAATTAAACTCTTGTTCATTAATCCAAGGAATTTTGTTTTGGAAAAACATTTTATATAGTTCATCTTCTGTAATACCACTTTTAATATTATCCTTTGAATTCCCACATTCAATTAAGCAATTTTTTTCCCTAAGATGTTCTAAAGATTTCTTGATCATATTATCTATTAAATCTTCTTTTTTTGTATCTTTAACACATCTAGAACTTAATGGTATCAATCCAAATAAATTGAATTTATGTTCCTTTAGATTATAACCTTTTGAACATTTCAATTTCATAAAAGGATAGCAAACACCATGTTCAGGGCATGGTAAACAATTGGGCATTATACTAACCACCATATTTGATATTTTCTTAATACTTGGATATTTGTTTACACATTTTGAAAATAAACTATTCTTTAATTGAACTTCATTACCACAATAACCAGTGTATATCATTTGTTGACGATATAATAATACAAGACAAATAATAGTAATAATAACAATGAATAAAGAAGTATCTAAAAAACCTTTTAATAAAAAAGGATACATTTTTTTAAAAGTTGATTCAGTTTTAATATCTTTTTTCTCCTCATTATTATCTTCTAAAACAGTTTTTGAATCAGCATTTACACTTTCATTAGGTTCCACAGTTATTTCTTCCACAACATTAGGTTCTACAGTTACTTCTTCAAGAACAATAGGTTTTTCCACTTTTGTATTAGATTGCTTCTTTTCATCTTCCACTTTGTTAAGTTTTGCTAAATCTAAAGGAATGTTTCTTCTTTTTTTGGTTGTTTCCATTACAGGTAACTCTTTCTTTGGAACATCAATTTTAGTATCAGACTTAAGTAGATTATTATTAATTTCTTGCTTTGGTAGATCAATTTTAGCATCATTCTTTAATTTATTTTTAAT
This sequence comes from Vanderwaltozyma tropicalis, assembly GCA_030555675.1. Taxonomy (NCBI): domain Eukaryota; kingdom Fungi; phylum Ascomycota; class Saccharomycetes; order Saccharomycetales; family Saccharomycetaceae; genus Vanderwaltozyma; species Vanderwaltozyma tropicalis. The sequence goes on from JANIWO010000003.1 coordinate 383,842, forward strand.
AGTCTTTAATTTCTTTAATTTTCTTTCAGTTGAATCATTTGGTTTCTTTGATTCCTTTGCAACTTCAGAAACTGCTGGAGAAGCCTTTCTCTTACGTGACTTGACATTTGTTTTATCTTCCACTTCTTTGGAAACTTCAGTGTATAATGAGGAAGCATCTGAATTATCAATCATAATGAAATCTTCATCATTTGATTTCACCTTTTCTTTACCCACATGTTCAACCCCTTCACCACTAGCAACCACATTACTATATTTCTTCCTCAAGTGGGGAATCAAAGGCTTCACGTTACGGTTAAACAATTGAATTAACTCTGATTTTTTAGCATTTCCTGGGAATTCAACTTTGTTTTCCACTAAAATCCTTCTCAATTGCGCTACTTTCAAGCTTTTCGGATCAAATTCACTCTCAAGATACTCCATCATCTCAAATTAACCCACTTCAAGGCACTGAATACTCTTCAATTGATATCAATTGCTCAAAAACCTCATCTTATTTATACCAAATCTCTATAAATTGTAACACAAAATGTTGATAAACTCGATGACTTCGATATTCGTATTTAGTGAAAAATTATTTCATTGAAAAACTTTATGTCGATGACTTTTCCAAGTTTACCACCAATTGACACTACCATTTTAACAATTAATTATTGCTTAAATGATTGTTAATAAGTGTCTTTGAACTATATATTGTATATTATATTATAAAGGGTCGATAAAGTGAACGAATACTGTTAATTTTAATTGAAGAAAATCGATCAAAAATGAATGCTGGTAAGAGTTTCCAAAATTTTTCTATGCTGTCTTTGGAACCGATTCCATCTCATGATGGTGTAGACACTGTAAACTCTGGATTGTTTGTTGATATTGATCCTTCTGATGCTATGAGTGTACAAGAAGAAGCTGAAGTTATTGCACGTGGTTATATTGTTGATCATGAAACTCCTGCAAGAGAAAATAGTGCTCATTTTTCTTATCGTGAAAATACTGAAATTATGGAAAATGGTGCCAAACAAATTGCTTTAAATGAACATGGTGCTAATTGTGCTATATTGGAACAACCTTCTCAAAGTACAAATTCTGTCTCTGGTACTTCTTTAAGTAATAGATCAAGAACTTTATCTGCTAGTGCTTCTAAAAATATCCCTGCTGTTCATCAAAGAAATTGGAAAAAAAAAGAGGAAACTACTCAAAAGATTAATGGTGCTTCTCATTATAAGATGAGTGTCTTAGCAGATGATGCTGCCCAACAATTTCTTGATGATCCATCTCAAGAATTAGTTGATTTATATTCAAAAGTTTCTGATTGTAGAAAGATAAGAGCTAAATATCAATCTTTATCATTACAAAGAAATGATCAAAATCCAAAAAATAGAGAAGATTGGGTTATTTATCCACATCCACCAAAACCATCTTATAATCCAGAGACTAAGACAGTTTCTAAAGTTATAAATTCTCCAGATTCTGAAGTTTTTGATTTCGAAAAATGTGTTATTCCAGGTGAAGATAACGATTGGGATTTTTCCACTAATAATGATGATTCATTTATTGTTCACAAACCAGGTAAACCAGAAGAAGTTATTGCAGAAATCCCATCATTACGTGATTACTATTTAGATTTAGATAAAATGATTTCTATCTCTTCTGATGGTCCTTCAAAATCATTTGCCTTTAGAAGATTACAATATCTTGAAGCTCGTTGGAATTTATACTACCTTTTAAATGAATATCAAGAAACTAGTGTTTCCAAAAGAAATCCACACAGAGATTTTTATAATGTTAGAAAAGTTGATACTCACGTTCACCATTCTGCTTGTATGAATCAAAAACATTTATTGCGTTTCATTAAACATAAGTTAAGAAACTCAAAAGATGAACCTGTTATTTTTAGAGATGGTAAAGTATTATCTTTAGATGAAGTATTCCGTTCTTTGAATTTAACTGGTTATGATTTATCTATTGATACTTTGGATATGCATGCTCATAAGGATACTTTCCATCGATTTGATAAATTTAATTTGAAATATAATCCAATTGGAGAATCTCGTTTGAGAGAAATTTTCATGAAAACAGATAATTACATCAAAGGTTCTTATTTGGCTGAAATTACAAAGCAAGTTCTATCTGATTTAGAAAATTCTAAATATCAAAATTGTGAATACAGAATATCTATTTATGGTAGATCTATTGATGAATGGGATAAGTTAGCTAGTTGGGTAATTGACAATAAAATTTTCTCTCATAATGTTCGTTGGTTAGTCCAAATTCCAAGATTATATGATATTTACAAGAAAACTAATATTATTGAAAATTTCTATGATGTTTGTAAAAATTTATTCCAACCCTTGTTTGAAGTCACTAAAAATCCACAATCACATCCAAAATTACATGTTTTCTTACAAAGAGTTATTGGATTTGATTCTGTTGATGATGAATCAAAAGTTGATCGTCGTTTCCATAGAAAATATCCAAAACCTTCTCTATGGGAAACTCCTCAAAACCCTCCTTATTCCTATTACTTGTATTATTTATACTCAAGTATGGCTTCATTAAATCAATGGAGAGCTAAGAGAGGATTTAATACTTTAGTATTGAGACCTCATTGTGGTGAAGCTGGTGACCCAGAACATTTAGTTTCTTCTTACATGCTAGCCCAAAGTATTTCACATGGTATTTTATTAAGAAAAGTTCCATTTGTTCAATATTTGTATTATTTGGACCAAATTGGTATTGCTATGTCTCCATTATCCAATAATGCATTATTCTTAACTTATGATAAAAATCCATTCCCACACTATTTTAAGAGAGGTTTAAATGTTTCTTTATCCACAGATGATCCATTACAATTCTCATACACTAGAGAACCATTAATTGAAGAATATTCCGTTGCTGCACAAATTTACAAATTATCTAATGTTGATATGTGTGAATTAGCTAGAAACTCTGTTCTTCAAAGTGGTTGGGAAGCAAAAATCAAAAAACATTGGATTGGTGATAACTTTGAAGAAAATGGTGTTGCTGGTAACAGCGTTGTAAAGACAAATGTTCCAGACATTAGAATTAACTACAGGTACGATACTTTGGCAACAGAACTAGAATTAGTGGACCATTTTGCTAAGTTCAAAGAAACCCAAGGATAATTAATAACCATTAATAACCAAGTGTTTTCCTCCATCCCAATCCATTCAAATGATCAAATTTTTTTTGATCATAAAGAAACTCGTACTGCTAACAAAATAATTCAATAATATAAAGGTTTTATTCGACCATATATAAAATATATACAGCATCTAATAACTAACTTAAATAGTACACAGTTTCATGCATTAAATATAAAATATATTCATCTCTTTCATTGTTCATTAACTGTTTTATTTCCAAAATATTTCAATATCGCAATATTGAAGCCTTTAAGCATATTTCAAAATTTAAAAACTATATAAAGTAAATAAATTTGATTATTAATGTGCAATTTAAAGTGCTTATTGTATGATTACAAGAGTAAGAATATTAACCAACAGATATATATATTATACTGTTGTGGAATTTTATAAGACAAGTTTAATAGTATGTTTTATAATTGAGAAATCATTGGAAATTTTATTGATTATTTTTTACTAACAATAGGATGATGAAATTTATTACAGTGGATGATTATGATGATAACAAGGACATGTGTCCTATCTGTAAAACAGATAGGTATTTGTCTCCTGATGTTAAGTTTTTAGTCAATCCTGAATGTTACCACAAGATTTGTGAGTCTTGTGTGGATCGTATTTTCAGTTTAGGTCCAGCACAATGTCCATATAAAAGATGTGATAAGATTTTAAGAAAGAATAAGTTTAAGACCCAAGTGTTCGATGATGTTAATGTTGAGAAGGAAGTTGATATTAGAAAACGTGTCTTTAACGTTTTTAATAAAACTTTAGATGATTTTGATGAAAATTTAGAAGAATATAATAAATATCTGGAAGAAATGGAAGATATTGTCTATAATTTGGATCATGGTATTGATACTGAAAGAACTGAAGAAAAATTACGTACTTATGAAGAATTAAACAGACAACTGATTATTAATAATATAGAAAGAAGTAAACAAGAACTTCAAAATTTTGAACAAAGACAACAGTTTGAAAAAGAGATGAAGTTAAAGAAAAGATTATTAGAGAAACAAATTGCTGATGAAGATAGAACAAATAAAGAGTGGGCTAAGAAGGAAATTATAAATCGTTTAGCCACCACTGCTAGTGCTGAAGAAGTCATTGAAGGTGTTAAAAATACTGTTAAATTAAAAAAATCTTCTGCTCGTAGAAAATTGGAAGAAATTAACAGAGTTCTGAAAAGCAATTCATATTTGGCATCAACTGCTGCTGCTAGTAATAGGAAAAAGAATACTGTTCCATTAACACCATTTTTTGGTGATAGAGATCTATCAAAACGTTATACATTAAACAAAGCATTATATAATGACCCATTCATCAAAGATTTAGAAAGCAAAAAAGATTTCATTGCATCTGGTTTCAAAACTGACCTAGTTTACGAAAGAGTACTTACTGAAGCATTTATGGGTCTTGGATGTATTTTATCAGAAGAACTACAAACCTCTTAATTGAATTGCATTGACCAAAGCTTGAGAAAGTTCAATTGTTGTCTCAGGTTTGAAATTTTGGTCCAACTTATATACCTGTATTGATTATTAACGTTAGTAAAAAAATACATATCTCATATAATATTTTTTAATTTATTCATTTTATTTTAACATACTTTTCTAATAGTAGCTTCATCAAATCCTTCAAGATTTTTTCCATTGAACTCTAGTTCATTCCCAATAATTATTTTATCTACTGATTCAGTTTTTAGTGATTCATTTGTATTGGTTTTATCAATGATATCTACACAAATAACTTTATCAGAATCTTCTTTCAAGCCAAATCTTTTGAAAGCTTCACCAATATTAGATGTAGGAGATAAACATAACAAACATTCTGAATGTAAACTCTTTGTTCTCATTCTATTATATGTGACTTCTGATAATACCCTATGTATAGCAGAATACAATTGTTCAATAGAACAAATCATCTTAGCATCAATGAAGGCATGTGGTAATTCTGCTACTCTTGATCGTATATCTGAAGCATTAGTAACATTTTCAAATAAAGAAACTGATATTTGATAATTTGGGAATTGTGGTAAACTACTGGTAATCATTATGTATACTTTATTCCATTCATTCCGAATATCAATTCAATTTAAAACTAATTTCATTGCTTTATATTCAATAATTGATAATTTTTCACTTTCTTAAAAGCCTTCAGCAATAATATTTTTTTGATATTGAAACCATCTCAATATGAGAAACATAATGCAATGAACACTTACAATCAACTGTTTGCAAATTGGAATACGTTATGCATATCAACAGTATGATATTTCATAGTTTAACAATTTCCCTTACGTTTTCTATGGTGAAATCCATGGATAAACGTACATTTTTGTAACTTATGCTATACCTTAAACTATACTTATATAGACTCATCTATTTATCTGCAATTACAACAAAATTTAACTATTTATTACCAGAATATGTTAAATTATTACCACCTGGGTATCCCTTCTTTGTTCTTGGATGTGGTACATGTATGTACCTGTGATAATCAGGAACTTGATCTTGATTTGGCTCAGTGTTATAATTATTATTATTATAACTGTTGGAACTACCATTATTATTGTTATTTATATTATTATTGTTATTTATATTATTATTGTTATTTATATTATTATTGTTATCCTTTTCATTTTTAGACTTCTTTGAATCAGAAACGATAGGTTCCTCATCCTTTGTTGCATATTCATAGGAAGGTGGTTGATCTGGGGGTTCATTATTGTATTTATCCTCTCCCATCATTGATATATATCTTGCTACCCCAGGGTATACAGTTGTTTATATATATATATATATATATATATATATATATATATACGTTTATACACTTGGTAAAGCTACGTCAAGGGTTGAATATTTTTAGAAGAGTGGGCCATCCTGGCCAGTTGAGGCATAATAACGAAAATTAGATAGTTCCCTGTAGAATGACACTTTATTCATGTCAAGACAAAATTAAAAATTAAACAAATTGATAATAAATGTGAAAAAATGTATATGTATTACTATGAATGTAGTTAATTAAAATATTTGTGTCAGTGTCGCAATGAACACCACAGACCCACTTCCAAAAAATTGCTTCAAAACTACCGGTAAAGAATCTATCGCAAAGGGGGAAATTGGTAATTGTTTATAAAATCAATTAGAATGAGGTAAGAAATCAATGTATGTATAATATACTAATTACTTACATCAAATTAACCACTAATGACAGTAATCCTCTAATAATTTATGCGATGAGCTTCAATGCACTTTTTCACTCACTTCCAACGACGCGGTGATTCTTGGAACATTTCGAAAATTTCAGAATCTTTAAGGTTAAAAGATATATAAACCAGCTACCAATCTGTGTTTGCAAGGGTTCTTCTTATTGAAAAAGGGTGTCTGGGGCAAGATAATACCACTGCTATCTACTTTATAGTGTGTGATGTTTGTTTCTACGAAAAAAATCGGTAGCCAGCTGGCTGTCAAGAGTCAAAATGTGAGTTTAACTGGAACTAAATCTGTTTTGGTTCAACCAACTTCTATTGTCTTTAGTAGAGGTAAGAGAACGAAGAGTAAAGGGTCACTGTCACCTATGGTGCAGAGGGCCGTTACACAGCTGAGTGTCATGTCTGCCAGTAGAAAGCAACCAAAATTGTTGAAACTTTCCAAAGAAGATCTGATCAAACATCAAGTGATTCAACGTAGTTGGGCTGTATACAACAAAGATCTACGTACTAAACGTGAAGAACAACTAAAATTACAATATGAAGGTATCCAAAAAGCCATGGAGAAACTAAGCGTAGTCAGCCCTGAACTGTTCGAAATAGCTAATCAATCGGAATCTGACAGAAAATTCCCATTAGAATTAAAAGTACCTACAGATTACCCACCTTCCAAGATCTGGCAATACACTTTTAGAAAGACCGAATAGACCCGCCCAAGGGTCTCTTAACCAATAAATATACATATATTTTGGGAACCTTGTAAATAATCGTACCATATATATCCATATAAATTGAATAAAACTATATAATTCAACAACACAATCAAATATGAAAATGGGAAAACAACAACTGATACCCTCCCAATGCACAGATGCTCTCCAATGCTAATACCATGGCCATATCCAACAACAATAACTCATCTCATCGTTAAATTCATCAGACTTTTTGGTAGGCCTCGTGTCATTTACACTGCAGAGCTTCTATAAAAAATTATTGATATTACTTATTACTTAAAAGATTAAATATATATTAAGATCTTGTTGGATACAGTTAGAAAGAGGTAGTCAACAGTTACTGTGTGTCGATAGATGTCAAAGTTATTGGTTTCCTTAATTTTAGGATGGTATTTTTGTTCAATTTCTCTTTCGATATACAATAAATGGATGTTTGATCCATATCATGGATTACATATCCCATATCCAATTTTAATTACTTCATTCCACCAGTTAACATTGTGGGTGCTGTCCAAGACATTCATCAGTATAAGAGGTATTAAAAGAGGTCAAAATCAATCAGAAAATGAAGATGGTTCGTTTAATTGGGAATTATTTTGGAAATTCGTTGTACCGACAGCTATTGCATCTGCTGGTGATATTGGTTTATCTAATGTATCATTTAAATTTGTACCTTTGACTACATACACTATTTTGAAGTCTGCAAGTATTGTATTTGTACTATTTTTTGGTATTTTATTCAAAATGGAAAAGTATCATTGGAAATTACCATTGATGATATTAGGTATAGTTACTGGTGTTATTATGATGGTATACAACCCAGGTGCTGGGAACCCAAATAGAAGAAGGATTGACGATGAGTTTATTGTATTTGGATCCATACTTGTTTTAATAAGTAGTTGTTTATCAGGATTCAGATGGGTTTACACACAATTAATTTTAAGGTACGAGTCAAATAATTCAAATTCCAATAGTAGATTACAATCTTCTAAAGAAAATACTAATAAATATGGAAATCAAAGAAATAAATCTCGAAAGGCTCATCCTGTTTATACGATTAATCAATTATCACCAATTATGAGTTTACTTTTATTCATTGCATCCATTTTAATTGAACATCCATTCCCGGACTTTTTAGATTCTAAACTTTTCAAAGTTGTCAATACTGGAAATTATTCATCAGGTATTATAAATTCTAGTGATCATACTTTCTTGTCAATTTCCAAAGGCGTTATTCTATTAATATTCCCAGGTATTGAAGTCTTTGTTATGACATTCTGTGAATTTGGTATCTTACAAATATCTCAAGTTCTAACTTTATCCATTGCTGGTGTTGTGAAGGAAGTGTTGACTATTTCTTTTGGTATGCTAATCTTAAATGAAAGAATCCATGGTGCTCAAAATTGGATTGGTATGGGTACTATATTATTTGTCGTTTTCTATTACAATTATTTCCGTTACACTCAAGAACACATACCAGATCCATCATTAGTTATTGATGAGGAAAATGTTAAGAATGATTCTACATTGGACAACGATGTATCAATCCCATATTATTATAACAATGAAAAGCAATCATTTGAAGATGATATTATTGAAACCAAAAATAATAATAAAAAAAATAAGAAATCTAAGAAGAAACTTCGAATGTAAGGCAAACAAATGGGACAAGTTAACTAGTACCGACACACATTAATATTAATCATCGATTTAATTGTTTAAGTAAATTCTATATAACATTTACATGCATAATTCATTATCATTATAATTTATCATTTTTTCTAATTTTTCCAAATTAGCTTTATTCAACCAATTTAAATCACATAAAGTTGGGGAAAACTCAGAAAGATCATTATTATACCACTGCATCTAATAGTCCACTAACCAACTTCATTATAATACATTGTTATACTCATATCTAGTAGTTTAGTACCATATTCATACATAAAAGTGCTCCAGCATGTGACCGGGAAAATTTTTTGAAAACATCGTTAACAGACTTTGAATCACGATTGTCTGACCAAAACAGTTTGATTAACGATGAAGTTGATGAGTTATTGCAACATCTTGTTTTTTAAATATGTTTAGAGTAGAGTATACAGAGCAATACCAGTTTGATAATTGGGTTCCAGTATTTTTTGTTGGAAAAAAGAGGTCAATATAGTGGTTCCTAGAGGGAAATAGAATACGTGTATTTTTTTGTATTTTTTATTTCACCAAAGATGTCAATGAGATCTATAGAACATCCTGAATTCCAGAAGTCCAAGAGCTTACCATCTCGAATATGGCAAGCTAGTCAATACGGGGATGCTAAGAACAGTATTGCCAGTGGATTGGGAGCTGATGGCTTTGCTTCTGGTTTTACCAATGACGAGAATGTGAAAAATGGATCTATTAATATAATGGAAGAATTAGCAGATGATGATCAAGTAGATAATGGTTTACTTTCATTGAAGGAAAAATTGAATTTAATAAGTCCTTCATCTATTCCAACGACTCCAGGGTCAATGATATTATCCACACCTAATATTACTGATTTTTCAGGTTCTGTTGTTTCTAGTATTGATGATAAAACTGAGAATACTGAAAATAAAGAAACTGGTGATTTTGTTTGTCACTACTGCGATGCATCTTTCCGTATCAGAGGGTATCTTACTCGTCATATCAAGAAACATGCCATTCAAAAGGCTTACCATTGTCCATTTTATAATGAGTCAACTGCTCAAGATTTACGTTGTCATACTTCTGGTGGATTCAGTAGAAGAGATACTTACAAAACACATTTGAGAGTAAGACATTTCATATATCCAGATGGTGTTAAACCACAAGCTAGAGGTAAGTCTTCTGGTCATTGTGCACAATGTGGTGAATTCTTTGAAAATACTGAAAATTGGGTTGAACAACATATTGAATCTGGTAATTGTAAAGGTTTACCAGAAGGGTTTCTACAAACGTTGAAATGTGATAGAAAATCTGGGAAATTAAGAATGATTAAAACATCAACTGGCCATTCACGTTTCATCTCTACTGCTCAAAGTGTTGTTGAACCAAAAGTATTATTAAACAAAGAAGCTTTAGAAGCAATGGCTATTGTTGCTAATAATTCCAATAAAAAAACTATCTTGTCAAAATATGGTGATAATTCTATCGCCATGAAATTTGATGATACTGATAGTTCGAATAAGAATGATTCTAAACGAGTAAAAAGAAAATACACAAAGAGAAAGTCATCAACTTCTCCAGCTCAAACACCAAAAAGTTCTATTTCGAAGTCATCAACATTGAATATTTCAACTACTTCAAACATAAACAATGCTTTGAAAAATTACACTTCTTTGAACGAAGAAAATATACTGAGAACTAATATACCCAATGACAATACCATCAATATTCCACTGACAGCTAGTGAAAATAAATTACCATCCAAATCATATAAGGGTGTCCCATTAGTGGAAAGGCCACTTTCTAGTATTTACAATTTAGATGATCCATTCAGTGTTCCTTTAGATATGGAACAATGTCCAAAATATAACAATGTCAATGAGAAGAGTATTCAAGATAAGCCAGAAGTGGATCCTATAAAGATGAGTTTCCCAACTTTATCAATAGAAAAGGAATATGAAGAAATATTGGATCCATCTTTACTACCTGAACGTAACTTAAAAGAAGATGAAGAATACTTGAACTTCTACAATTACGTGTTTGACTCAAATATATAACACCAGTACAATCGTTTAGACCGATGAAACTGGCCACCATTGAATATTTCTGTGTTTTATCAATGTCTTAATACTCACATCCAAAGAACTAATGAATAATATATATACATGCATATATAACGCCTTTAAATTGTAGCAATAATAATAAAATTTATACCATATAAAGCCACTATCAAGATAATTTAATTAAAACAATCTATAACTCATTAGAGTCTGTTAAAGATATATTTGGGTCAAGTTTTAATGAAATTTTTGATTAAAATTGGTATACTTCTCATGTTAGACGAAGACATGTCTATATATTTTGTATGTTTCTTTTTTATATTGTAAACATTAAATTAAAAGGTTAAATTTAACCTCATCACATATGAATTCATGTATAATTATTGTTAATAACAAACACGATATAGTATAAGGATTACTTTTTGTTTGATTAATAGGATAATATATATTTCCTGGAATTATTTTCAATTTCCAAAATAAATTATTGAGTATATTATTCTTAAAATTTTTAGTGAATGAAAAATTAAGATATTTGATTTGAAAAATATTCGATTTAACATTTGAATAGGATTATTATCGTTATTTAAGTGGTACACTAGTGTAATATTATAAAGAAAGAAGAAAACAAGAATTATATCATCGCCTACCTCTTTAGAAAATGTCAGATAATAATAGTGATGATGAAATAAATTTTAATGAATTAGTTGGGAACCTTTTGAATTCTCATCAAGAACTTACGGCTGACGATGATATATCTATGAGCAATGATCATAATGATGTCATAAATAACCATGATGGTGTTGAATTGTTAGATTTTGGTACTGAAGATATCGATTTAGCAGCTGTTGCAAATGCTATACAGCATTTAGATAATTCTGGTGATGTGGGAGAACAACAAAATAATCAATATAATGAAGAAGATGAACATCAAATTAATCAAGATTGGACTCATAGTTTAGCCCAAGGTTTGCTACAGGCAACTGAAGATGTTGATAATCACAACAATAATCATATAGAAGAACAATTAGATCAAGACGATGTGAATTTAAGAAATGCTATTTTAGAATCGTTACAACAATTAAATACTGAAGGAACTTCTACTAAGAAGAGAGGTAAAGCAACTAAAGCAGCTAAGACAACAAAACCAATAAAGAAAGAAAAACCTGATGAATCTGAAAAGACTAATAAGGAAGTAAAGAAGAAAGCAGCTAAAAAGAAGAAGAAGGAAAAGGCTAAAGAAAAGGAAATAGAAAAGGAAAAATTTACAGTTAGTAAGAAGAAGAAAAAGCATACAACGAGCACAGCATTAGAAGGATCAACGGATAATTTGCTAAATTTTGAAGATGTCATCAAGGGATTCATGCAGCAAAGTGATGACACTTCCATAGGTGAGAATGAAGAAACCGAGGATCCAGAAACACAAGCTTTAGTAGAGGCTACATTAAAGGCGTTTGAAAAGGAATTATTGGGTTCCACTGCAAAAGTGAAACAACCTCGTAAAACTGCTGCAAAGAAGAAAACTACTCCTGTAAAAAAAGCTACTCCTGCTACTACAGTATCTGCAACTAAGAAATCTGTACCAAAAACTGTTACAAAAACTGTTGCTCCAACACCTTCTATTGACCTAAGTGCACAACCTTTCAAGGAAATCCAAAAGAAGAGAAAGAAAAAAGATAAAAAAGCATCTCCAGAGAAACCTGTAAATGACAACTATGAAGAAGATGATTTTTCTAGAGCTCTTGTTGAAATGGTGAATAAAGTAGTTAATACATCCTTGACTGATTCAGCCTCACAAGTAGTACCAACTCCATTCCATAATATTCCAGATACCCAGAGTGTGCCAGAAACTAAGGCTCCCTCAGAAATTCAAATTGAAACTGAAGCAACTCATGAAGATACATTTGACTTAAACCAAATCATGCAAAAGGCTATGAACTTAGCTTTTCAAGAGCAAACCCATGAAAATATTGATCAATCTGAAGTTGATGTATTTAACCGTGAATTAGGAGATTTTAATGTTTCTGATCTTCTTACTTCAGGTATAGCTTCTTCAAAAAAGAAATTAAGTTCTAAGAAAAAGCTTACAACAGAAAAGCATGCTGCAAAGAAAGTCAAAGTACCGAAGCCTCATAAGATAAAAGCTGTAAAAGAAAAAGTGGCAAAGGAAAAGGTCAAGAGAATTAGTGTACCTAAGACTCCTAAGCCACCTAAAGAACCTAAAGCTCCTAAACCACCTAAACTAGTTAAACCATCAAAGCCTCTACCTTCTCCTGAAGAGATATTAAAAAAGAAATACTCACAGCTAGCTAAAGAAGTTGCTTCTGTAGCAAGAAAGAAAAATCGTGAAAAGAGTAGAGAAACTAGGCATAGATTGAAGATTGAGCAACAAAAAGTTCGTGAAGAACGCAAAATAAAGAAGACTGAAGAAAAAGAAAAATTAGATTTAGAACGTAAAGAATTGGAAGAAATAGTGGCAAAGGGTCCACCTTATCCAATTGATTTAAGATTGACTAAACGTGGTGAACCAAAGAAACCATATCGTAGATGGACTGAAGATGAAATGAAAATCCGCGCTTCTATGCCTCCAGAAGAACCTAAGAAACCAAAAAAAGTCAAGAAAGTTAAGAAGAAGAAGGCAAAGAAATTGAAGAAGATTCCTTTGTCAGCTCTAAAAAGGATTCCTTTGTTTAATTTTGTCAAAGATAATGCAACACCAGGAATTGAGAAAAAAATTGAAGATCAAGAAACTCCAATACCATCCTACCAAAATTACAGAATCGAATTGAATAAATTAGCTCCACCTTCATCTATGTCAGTTGAAGAAATGGAAAGAAGAAGGGAATTAGAGGAGAAGTTGATTCAACCTAGAACGAAAAAGGATAAGGCAATTGGGTTTAATCCACATATTAAAACAGTTGTTCGTAAAGAGAAGACTCCATTCCATCCTCCTTGGACTATCCCAGACTATCCTCCTTTAATTTTACCAGTAGCTAGAAGAAAAGGTAAGAAACTTTCTGAGAAATTAAAAGAATCTAAGAAAAAAAATAAGTCTAAGAAACATGCAAAGAGTTTGAGACATTCGTTGGCGATAAATGCTAGGAATACTATTGTTCCTGCTATTCTATTTCCAATTATTAACACTCTAAAGGCTGCAGCCAGAGCCAAAGCAGCAGCAGGTCTTTCACCAGAAGAAGCTACAAAACACTTAATGGCCATTATTCAGCATACCAAGAAGTCTATTGCACAATCTTTAGTACAATCAAGAAGAAATATATCACGGGATTATAGTAATATCAAGAATGAAGATGAAGTAAACTCTTTAAGTAAAAAAGTTGGAGCTGTCAAGAAGATTCCTATCTTTAGTCTTTCAAAAATCAAAGAAATTGATACAACTGATGATTTGAATCCAAAGAAGCCAGTATCTATCAAAATTGAAGAAGAAAATAGTACTTCCTTAATTAGCGATAGTACTCCTGTGATAGTTGATACTACTGATATTGCCTCAGAAGTAAGAGATTCAACACAAGGAAAAAGTGTAACAGAAACAACAGACTTAATAAATGAAGATACAAGAGCTGATGAATCTGTGCATGCAGCAGACTCTAATGTAGTTCAATCATCTGTTTCTGAATCAACTCCATCAATTGCTAATGATAATATTACTAAATCTTTGATTAGTGCGGAAAAGAATGAATTAATTATTATATCAGAAGAAAAAGATAATAGTCATTTAGTGTCAATAAATGAACCTATAACTGATGAGAGAACACATGAATTAGATTCTAATAATGTTGAAATGATTGTGGAATCTCTAGTAAAGGAACAAATTGATAAATCAAACAAAGATGACAATGATATTGTATTGCCCTCGAACCTAACTAACATACTTTCTTCAACAATTACAAAATTATTACCATCATTGGATAATGAAGCTGGTTTGAAATCTAAAAAGAGGGTATACACAAAGCCACCTGCTCCAATCTTAAATCTAGATGGTTTAGTTCCACCATCGGGAATTATCAGACCTAAGCTGGAAGAAAATTTAGATGAAAAAGAGGTAAAACCATACGAAAACAATTCATCAAATGACTCTAACTATAATAGAATAGGGATTTTTAAGAAAAAATCCAGTTCTGAGCAACCTGTAGCGTTGAGTAAGATCCAATTTAATATTCCAAGTAATAATGCAAATCATAATAAAAGGTCAAGTGCTGTAAAGTTTGCTAGAGCTTATTTGGATACTAAAGAAATAGCTTTATTGACAAAAGAAATAAACAAGGAACGTAAGAGAAAATGGAGAAATGCCAATATTGTTAAAAATTGGGAAAATGATGTAAGGGCCAGGTTAAAAAAGAGGTCTAAAATTGAATTAATTGATCTAACGGATGATGAAAAGAATAACTGGATTGAATTAGAATTTTCTAAAAGGAAAAGAGAATTTAATGTTAAAAATGAAGAAATCGTTGAGGCTTCTGTTGATAGTCCTAGTGGTTCATCAAATATTACAGAGAATGAAATTTTGAATATGATTGCTAATACTTTGGACAGGGAAGATATTGCTAGAAAAATCGAACAGAAATTGATTGATGAAGCAAACTCTCCAAAATCTAGAAAAAGAAAGAGAAATGAACCTTTAATCTCAGTTAACCCTAACAATCCAATACAGAGATCAGAAGAACAGACAAAAACACTGATTGAAAAATCCGGTAGTGCTGAAACTATAGAGAATGAGAGAAGTGAACTTGTCGCATATCCTGATGATATTCCGATTAATATTGTTAAGAAACCAAAATTAATAGATACAGACGCTAAATAATCTTGAATAGTTTAGAATAATAAATTCATACTTTTAATAGAATTATAAATGCAGGTGTTTATTTATACAGTAAGTGAATGCACAAAAAGTTAAATAAATGATAGTGTAAAATATGTTTCTTGACACTTTTTGAATATTGAAGCATATGAAGATTTTATAGCTGTTGCAAAGGATTTCTTTTTGCCCATAATATATGGGCATCACCAAGAGGTAAAGTTACCATTGATTGATAATCAGTTGGAGGCACAGAAGCACCATCAGGTAGTTCCCATTTTAACATCCTTATGTAGATAGAAAGTAAAGATCCCAGTTGGCAAAATGCATAGTTTTCCCCAATACATCTATGTCTTCCTCCACCAAAAGGTAAGAAAGTAGAAGAAAGACCTTTTGCTACACTACCAAATCCATAATCAATTTTTTCTTCCCTATCATCATCAACATTAATACGATCCCAACGATGGATATCAAAATGATCAGCATTTGGGAAGAACTCATCTTGAAGATGGGTAAAACCTGGAGAGACTAATAATAATTGACCTTTTGGGAGTATGTATTTTGTGCTTGGGATAGCTATAGTTTTAATTACTTCACGGAATAAGGAATGCAGAGGATGGTGTAATCTCAAGGTTTCTTTAATAGTTTGATTTAATAAAGGCATTTTCTGTAAAGCTTCATACGTTAATTCTAGTTTACCATTTTCTAGTACCCCCATTTGTTCTTCATATAATTCTTGTTGAATTTCTGGACGTTCTGCTAAATGCAATAGGGCCCATGCAGAGGTTGCTGCCGATGTATGTTGTCCACCCATCAGTGTACCAATTAATAAACTAGCAATTTCTTGATCAGTCATTTTAACACCATCTTTATAAGTTGAGCCATTCATTAATTTATCAATCAAATCTCTATCTTGGATGTCATTATTTTTCCTTCTTTCTTTAATCAATGAAAGATATGTGTTTGAAATAATTTTTTGGGCAGCATCCCTCTTTCTATAATGATCTAGTGGTAAATTTTGAAATACAAAATTAATTGGTGTAAAACCTTTATCTAAATCACTGTATAAATATGCAAAATCTGTATCCAATTTATCTCTCATTTGTTTCCCTAGTAATGTCCTAGATGAAGTGAAAATAGTCATTTCCGGTTGTGTATACATTACATTTGTTTTACCATGAGTATTTTGGTTTAAACGAAAAAATTTAGAACCTTTAAAATATTTAAGAACTTCTTCTTGAAATAATGGGACATATTTCCTCAAAGAGTCAATTGTTAAGGCTTCTTTCACAAATTTCTTTTGCTCCATTAATCTATGATCAGGGCAATCGTAAATTACACCTTTACCAAAAACAGGAGTAGTTAAATTTTCATATATAGCCTTAGCTGATATATGTTTTGTACTTGCATTAAAGATAAATTCATGTCCTTTTGGTCCTAAATATACTGTAATGACTTTACCTAATAATACAAATGAAAAAATGTCACCATGTTGTTTCCTACAATCACTTAAAAATTTATATGGGTTTTTAGTATATGTAGAATGACTACCAACCCAAGGAAGCCAATGAAAAACAACAGGAGGTCTGTCTATTCTAAATGATTCATATAAATGCCACAGTAAATTATGAATAAAAGGTAATGCTATTAATATTGTTAAAATCTGCCAAACTGATAATGACAAGATTTTAACTAATATATCTCTTACCAACATTTTCAATTATCTTTAATGTTGAATAACTGAAATATCGAATGTTTATTTCTTAGATGTGTTGGTATCAACAGAATTATGTTGATAAACTAACTATATCAACAAATATAATATTAAGTATATATATATAGAATTAAAAGTAATTGAAATCAATAATTTCAACAAATTCAAAACTAACATAGGAAATCCATACAGTGATTAAACAGTAAATAATTTGTTAGGAAAGTTTACCAAAATAGAGTATTGATGAGGAAGAGGGACAATTCCTAGGGAATAGACCTTTAACATTTCAAGAAGGTTGACGTAGTATATAACAAAATGCAGTACAATAGTTGTTCTCTTAAGGACCATTGTTTAAGAGTATAAACAATCTGATTAATCAAGTTAGCAATAAAAATTAAAATCCAATTACATGCACTAATCTTTGTACTACTGTTTCACTCATTGAATTAATTGGAATACAAAAGAGTAATACGGAAAAGGCAAAATCATCGACAGTAATGAAAAATTATTATGTATTTGCAACTTCGTACATATTTTTCAATAAGGAATGCATGTATTTTTCTGTATAATAACTTTTGATATCGAAAGATAAGGGAACGTCTCTGAAGAGTCTCTCAAAATACAAGGCACAAAAGAGAAACCTATGCAGATACTCTCTAGCTGTATTTTTACTAAAGAACAGGACTAATCTCGAGGCTTAAGACAATACAATCAATACCTTAATAATAGTGTTGAACGTGAGTAAATATTACTCTCATTTATTGCTAGAAAGAAATAATAAAGTAAAATAAAATTGGTAAATTAGAGCTACAAGATTTTGATATACTGTGCATGGAAAAAGAAAAAAATAGCCTACACTTGTACGCCTTTTTCTGCAGAAAATTGCTGTTTGTCGATAGAAAAAAAGCAAATCTTAATTTTTTTTTCGGAAGCTACGTATGTTTTTCTCTTATTTCCTTTTTTGTCCACAATCCTAGATACGCACAGAATAACGCGTGTAGTAACCATTGCCACGTGAAATTCGTGGAATTACCATTTTGGTGTCAAAAATTCTCTGAGAATGCTCGGGAACAAAATGAAGGGACGAGGGTTTTCGTGTGGTTGAGAAACATCAGTAGGGACAAGGAGAATTTCCAGATCTCGCAGGAAGACTCGGACAGATCGGGAATGGCAGGCATTTTTCTCATTTTCAGATTTGTACAACAGAATCAGTATCAAATATTCAATTTTTGTTTATAACCTTGAAATGGGCTTGAGACAATTAGTTTCCTCAGGAGATATAGTTTGGAAACTTCTTCTTTAATATGTCATGCATTGTTGTAAACATAATGAAGAATATCCTGGATTTGTTATCTGATTGGTTAAAACTTTAATAATTTTTTTTGTTGAATTGGAATAAAATTACAAAAAATTATAAATGTAGATTTATGTAATATGCTGCACTAATCTAAAATACTGGCGTCAAAATATAATGTTGGATCCAATTTAGAAATATCTGCAGAAGTAGATTTCCCATCGAATATTAATTCTGACATAATTTTACCAGTAGCTGGTGCGTTGTTGATCCCCCAACATGAATGGCCACTGGCAATTAATAAATCTTTAACGTTTGTCTCTCCAATCAAAGGTCCAGAACTAGTTGGTACATTAAGAACCGGTAAATAACATGCTTGCTTTTTAATTACTTTACCATTTTCAATAATACTTGGTGATATAATCTTGGAAGCATAATGAAGTAATTCATCACATTTTTCTACAGTGACTGAAACTTCATCTAAAGTTTCAGGTAATTCAATCAATGTGTCACCTTCTCCACATACATACAATTCATCCTTTCTTGCATATAATTCTGGTGAAAAAAATAGATTATCTGGTAATTGTAATTCTGTAAATAATGCATATGGGGTTAATGTATCAATCATTGATTTTTTAGCCTCTTCAGAATCCGGTTGAATAACAATTGAATGTGCTCTTAAACCAGAAATTGGACAATCTAATAAGATTTTACTTGTCCATGGTCCCATTGTCAAAACAAGTTTTTCAATGTTTTGGATCTCTACCGGTTCTTTTGATTCTAGATCTGACGAAGTCGGTATGAAAGTTAAACCTGTAGCTTTACCTTCTGAATTTAAAAGAACTTTATTAGTTTTACCTAAAACTAGATCAACTGACCCTAGTTCTATAGCTTTTGACATGATAAATGTGGTAAATTCATAAGAATGTACTTGTGCAGTTTCATCTGGACCACCTAAAGAAGACCATTCTGAAACTAAACTTCTATTTATCCAAGTTAAATCCTTTGGTAAATTATTTGATTCGATATTTACTTCTAACATGTTATTTTCTTCTCCATCAAAACTATCACTTTCTTGATCTTCTTCTTGGTCATTTGAATAAGGAGTAACTTTATTCTTCTTTTTTGGTACTGGAACTTTTAAATCATATTTCTTTTCTAATAATTTTTTATTTCCCTCAGACTTTAAATCAGCTTCCAATGACAATGTATTTAATCTTCTATAACCCCATTGTTCTTCCCCATTATATTGATCACTTAATTCTTGATGCAATGAAAATGATAAAGGAACAATTTCTTCTGGAAATGCCCAAGCAGCCAGTAAACCACCAGCCTTACCAGAAGCACCACCAGCTACTTCCACTGATTCAAGAATAGTAATGTGGTAATCATCTTTATTAAATTTTGGATGTTGCGTTATATAGTATGCAGTGCAGGCACCAATAATACCACCACCTACAATTACAATATGTTTTTTGTTGATTGATTTATTTGAAGGTTTTGATAAATACTCTAGTTTAACAGGCTTTTTACCATTATTACTTTTAATATTTGACATTATGAATTCTAAACTCTAATATCTTGTTTCTAATATAAAAATGTAATCAACAATTAATGAAGTAACAATAATATGTTTAAAATAGGAATGGCAACCCTTTTCCTTATATGTGCAATATTTTTTAATCATCAATTTCAATCACCGTCCCCCCAGCTTTCTCAATTTCTAATTTTCAATAACGTTTCCTGCTGTAAATGATTCGTATACCAGAAACAGCTATCACCGCTTTAACTTAACATTTTTAAAACAATCCAACGTATGTCATGAAAGGCCCATTTCCCTAAATTAAAAACCATCACATGACGCAATTTCTACCAATCGTAATGCGTCCGGGTAAATATTATAGTTACCCGCTTTCCCAAAGTTACTTCATTCAAAAGTAGCCGCCCATATATAAAACCACTCATAAAAGTACATTTCAAACCATCTAAGCTCCACAAACATACCATGAACTTGAACATATCAATAATTATAGAAATACCAAATCAAAATGATTACACCCAACTCAAGGACAGGATTATCTCTTGAAAACTAATAATCTCATATGCCTCTAGATTCTACCTCTTTTGTATAAGAAAACACACCTATACATATTTGAAAATACAACCAGTTTGTTGTCCCTATCTGTATCTACTGGATTGTACTTGACCAGATGTAATACTGTTCATTACTTTGTCCTTGGGAAAAGTGAACTATCTGTTATAAAGAATTAAATTATTTGACAGACTCTCTTTATATAAATTATTTAGCGGGTGGTTTAAACGCGACTGCAACAAACATCCACACATTTTCAAAAAAACATAGAATTATACACCCGAACATTACTTTATTTTTGTTGAATTCTGTCGCTTCACTAGAATGAGAACCCACGCAAAACAGATTAGCGTTTCTCGGCTTTGCCAAGCAACGCTTCTCTCTCTGGACGGACACTCTCCCAGCCGAATACTTTCTTACACGGCTGGGGGTGGTACCTCTAGTAAGAGATTTGGTGAGAGTTCTTACTAAGTTTACTGTTGGCTAGGTAGAATTCTTCTAGAGCTTCCTTCTAAGAGTCTTGAAATTTTATTCAAATCAAACAATTTTCCAAAAATTTTTCAGTTTGAAACAAGCGATGAGCTTTATTTTACTGTACTGTTAACTAAATTATTGTATGGGTTAGTACCAATAATACTGATAATTGTTAATTGTATGTATTCTTGGTAATACTAGGTAATATTCAATACTATTATCTTATATTATTGAAAGTATTCAATATATATTAAATATAGTGTTATTATATAAAGAGGTTATCTTGTTTCCTAATTAACTTTGTTTAATATCGATAAAGAAACTCAACAATACAAAAATGGCTAAGTTCTTGAAAGCTGGTAAAGTTGGTACGTATTACAATTATTGAAATTTATTAAAATTATTGAATATTATTGATATGATCTTCTGGATTCCGTTAAGATGAATGGTTATGACAAGTCATCAAATGATACTGATATGATTACTGATACTTTCTGTGGTTATTAATGGAATTATTTAAACAAATATAAACATTTTGATACATTGAGGTAGAGAGAAAAATTACTGTAGGAGATTTAACATTTTTGAGAATATTAATTATTAGAATGGGAAATGATGTATAAATGATGCATACCATTAACTTAAATACAAATGAATGAAGGTCTTTCAATTATATTGAATATTATCTATTTTGGGATTATTATACTAACAATTCATATTTTTATTATTATAGCCGTCGTTGTCCGTGGTCGTTACGCTGGTAAGAAGGTTGTTATCGTCAAGCCACATGATGAAGGTTCCAAGTCTCACCCATTTGGTCACGCTTTAGTCGCTGGTGTTGAAAGATACCCATTAAAGATCACCAAGAAGCACACTGCCAAGAAGGTTGCTAAGAGAACCAAGATTAAGCCATTCATCAAAGTCATTAACTACAACCATTTGTTACCAACCAGATACAGTTTAGATGTTGAATCTTTCAAGTCTGTTGTTTCTACTGAAACTTTCGAAGAACCAACTCAACGTGAAGAAGCCAAGAAGGTTATCAAGAAGGCTTTCGAAGAAAGACATCAAGCCGGTAAGAACCAATGGTTCTTCTCAAAGTTGAGATTCTAAATGTATTTAGTTACAAAAAATTAATTTTATATAATATACATTAAATAAGTTTAGGTATTTTACAAATCAATAAAATCATACAAGTTTAAAATTATTTTGGCTCTTCCACATAGTAAAGATTACACTTAGAGCATAAATTCATTCAGTATGCGACATCCAGAATAAATTGACAATAAATTTTGAAATAAAATATTAAAAATAGTTAAGGGTAGGAGTAGTTTACCTTATATATAGTGAGGCTAAAGATATCAGAATCAATAGAACGTATTACTATGCTAATGAGAAGGAGGTTTTCCACAACTGTGGTGAGAAAGCTTTTGAAGAAACCTCAATTCGATGTCAAATCAATAGTGAATAATCTGCCTGCTTATCAAAATTCAATTAATGCTAGGGAGTTAATCTCTGGACCAGAGATGTTACAAAACCTAGATCTATTACCATCACAATATGAAAAACATAAACTATTGAATAAACAAATATCAAGTATTCAATTGAAACGTAAGGAGTTAGAGAGTTTGATCAAAGCTGATAAATCAAAGATCAATGAATTGCAAGGAGAGATCAAGCAGTTGAAATCTGATTTTACTATCATTTCTAAAGAATTAAAAGTTATAAAAGATGCAATCGATGAAACATGTATATCTCTGCCGAATTTAGTACATCCTTCTGTTCCATTAACAGAACCAACCATTGTTCATTGGATAAATCCTAAGGATTCTTATAAGCCTGATGAATCAAGGGATCATGTTAAAATCATGACTAGAAAAAACATGGTTGATTTCCAAACTGCTTCTGATGTTACTGGTAACTCCTGGTATTATCTTATAAATAAAGGTGCTCAATTAGAACATGCATTAGTGTCATATGCCTTAGAAAAAGCTATGGCTTCAGGATTTAACATGTGCATCCCACCAAGTATAGCTAGAAATGAGGTAATTGATGCATGTGGATTTAGACCAAGAGATATGAATAATGAACAACAAATTTACCATATTGATAACACTGATTTAGGTTTGATTGCAACAGCAGAAATTACGTTAGCCGGATTAGGGATAAATCAAGTTTTAGATTTATCTCAAGGTCCAAAGAAGTTAGTTGGTGTAAGTAGAAGTTTTAGGGCCGAAGCAGGTGCAAGAGGTCGTGATACTAAAGGGTTATACAGAGTTCATGAATTTACAAAAGTGGAATTATTCTGTTGGAGTAAACCTGAAGAAAGTGAAATACTTTTTGAACAATTAAGAGAGTTTCAAAGTAATTTAGTACAGTCCCTTGGACTAACAGCTAAAGTGTTGAACATGCCAGCAAATGATTTAGGTGCTCCTGCATATAAAAAATATGATATCGAAGCTTGGATGCCAGGGAGGGGTAAGTTTGGTGAGATTACCAGTACATCAAACTGTACACAATTCCAAAGTAGAAGAATGATGACGAAATTTAAGAATACAGAATCCGACACCATCGAGTATGTTCATACCTTAAATGGTACGGCCATGGCTGTCCCAAGAGTCATCTTAGCCATTGTAGAAAACTTTTACGATCCGATTACAGATAGAATTCATGTTCCTGAACCTCTAAGAAAATATATGGGTAATATTGAACACATATAGATAAACTTGTATATAAATAAACATCATATAAATATTGATAATAATTCTATTTCAATACTATTCATTATATTTCATTTGTTATTAACTGTATAAGTACTTATGTATAGCTTGGCTTAGATATACTGAATCTCGCATAGTTAAAAAACTGAATATATTAAAATTAATTACAATATTAAAGGATAACTTCTATTATAATAGAGCAATTACAAGAGGACAAATACGAGGTCAAATGTTGTTACTAGCACTGGCTGATGCCCATATACCAGATAGAGCTATTGTATGTACAAATATTGGAAATTCTTCTAATCTTTTCATGTATTTTTTGATAATAATAATGTAATTTACTAACTGAAAAATGAAATATCACCCCTTTTGAATTAGGATATCCCAGAGAAGTTTAAAAGTTTACTAAGTGTACGAAACAAAATTTCAAAAGTTGTACTATTAGGTAATTGTACTAAATCATATAATTTCATTGACTTTGTTAATGAAATATCACAAGATGTAACTTTTGTTCGTGGTGCATTCGATGATTTAAAGTTACCTCAATCCAAGAAATCTAGTGATTCCGATATAGATATACCCTTGAGTACGGTGATAAAATTTGGTGACTTCAAGATTGGTTGTTGCAGTGGTTATACTGTTGTTCCTAAAGATGATCCCTTATCATTGTTAGCTCTTGCTAGACAATTGGATGTAGATATAATGCTTTGGAGTGGTACTCATAACGTAGAGGCATATACATTAGAAGGAAAGTTTTTTGTTAATCCTGGTAGTTGTACTGGTGCATTCAATTCAGATTGGCCTGTTTTCAATAATTTAGAAGAGGAAGTAAAAGAAATTGAGAAAAAAGATCAAACATCAAAACCAATTGAAGATAGTTCAGATAATAAATCTATAAGATCATCTGAAGGAACTGAAACTGAGAATACCATTACTGATAAAGATAATGAACCTAATAGAAAAGATTCTACAATTGAAGAGAAAAAGGAAACTGATGAGATTGACATTAAAGATATTACTATTGATTTTTCGGAATTCGATCTTGATGGTTCTAATGTACCTAGTTTTTGTTTATTAGATATTCAAGGTTCAACATGTACGTTATACATATACTTGTACATTGATGGTGAAGTTAAGATAGACAAAGTAGTATATAATAAAGAAGAAACAACTTAATACTGATATTATTTCCAAATAGAATACTATTCTATGTAATTATTATATATGATTAAGTACATATAAAAAAAAAATGCATTTTCTTATTAATTTTATATAAGGGAATTAATCTATTATATTATGAGGTAAGAACCATTTACACAATGATGTTTTCAACACCTTCTTTAATGATATCTTCCAGTAAATCACTTTCTAAATCATCTTCAATTTTTTCAGCAGTAATACCACGATGAGTAAAATTACTTGGATATAATTCTTCTAAAACCAAAGTTTTCTTCATTGCATAAGCATCTTCACCATCTTGATAATAACTTTTTTCAACACTTAGAATTTCAAATTCTAATGTATCTTTATACAAATGGAAAGCAGCTCTATTTGATTCTCTTACATGTAAAGAAACGTATTCAGCTTTATAAACTTCTCTTAATGCTAATAGAGCTTGCCTCATCAATTTTTCGGCAATACCCATTCTTCTATAAGTTCTCATGACTGACAATGACGTTATATGACCATTTAATGGTTCATTTTGTTGATCTGGGTCATCATTCATCTTAGCTAATGAATAACCAACTAATTTTTCCCCTGGTGCAACATAAGTTGGGTCCAATTTCACCAATGAACCATCCTCTAGCTCCATAGTCAACTCATCTCCTTCATCACCATTGTTAATCTCATCTCTACAATCGGTATTGATAGCAACAAATGAAGCTTCTGGCCATGATAAAATATGATACATATAATATTTCATCATATAATTTTCTGGTAAATTATGCAAATTAGCATTTTGCATGCTAATGATATCCTGAATAGTAGCCCTTCTTATAGTAATTGGCATCCTGTAATCGACGGGTATACTCCTCTATTGCCACAATCAATCAATTACAACTTTTACAACACATTTTCAACTACTAATTCTTTTAAATCTCATTACATTTTTTCAAATTTAAACGTTTCGCAATTTTGTTCAATACTGCCATAATTAAGAAAAATGTTGATAGAAAGGCTGTTAAAGGACCTATTTAATAGGAGTAGACCATGTTGGAATAAGAGCCAACGATTGTTGTTCAAACAACAGCAATTATAGTGATTCTTTTAGTGGTTGGGGGGGGGGGGCAAACTCTCAGTTTCTTGGCTTACTAAAATTTATATTTTACTGTAAAAGCTTGATATTTGGGTCTTTGCTGAAAGAGAGAAGTTCATCATTACAAAACATAAAAATAATATTAAATTATCTTGGAATATAATATCATCTGATTGCTTGCTGTAAATGGGCAGTTCATTCTAAGTACAGCATTTACGTTCTTTTACTGTCATTGTTGGGAAGTGAATAGTAACTTCCTGAGTTGAAAAATTGCCGCTGAAGTAATAACATTATTTGTGACTGTCACTTTTAAAGAAATAGACCAAGTCAAATAGTAAGAGGTACAGGAAACAAGATATATTGAATATCTGGGGATGAGTAAAAGAAGATTCAAAGTCGTTAATGAAGGGGAAACGTTTGGTCCCTTGCAATCGAAGGAAACAAATATTCACAAAAGATCTTCTATCCCAACAAAGAATCCTAAACTAAATAAAGACAAAGAGATAACTAGTAACTTCAAGAAGAAGAAAATTACCTTGTTAGACAAACCCATATTGAAACCAGATAGTGTCACAGTGTTTGATTCAGAAAATGTTCAGTTAAAATATAGTCCTGCACCTTATCAAAAAAATTCAAGTAATTATTTGCAATTCAATGAATCTCCAAGATTCCAACACCCAGAAAAGTCTCATTTAGATAAAAACAAGTTGAGCAACCATTTAATGGAAATTGATGAACTCGATTTACCCCCAGATGGTACTTCCACACCTGTGCCATTATTGACAAACACTTCATCATCAGATCAGAATTTTTCAACAAGGTCTGGAGATGAAGGTCTTTACCAATATATGGGCATAAACCGTACCCCAATGCCCATATTACATTCTCAAGATTATTACCTTTATCAAAATACAAATTCACCATTGCTACATAAATATCATCAAAAAAATAACCACATTTATAAACAAAGAGAATCTAACAATAATTCCAAAATTAAAGAAATGAATTACATTATATGTGAAAATAGAGATACAGGCCAACCTGTAATTGCATTCCCATCAAAAACAAGAGCAAAAATTCATACTGAACATACTGGTTATCAACGTCACAATAATAATAATAATAATACAAATTCACATTTTATTGATAATGATGAAAGCGATAGTAAAAGCTACTCATCCACTGGTGGGAATGCCACTTACCAAAATAGTAAGAGCAGTATATGACTAACCATGTCATATAATTACTAAATTTAAATTAACATATATACATCAATACCTATATCCAATACTAAAAAAATTCGACAACTGCAGGATTTGAACCTGCGCGGGCAGAGCCCAAAAGATTTCTAATCTTTCGCCTTAACCACTCGGCCAAGTTGCCATAATAATTTATAAAGTTAAGGATTAACCTGTTAGTAAATATTCGGCCTTTGTAAAGGCGTGATTCAATTTGAAATTTAGCAAAAAATCGATGAGATAACTCAATTAATTGGGTTAAATTGAATAAAAGATGATGATATTGAAGTAGATTTAGTACTGTTAGAAGGTAGTGATAGATACATCAGGAGCATCAGAACAAGATATAGACACCATGCAGTACATAATTGAGCATATGGAAGAAGGTTTTAGTGAATGGGTCACATTAGAATATGCACAAATTATTCGTGATGTTGGTTCAGATAATTTAATTTTATCTTCTTTACCAGAAGGTACAATTGAAAAAGATATCCCACAAAGATTATTGGATATGGGTCTAAGGTGGACTACTAAAGATTTAAAACATTTAGATGCTGATATTCCAAATTTGAAATCACTTGAAGATGGCCGCGTGTGTTTATTGGATCCAAGAGCTAAATCTGATTTACAACCTGTTGAAGCAAATGATTTCGATTATTTCGTATTTGGTGGTATTCTTGGTGACCACCCTCCAAGAGATCGTACCACTGAATTGCAACAAGCTTACCCAAACTTGTTAGTTGGTAGAAGATTAGGTGATAAGCAAATGACTACTGACACTGCAATTAGAACTACACAAATTATTGTTAAAGATCAAACTAAATTTGAAGATATAAAGTTTATTGATTATCCAGAATTCAGATTCAGTAAAAAGGAAGCTACTGAAATGCCATTCAGATACGTTCTTGATAAACAAAATAAACCAATTTTACCAGAAGGTATGTTGGAATTAATTAAAAAAGATTCTGAACAAAGTTTAGATGATTTATTGTTGATGTAATTAAATTGAATTCATTCCCAAAAAAATAGTTATCCTATTGATAATTTAAACAAAACTATCACACTCCATCAGTATTAATACATACATAAATATATTTGCTAGTAGATTTCATAAATATGATTTTTATACAATTAAAAATATAATGAAATGTACACATTCTAGAATATTATTATCTAATTATTAAAGAAATTAATTACAGTAACCATACACAACGGTCAACTCATTTCTTTTCGACAGTATTATTATCCTCATTCAAATATTCATTCAATAATTTTTCCACATCCAAATTATCATCACCAGAGGAACCAGACTCTGACAACTTGGAGTCTACAATAGGTGCTTTTTTATTGGAACCAGTAGCTGTAAATAAAACACCAGCACCAGCTAAAGTAGCTAATGTAGAAATTGCTAAAATATGTGGTTGAATAGTCTTACCTAAAATTGTGTATGCGTTACCCATTTGAATCACTTTTTTCCTCAGCACAGATATTAATAACCTATTTTATTAGCTTAATTGCACTCCAATGGGGCCAAAAGCTCATTGATATATACCAACAAAGTGGCATTAAACTGTTCAATTATGTTAGAAGTTACTCTCAGATTCAATTAACTGGGGGGATTACTGCGACGTGGAGCGTGATGTCGGTGATTTAGTAATATTTAAAGCTTAAAGGATTTTAGAAATCATTTTAGTGCCATTCTGTAGTGGATTGCATTGATTTTTATTGGTGATTAAGTTTATTTAAACACTGTATCTCTGTTGACCATGTCTACTATTCTAAGATCTGCTAAATCTATTGTGCCTTTAATGGACCGTGTTTTGGTTCAAAGAGTTAAAGCTGAAGCTAAGACTGCTTCAGGTTTATTTTTACCTGAAAAGAATGTTGAAAAATTAAATGAAGCTAATGTCTTGGCTGTTGGTCCAGGTTTCACTGATGCTAATGGTAACAAAGTTTTGCCACAAGTTAAAGTTGGGGATAAAGTTTTGATCCCACAATTTGGTGGTTCTACTATTAAATTAAAAGGTGATGAAAATGATGAAGTTATCTTATTCAGAGACTCTGAAATCTTAGCCAAGATCAACGAAGCTTAAGTTTCTTTTTTGTGACTCTATCATGTGAATACCTGTACATATCCTTTTTATGGATTATACTAATGCTATGCCATCCATTATTTCCATCATTTTTATCATCATTATTTTAATTAATTTTTTTATATAATGTAATAAATAGTATTAGTTTATATTATTTAATAAAATGGAATTGGAATTCAATTATTATTTACAGTTTTTTCATCATAAATGAATAAAATTGTTCTGCACCAAATTTTTCCAATATTTCTTTTACTTCAGTTTCATTTTCACAAACTCTCATAAACCAATTGGGGAATTTAACTTCTGATAAAATACCATCCCATACTTTCTCAGCATAGTTACCTGTCATATTGACTTGTTGATTATTATTATTACGATCTGTGAAAGTTTCATCCCATTTGATTCTTTTAGTAATTAATTTTTCATAAAATTTACATGATTTTTCAGTACCACATATTATAATTATTCCAGGGCCTTCATCAGTTATTCTTAATGACAAACCTTTTAAAGATAGTTGTTTACTGTTCATGCTCATCTTGTATCTAATCTTGGGATTTATTAAACTTTTAAACCAAAATACTTTACAATAATTGTCTTTCTTATCATTTACTGACGCTGTTCTATTATCTAATTTCATCTCTTTTCTCTTCTTCACAGCTTCTTCATGTCTTTTCCTGTTGTCTTCTTCATGTATTCTTTTTCTTTCTGATACTTGTAACTTAACTGATTGTTCCCAGGCAGTTGGATCTGTAATATTTTGATTGTTTTCATACACGTTCATCATATTACTTAATTTCACTTTTGGTTCAGGTTTGGGTATAACACCTAATTTAATATTTGTTTCTTTCTCTTCTCTTAAAATCTTACGCCTGTTTCTACGTGACTTCTTTTGTTCTTTCTTTGTTAAGTATACTTTAGGTACCACTACTTCAGTATTTATTTTAATAGGCACTGGATGTTGAACATATCGTAGCGATGGATGCAACTCTTCACCATTTTCTTCATCTTCGTCATCATCACTCTCTTCATCTTCTTCATATTGTTTAGTATATTTAAGGAGTAAGTTCATGTTTTCATCCACATAGATTTTATTCCACCATTCAATATCTGGTATATCATCGATATTTATAAGGAATTTCTCTTCACCAATTGCTGTATCTGGTAATTCAGCTCTTTCAATTTTAATTCTACGTTCTTCATCCGCTTTTACCTGAAGTTCTTTTCTCTGTTTCTCTTCAAGTTGTTGTCTTTCCTGTTCAATTCTCTTAATTTCTCTTTCTCTTTCATATTCAGCAGTTATTTCACCTTTCTTATGAAATTGTAAACCCTTTTCAAATCTTCGGTCAATTCTTTTATAATTAGAGGATATATGACCACCAGATGTACTCAAATATGGATTACTGTTCCTGTGTTGCTCTTTAATTAAATTTAAATTCGATGACAACAGTACCGGATTAATTTCTGTTTGTAAACCTCTTGATTTCTCATTTTTACCTTTACTAGACCCTCTAGAACGATTAGAAGACATCACAATTTAACTTATGACCAAACAATAGCTGATATAGTCAATATAATATTCGTTTACACTCCTCTGTTCTACTTTCTTTTAATTCAACATCTCATCTCTTGAAACAATACCTTTTAAATATTTTTCACTATTGGATTTTTAATTACGCCAAGATTAATAGTAATAGAATCATTAAATCATTAACAAATAAATAAATACATAAATAATAAATAAATAGTGTAGTTATGTATATATGCTTCTGTGCAATTGGGCTTACATTTACAATGCATTTTAAATATGTGATGTTCCCTCCTTTCTTGTAATGTTATGGTAAATGAGGGAATGGTTTTGAATTAGAATGAATAAATTAGCTTTTCTTGAAGAATGAAAAGAATTTATTTGTTTTTTTCTT
The DNA here is from genome assembly GCA_030555675.1 of Vanderwaltozyma tropicalis. Classification (NCBI taxonomy): domain Eukaryota; kingdom Fungi; phylum Ascomycota; class Saccharomycetes; order Saccharomycetales; family Saccharomycetaceae; genus Vanderwaltozyma; species Vanderwaltozyma tropicalis. The sequence goes on from JANIWO010000003.1 coordinate 415,284, forward strand.
TGTAGAAGAAGAATTCAATGGACTTTTCTTATCTGTTTCCTCTACGGTTGAACTTTTAATTCTACGAAGTGAGGATGATAGAGCTTCTCTTCTTAGTCGATTGCTAGGACTAGCCGAGCTATAAGAAATGGGTCTGCTTAATGAATCTGGGTAACCATGATTATTGTCCATATCTGGTGGCAATGAAATACTTCTTGTCAATTTGTTGTTACCTAATGCGTTCACCCCATCTTTTGAATTAGTATTAGCTGAGAATTTTAAATGTGGTGAAGAACTATTTTTACTACCATGATTACTATGGTGATGAGGTCTCTTTGGAACAGTCTCAACATCTAACATGGACTTTTTACTAGACATCATAGGTCTAACACTACCACCAGTGATTATTCTTTTCAAGTCTTCAAATTCATTCTCGGAATCATCTTGATTCTTCATATACTCAATTTCTCTAGCAAATCTTAATGATGCCTTTAAGATAACATCAACCCTCTTAGTTTTTAAAAGAGGATTAGAAAATGAACCTTCTGTTTCTAAAGCAGTAAATTTTTTCATCATTGTTTGTCGACTAACTCTAGAAAATTGCATCAATCTTTTTTCCATTGAATGTGACGTGATTTTTGGTTTCATTCTACTAGTAATAACATCATCGAAATCATCACGTTTAGTTTTATCTTCTATAATGTCATGTGAGCTTAGTTTAGTATTGGTAGCAGAATTAGAGAACTTAGAGTCTTGCAATTTTTTCTCAAATGCATACATTCTCTGTGCTGGAACGATTAATACAGGGATTGGGAATGTTGTACATAATTGATCAATAAGTGTTTTCGATTTCCATACAACAATATTATCTGGAGGTTCCCATCTTAAAGTAGCACTGACAATGAAATCAGGGGTATATACATTTATGACATCACATAACATCTTTGAAGTTTTAGCTACGATAATTTCTACAGATATTTTTACAGCAAGTTCTGGAGCAATAACAGCTTTAATATAAGTAAACATATTCCTAATGACTGTTTCAATTTCAACTTTATCATATCCACTACACCATTCTTGATCATCATCAATATCTTCTGAAAATATTGAGTATTCACCTCTAGCGGAGTCTCTTGATTCTGATTTTGAGCTAATAACCGATGTTGATGCTGCTGTTATAAACGATTCTCGCAGAGATTCATCACTTGCTGATGCTGATAATTTGTTTGTTTTCCCTAGTAATCTTGGTAGATTTGCTATTATTACTATATGATCAGTATCATGAACCAATTCTCTTAACATCCAATCCAATGCGACCCATGTATGGCGTCTACCGCTTACAAGACAGACAATAGTTCTAGGATTATTGGAAAACCCTATTTTTTCTTGTAAAATACGATCTTTCCTTCTTTGTTCTTTAGTTATCGGTACTGAATCCTTCATAATTGCTTGTTTATATTGTTGTTCTGGGAAAATAATATCAGGTTGTTTAAAATATTGTTCTTTTTGAGACATCCTATCGTTTATCTTCTCTTTTCTTTTATGCCATTTATCACCCCAATCACCTTGTGTTCGATTAATAATAACTGTATTACTTGTAATGGAAGGCTTACTGGGGTAATCAGTTCTAACAATTTTACCATTCTCTGCAATTTTAAACACGCTGCTAAATGAAGTAGACGTTAGCATATTCCTTGGAGGCGGTGACCTACATCTTGGCCTACTCGATGAATTTGTATCCGTTATATAATGGTTGTTGAAAAAATAATCTTTATTATTATCATTGTATCCACTTTCAGTATCATAATATTCTTCCATTGAATATTCATGAGGGAATTGAACACCATAAAATTCAGCTTCACAAGTTTCCAATTCACTATTTCCAGCATATGAAGGTACTGTATTGAATGAAACTGAAGGTCTTAATTTTGAGGTTGATTTCGAACCCTTCAAATTGGAATCCTTATGATCCTTCATATCCAGAACATCATCACTTGCATACAGCTTCAACCGTCTGAAAACATCTCGAGGCGGTTTCTCTGGCTCCTGTGTAGTCATTAATCCTTATATTATCTAGCAAAATGGAAATATGTTAAAATTTCAATACCTTATATTCTCTGTAAAATATCTAACACGTATCCCTTTCAAACCAAAAAAAAAAGCTCCAAGAATAAAACCTATTGCTACAAATATCAATTGATCCACGCAATCCAAGCTCAATTAATCAGTACTACCAGTAATTGCAAATGACAATTGTCCATTACATATACAATTCCAATTCTATCATCAATTTCTCTTAAATGCCGTTAATTTCGATGCCAAAAACCCTGAGACTAGGGCCCCGGGTAACATGCTGACTAGTAATAATTGAATCATTGACATGGGTTGACGGTTACCTGAGCAGCTGATAGCAGTCTGTGGGTCCATAATGGGTGTTATTTGGTTAACTGAATGGGGTAGTGATGAGCTGTGGCTTTTTATTGCGTGGTTCCTGGACATCTAGAGGTCAAGAATCCAATTTTTGATGGTTTCTAGATGAACTTGAGTTTTACAACTTGTAGTGAATAAGGCTATGCTTCTCTCCAACGGTACCACTTGTGAAGGCTGGTCTGGTGTCGAGGATGTAGCAGACGGGTGGTAAATGTTATTTTTGAGATCAATGCCAATGAGCTTGGAGAGGATAGCGACGTTTCCCAAAAGATGTAGATTCTCTTGAGTCAACTTGATGATTGGAATCTCTTCGTAGTCGTATGTATCCCTTAGAAACATCGAATTGGGTAGATACTTGTGTAGCTGCAATGGTACAGTTACTGTTGAGTCCCTACTGGTGGAATCAGTAGTAGAGGATAAAGGACCCTCGATCAAATCGATTTTGTTACCAATGATACACAGTTCTAACCTTAATTCGTTAGTTACTTCAATTATTGTCGAAAGAGCCTCTAATGATTCCTTTAATAAATCCAAATTGCTGAGATCCAGCATGTATACCACTAGATCTACCTTGTCCAACACCTGGTTCCATAATGATCGGAACCGTTTCTGCCCCCCTAAGTCATATAACTTAAATAGAGAATTACTCACAGAATATCTAGAAACACTGACACCTCCAGTAGGGATTGTATCATATGGGAAATTACCACCACATAAAACCCTAACGAAACTTGTCTTGCCTGAACATTTTAAACCAAAAATAGCAATACTCAGCTCCTTTTGGAACAAAAATACAGATGACACTTTTTCCATCATAGAAGCAAACAATCGCCCCCAATTGACACTCACCTTTACCATCCTTAACAGTTTTATGTTCCTCTTTATGCTTGTAACTACAACTTACAATGTGAGTACAAATAGTGGAAGTTGTACGAATTGATCAACTTCCCACAATGATAAAAGCTTGCTGATCGAAACTGTCCTCCATGGAATATTTGAACCTTGAGTCTATGTATTGTATTCATATATATGTACTATATAAACTATAACGATGAGAATCTATTTAGTGTTTTTGATTTCTAACTTTTCAGCTAATTTTGTTATTCTTTGAGTAGGAGCAAAACCTTCTAAACCACCTAATAGATACCATTCAATTAACAAATCTGTTGGTACTCTGTAGTATTTCAATTTTGGAACTAGCATTGTCCATGTTTCAATAGCATGGATAATTACCACCAAGACCATGACTGCAATTAATAATATATCATTATCTAAGAAATTTATCACTACTGATGGAATTGGTAACCAGTACAATAGGGGACGATAAACGTACGAAACAAATGGCAAACAGACACCAGCAATGACTGCCCACTCATGAGGTTTATCAGGATATACTACTTGGTTAATTTGAATGTGAGAAAAGCCTCTAGCATTAGCTGCTTTAATCATCATTGGTTCAATACGATTATCAAAATCGTTTAAATCACTCAATGAAGGTTCAAACAAAATCACTTTATCGACATCAAACTCAACATCGTCATGAGTAAAGCGTAAAGTCATAGACTGTAAATCGACATCGACCATTCTAACTTTATTAATCTTAGTAGTCATTGAAACATTCCCATAAAAATGTAAGATATCTTCAAGACCCAAACGATGCTCTTTATTGAATTCAGTAACTATTCTTTGCGCTTCCAACTCAACCATTTTGACAATACACTCCAGTTCACACTACCACAACTGAGTCAGCTCACAAGCACCTCAATTGAACATGCAATGGCACTGTTTATACCACCTTTATCACCACCTTTAACAACTCAGTTCTGCTCTTTTTTTTTTTTTTCAGATATTGCCTACAGTGATCGACATGGCGATGGGAAACGTAATGAGTATTGCAATTTCTAGCAACTTTTATAGTCATTGCACAGAGTAAAATGGTATAAGATATATGGTTATAGTTGTTTTACCTGGGTTATTGATTACCATTGGTGGTATATGAAGTGTGTATAACTGTATTATTAAATCCAGAACCAAGAGAAACTGTCAGATATTTGTGAAAATAAGGCAAAATGGGATCAAGTGAACACAACAGGGGTGGAAATAGTAGTAATGGTCATAGTTCAAGACATCCAAGTCGTCATCGCAGTAATGTTATGTTGTCTGATGGGTCCAAGATTGGTAATTACCAGATTATCAAGACTTTGGGGGAAGGTTCCTTTGGTAAAGTTAAATTGGCTTATCATACTACTACTGGTCAAAAAGTTGCTTTGAAAATTATTAATAAAAAAATTCTTTCCAAAAGTGATATGCAAGGTAGAATTGAAAGGGAAATTTCTTATTTGAGATTGTTAAGACATCCTCATATCATTAAGTTATACGATGTTATTAAATCTAAAGATGAAATCATTATGATCATTGAATATGCTGATCATGAGTTATTTGATTACATTGTTCAAAGGGATAAAATGAGTGAAGATGAAGCTCGTAGGTTTTTCCAACAAATCATTAGTGCTGTTGAATATTGTCATAGACATAAGATTGTTCATAGAGATTTAAAACCTGAAAATTTATTATTAGATGAACATTATAATGTAAAGATTACAGATTTTGGTCTTTCCAATATTATTACAGATGGTAATTTTTTGAAAACTTCTTGTGGTTCTCCAAATTATGCTGCTCCTGAAGTTATTAGTGGTAAATTATATGCAGGTCCAGAAGTTGATGTTTGGTCTTGTGGTGTTATTCTTTATGTCATGTTATGTCGTCGTTTACCATTTGATGATGAAAGTATTCCTGTATTATTTAAAAATATTAGTAATGGTGTTTTTACCATTCCAAAGTTTTTATCAGAAGGTGCTTCAAGATTAATTAAAAAAATGCTTATCGTTAATCCAATGAATAGAATTACAATTCATGAAATTATGGAAGATAAATGGTTTAATGAAGGCATTGCAGATTATTTAGTTTCACATGATTCAACTTCTAAAAATCCTGAAATTAATAAAACTGATATTAAAAATGAACCAATTGATGACGAAGCTGTTGAATTATTATCCAAGACAATGAATTATGAAAAAGATGAAATTTATGAATCATTACAATCTAGAAATAGTGATAGTTCAAGTCATAATGATATTAGAGAAGCTTACTATTTAATCAAAGAAAATCAAGATTTAGTTAAAAGTTTACAAAAGGATAAAAATAAAAGAGATGATTTAGATACATTTTTATCACAATCACCTCCTTCTTTCCAAAGTGTTTCTAATAACATGACCAATTCAATTAAGAATCCAAATATTTCTGATTCTCAAAGACCAATTTATGTTAGTTCTTCCAAACATAAGTTTATTAAAGAAGAAGATAATACACAAAGAACATATTTACCAAAAATTTTCCCAGATGAAGATAATCAACCAGATTCAACAGTTGCAATCTTACCAACATCATTACCTCAAATTCATAAGGCAAACATTATCTCACAGGGATTAATCTCAGAAGTTAGAGTTTCTTCACTTCCTGTAAAAAAATTTAAGACAAAATGGCATTTTGGTATTAGATCCCGTTCATATCCATTGGATGTAATGAGTGAAATATACACAGCTTTGAAAACTTTAGGTGCTCAATGGGCTAAACCATCAGAAGAAGAACTATGGACCATTAAAGTAAGATGGAAATACGACAATGGTAATAAAAATAATAATGGTAACATCCCAGATATCATGAAAATGATTGTTCAATTATTCCAAATCGAAACAAACAACTATTTAGTCGACTTCAAGTTTGATGGTTGGGAAAACAGTAACGGTAACCCAATTATCAACAAGATGACAGAAGATGAAATGAGCACTTTTTCAGCTTATCCATTCCTTCATTTAACAACAAGACTGATCATGGAACTAGCTGTCAACAGCCAAGCTTAACCACATAACCATGGGCAACTACGGGCAACCACGGGCATGCCCCACAGGTAACCAAAAGCACATATATATACTAAATACAAAGCCAAATCATGTAATACAAGACAACTTTTATAATTATCCAACGTTATTATTCTGTTAATTATTTCCTTATTCGGTAATATATCAATAGTGCAATACGCAAAAGCTTGCAAAAAAAAAAAATTTGGGCATTAAGTTAATAGTGTAAGAACCACTCTGATCAAGGTTTTAAAAGGAGCTGAACTTGTTAGTCGATACTCTGTTGGGACTAGTAGCATTGGCAGATTAGTGTATATAAGCATTGGTAACTTTTTGTTTTCTTTAGAAGTTCTTCTGGTGAATAACAAAAGAGAACTGAGCCAAAGTTGTAAATTTTCAGGTAAGAAAATAGCTTTAATTGACTAGAGTTGATTAATACAAAAAACGTTCAGTACACCTAGAAAGAGATCCATAGACGATATGAGTGCACATCGAATGGGCAATGTGTCTGTTAAGAAAGACGAAGATGAGGTGAGTTTGCCCTCACCAATTGCTAGTAGGAGTTCTTCCTTTAATTTTAGCCAAAGGGTAGATTTACAAACTGATAAAGTTATCACTTTCAATGAACTTTCTTCATCAAATACGGTTTTACAAAACATCAATAGGCTTCTGAACAGATCCCGTAAGATCGCTGTTTTGACAGGTGCTGGTATTTCTTGTAATGCAGGTATTCCTGATTTTAGATCATCCACTGGGTTATACGATTTAGTTAAAAAGGAATTCCCTGAATTGACTATAAGGTCAGGTCAAGAAATGTTTGATATTTCTTTGTTTAGAGATGAAATGAAGATTGCAGTATTTGCATCTTTTATGGAAAAATTATATTCAAGTGTTCGTCTTGCTAAACCAACAAAGACACATAAATTTATTGCACATTTAAAGGATAGAAGTAAGTTATTACGTTGTTATACACAGAATATTGATGGATTAGAAGAGATTCTTGGGTTGGAGATGTCTACAAAGGAAATGGAATCTGATAAAAGTGTTGGATTCTCCACTCTTTGGAAAAATTTTGACGTTGTTCAATTACATGGTGATTTAAATAGTTTATCATGTACAAGATGTTTCCATATTTTCGATTGGAATAGATATTGGGCAAGGTCTTTCAGAAGAGGTGAACTACCCAACTGTCCTGAATGCCATGAAAAGAATAGGAAAAGATTAGAAGAAGGTAAAAGGAATATTGATATAACAGGATTTTTAAGGCCAAATATTGTTTTATATGGTGAAAATCATCCATCTTCTGAATTTATTTCTCAAGGTTTAAATTTAGATATAATAAAGGGTAAACCAGATTTTTTAATTATAATGGGTACAAGTTTAAAAGTTGATGGTGTTAAAAAAGTCGTTAAACAAATGAGCAAGCAAGTTCATGAAAGAGGTGGTATTGTTATTTTAGTAAATAAAACCATTTTAGCAGATTCACAATGGGCAGGCGTGATAGATTATCAAATCTGTAGTGATTGTGACTCTTGGGTTTCTTATTTGGAAAATGAAATACCTGATTTCTTTAAAACACAAGATCAAATCAATAAATTAAGACAACTTAAAAGAGAAGCAAGTGAATTAAGAAAATTGAAAAAACAAGAACAACTACCTCTGTCGGCAATGTTGAAAACTCCACCAACTACGCCTACTGCCAAAGAAGAACCATTGTCACTTAATGCTAACGAAATGAATGATGTGAAAAGAAGATTAATCGATGATAATAACTTCACTAATGATGAAAATGTTAATAAAAAGGTCAAACTTGAATAAAAACGATATCGCATATAGCTTAAATCTGAAAAAAAAAAAAAATTGAAAATAAATTTAAGAAATGCGATGCCTTTGGCTAAAACAATGATAGTTTGAAGCATTATTTCTTACATTTACCTGCATTAGTTGATACATTGTACCTTCTAAATACCCATATATATATTTATATATGAATAAATAAAGTGTATTAGCTTCCATAATAATATTAGACATATATTCATAATGAATAGAGAACAAAGTGAAAAATTTAGAGATATACAACTACGGAAGAAATATAATATGATCCATAAACTTCCTGGTTTAGGGCTCTCTCAATTGTCAGGAATGTATGTGAAGAACTTTTATAACTCTAGTAAACGTTTCCAAGTGGTGCTTCCCAACCAAATAGTCGATGCTGATGCTAAATTCTGCGGTAAATGTGGTAATGTTAGAATACCCAATTATAATGTTGAAATGAAGATTGTGAAAGAAGGTACGATGCAATTCCATTGCAAACATTGTGATAGAGTCAGTGAATTTCAGTTTAGTGTAGAGAAGAAAATACCTAAGGAAATTGAAATGGTAATAGAAGAGAAAAAAGAGAAGTTTGTTGCTAAATGGCCTGTTAAGACAGAGATTGATAAAAAAATTAATAAAAATAATAATAACAATAAGAATAGTGCTAAGGATAGACAGAAAAAGCGTAAGATGAATTCTTTATCAAATATATTAAATAAGAAGAATGAAGAGAAAAAAAGAAACAGTTCGAGCTCTTTGTCTTTAGAGACATTTATGAAATTATAATTATATACATTTATGCGGTTATTTACTATAATATTCAAGTATTACTTAATTATCTGATTTATATCTGTATGCATATTATATTTATGTTAATTTATCTTGTAAAGATTGTACCAATTTTCTTAATTCGACGATTTCTAATTTTAATGATTTATTTTCAATTAATATTTGATCAAAAGTTTTTGCTTTTGTTTCTAAATCTTTAATATATCTTTCCTTTCTTTGTCTGAATGCCTTTTGAGCATTTCTATTTTGAGCAGCCCTCTTTGTATTTCTTAAAGGTTTCCCAGATTTCCCTATCAATTGACCATTTTCATTAACAGCTTCACCTTCATTATGAGCAACCATTGATAAATCTGTAGGAAGTTGTTGTTGCGATTGATGTTGTAATTGTTGAGGGATCAATTGATATTGTTGTATCTGTGGTGGTTGTGGAAAATGTGATTGTGCATGTGCGTTATTGTTTTGTTGTAATTGTAATTGTTGTTGCTGTTGATTATAATAATAACTTACAGGGATATTAATTCCTGTTGGATGAGGTAATTGTTGTTGGTTATGCAATTTCTCTTGCACTGAAACGTAATGATTTTGATTTATCAGATTTGTGTTCTCATTAGATTTAAGAATGTTATTATTATTATCGATATTTATTTGTGATTGTGAAGGACTATGAGTATTATTTTTAATATTTGGTAAAACTGATGTGTTTGTCACTATGCCATTGCTATTATTAGATTGATTATTATTTAGATTACTATTAGAGTTATTATTATTGTTATTGTTATTGGGGTTATGCAAAGTTGTTGAAGTCATCCTTGGTAAAGGATAATACACTGGCCTATTTGTTGTATTCATCATTTTTGTGTGATCAATTGTTCATTATATTTCAACGTTATAATTAATAATAGATTAAATATTTTAAATTAGAAATTAATAAAACAAGAATGATTTTGTATGGACAAAATAAGGATATGTAAGCAAGAATGTAATTGATTCCAATGACTGCATTTATATTTATATATATATATATATATATATAAATATAAATATGAATATTAATGAATATAAAACATGTGTAGTAGATAGATGTATATGGAATTAATCTTGCTGACATGCAGATATTGATTGACTAATCAATTTGATTAATCAATTGAATGAATGAATGGAAGTATGCTTACAAACAACCATTCATGGAAATCGAATGATGTAGGCGATTATTCAGCTATCAATGATAATGATTAATCTATTAGTTGATCGCACAAATTTGTAAAGAATTACATAAAAAAAATGAGAATAATCCAGTAGATTAAGCAATGAAAAATGTAAAATATGTTTATTTCAATCAATTTGGTCAGTGACACAGTGATTAGAACTTTCTGAATTGTACATCATACGACATAGATTCCAGTATAAAGTTAAAACAATGTAGAGATAAATCTTAGTAACTAACTTATTGAAGTTCCAGATCTGAAAGATTCGATTCCATTCTAAAATTATCCAAAAAAGTTGATTAATTAAGCGGAAATGTGATAGGCATCTGCTGTGTTAACTAGCAGTAAAATTGAGTTTCAAATGAGATGCAGAGATACATTCTTACAGTCTTGTGCTGCTCCTTCACTGTTCAGTGCTTGCCACTACTGGGCACTGCGGTTAATGCTGCTGTTCCGCGCGTTTCAACAAGCGCGCAACAGCATGGCCTGCGCAGATCTACATTCAGGACTTTGGATCTAATGTCCACGGAGAACACTGCAGCAATCACCCTCTCAGCTTGCAAAAAAAGAAAAGAGTTGTAAGGAGCACGGGTAGGAACCTTGCATACGCAGGTATGCTTTTTCTTGCTTTTAGTTTTCTATCTATACAAGATTATTGCTGGCTGCTTACGAGGGTGTCTGAGCCACTCGGAGAGATTGTTCACAGGTTGTCCACAGATTTTCTTCTTTCTTTTTTTTTTTTCTAATTCTGCCATGCTGTTGCCCGCTGGGTGTTGCTGTTTCCTCAGAAAAACCCACTGACAACACACCAGCCCTGGGAATCCCAAAGCAGGAAAAAAAAACAGAAAGCAAAGACCAACTACCCACTACGTCCATTTAACAGTAACACTTATTTTTTTTTTTTTTAAAAAAAAAAAAAAATAAGTGTTACTAAAAAAATAAAAAAAGGTAATAAGCCCTGTAGCATACCAGCCAACTGCTGAGGAATCTCAGTAGAACAGCGCAAACAAAAAAGAACTGGAAAAAGGCGTTTGTGGCATACTACGACGGATTCTTCGGATTTGAGGTAAATAACAATAACACTAATCAACAGCATTTATAATTGAAATTTGTTCACACAAAGAAACCGTGTAGATCATTCTTGATTTCTTTCCACGCTGCACAGATTCAAACGTTGTGCGGGTTGTGTTCAGATGCTTCAATATTGATTTATCAAATCAATTTAATTCAATTTAAATTAATTAAATTGAATCTAAATTATTAGTAGATTGCACTCCTGTTGTTAGCTGACTGCGATTTCATCAAATATTAGAATAGTATTGTATTGTATTGATAATAGTAACCCTTAAAGTCGGATAATTAAAATTAATTCGGCCGAATTGAATTGAATTGAATTGAATTGGATGAAAATTATTTTTAGATATGTAATGTGCAGAGGCAAACCCATTTTAGGTAATTTACCACAAAATAAATTAAGATAAGATTAAATGGATTTTATTTTCAATTAAACCGAATTATTTGATTCCGATTGTGCTTTCATCCAGTTTATTCAATTATTTCATTTTGTGTTTTTTCTGTAGTCAAGTCCCAATCTTTCCAATTGGATATCTCTTGTTTAGCAATCCCAGTAACTCCTCTTTGTTTGTTGAAGATGGATCCAGTCAAGATATTATTATTTATATTATATGTAACTGTACCATTACTTTCTAATTGTTGATTCTTGAACAGTTCCCAATCTGTCTCATCATGGAAATAGTCCCAGTACCCTTGGTTATTGGCGTTGGCATTGGTATTCCCATTACTAGTAGTTCCATTGTTATTTACACTCTCTTCATCATGTGCATTATTAGATTCTACTAATTCTTCCTCTGTGATGGGGAACTCATCTTTATTCCATTCGTTGTACAAGCAATGGTAACTCTCTACAAAATGCTGCGATTGGTAATACGAATCACGGTAATTCATGCTTGTTATGTCCTTGGACTCAACCTCTTGTATTGCCCTTTAAACTATTCATAATTATATAAATTATATATTGTTATCTTTGTAACTTTTCAAATTAATTATGTATGCCGAATACAGTCATAGCTGACGAAAATGCCATGGCCATTAAAACAAAACTACCCAATAACAATACCAGAATGTATTGAGAATTGAAGTTACTATAAGCAAAATGTTTTAAACAATTATCATAGTCTTTGTTTGCCGTTTTACAACGGCTTCTCTTTAGTTACACCATTTCTTCTAAACTCATTGTAACATCACATTGAAATGTTCTGGAGTTTTCATGTTCCATAGTATATATTGCAAGTTGTTTAATAACTGAGAACAAACAGTCATTTTAAATAATATTAATACCTTCTATTTTTTTATGAATTTCAACGCTTTTGGTAATCAGTTATTAATCTTCTCTTCAATGAATGTTTCTTCTGAGTTAACCTTTTTATCTAGGTCATAAGTGTGTTTTACTAGTCAAGTTATTTCTAAGATTAAGTTAATACTTGCTGGGCATATAATTGGTTCTTAAAACTGGCAATATGGAAACGCCCACTTAACTGCTCAAGGTTAATTCAATTAATTCTTGTTGAAGTCTATGTAAACCTACTTCACATTAGTTGAAGAGATTATCACTAAGCTCCTCCTAGATCAAATCATGAACTGTCAAGGTACAACATCCAATTTGACACTCCAAGATAAAATGTTTTTTCAACTTCTTAAATGAGTATACTCACACTTGGGGCATTTATTATCTATTATAGAAATTTTAAAAATTTCGATATTGTCATTATCAATCGTAGCATTTTTTGTAATTTTTAAAAATTAACCGGGCATGTGGCGTAGTTGGTAGCGCGCTCCCTTAGCATGGGAGAGGTCTTCGGTTCGACTCCGAACTTGTCCAATTTTTTTTTAAATTTTTTTTCCCAAGTAGTCTTTAACAATTGCCAATTTTAGTTTTTAATGTTGAAATGATAATTTATAGAAGAATTTGACATTGAATAATTGATTCAAATATAAAAGTCATAGAATACTCTGAGTACATATTTCTGAAACCAATAACACATAATAAATTAATTAAAATATATAGGCTGATGGTTGAAGGTACACTTAGCCTACAAATGTTTGACAGTTGTGTCAAACAAGGTTTAGAATGTATTACAAATGTAATGCTTGTAACTTTAATGAATAATTTTGGTGATTATTGTGATATCAATATATTAAACCCTGGTTTTTTAACTGCATATAAGGGTGATTCTTTCCTTTCTAATAATATAACTATTAATAAACCGCTTTTATTTGTTAATTGTGATAAGAGTAATAACACACTAGCATTAAAAGCTGCATTAGAAGTATTACAGACGTATGCACCTGATACTATTGAAATTGATGATACAATGACATTTTTCTTTCAAGATAGTTTTTATGGGGGGACAATTTTAATTTGTTTTATTTTAAGTCTTATTTGCTTTGGAAGTTGGATGGTTTTTTTAGTTTTACTATTATTACCACCTTCAAATCATTCATTTAATAGAAAACTATTGTATCTATACGTCATATCATCTTGTTCATTTGCAACAGGGCTTATTCAAATATCTGTTAAATCAATTTTTTATGAACAATACAGGGAAAATTATCAAGATTCATTTGCTTTTGAAAAAAAAATAAATTCAGCTGCATCCGTTAAAATTTTGGAGATGTTAATTAATATTTTAGCATTAGCAAACTGGACACAAATAATTTATTATATGCATCATAATTCTAAAAAAATTACAAGTACTTGGTTTTTGTTACCAGAATTTTTAAAGTATAATAGAAATGAACTTATTTTATACGTTTCTTCTGCATTAATTGTGATTGACAAAATATTTTTTGGTTTAATTTTATGGAATAATCATAATCGTGGTATGACAATTTTATATAAATCATTTGAATTTATATGTTACCTGATATTTGAAGGTTTAATTATTGCATACATTTGGAATAACTTTGGTTATATTTTAAACCCAGCACATGCTGATAATAACAAGTTAAAAAGAAACTTTAAAGAATATTTAAAAGTATTCTGGAAAGATCATCATGAAACAATTCCTCTAATCATATTCAATGCAGTGATTTTTGCTCTATTACATTTTACTTTATTTTACTTCATTTCATCTTCGACTTCTGCTTATGCTTGGAGATATGATCTATTAAGATTTATAAAATTAATTGTTACTGTTACTGCTTGGAGTTTGATTACAACTTTAGAAAAAAGGGAAATTCAAATTAGTAAAGAAACTATACTTGGGAGAAAGATAAGTAATACAGATCGAAACTTTATTAATCCAACTCTTCAATATTCAAATAAAGATTTAGAACATCTAGATGAAACTGGTAGTTACATAGAACTTGATCATAGAGGAAATAAAATTAATACTAAATTGAATAACAATAGTAACTTAGAAATTACCACTGGAAATGAATTGAAAAATAGATTAAAATCACACCTAACTCTTCCTATAGAAGCTTGTTCTTCACCTATAAGAAATATTAGAAAAGCCAAAGATAAATTTTATTCTATTAATAAGAAATTTGCTGAATATACTTTGATCAATAAGAAAAATGGAAATCAAGAACTAAACGGATCTCTTGACTCTCAATTAGATAAAAAATATATTGATAAGAAAAAGAGCAGTGATAAGGTTTATTATCATGGTCTAACGGAATCTAATGACCAAGATACCATTAATCCAAATATTTCAGAAGGTACCAACAGCAACTATGATAACATTACCACATTGAACAATCTAAGAACAGGTAACAAAATTAATGATAATAATCAATATGATAATGATAATGAAAGTATTGAAACAGAACTGACTAGAAACGTTATCTTTGATCATGAACATAACATTTAGCATACTCACATACACAACCATTAACTCACTGCATATTTAAGACACTCTAAATATTTATAATTAATTATATATTCATAAATAAATCAATTAATTCAATTAGAAAACTGTTAAAGTATTGTATTATTCTCAAAATAGTTATTTTTCTCTTTGTTATTTTTTAGATTTCAAATATATGGAACAAACATTTTTTTCAAGTACAAAATTAACGGGCGCAAGTGGTTTAGTGGTAAAATCCAACGTTGCCATCGTTGGGCCCCCGGTTCGATTCCGGGCTTGCGCATATTTTTTTTATCTTGCTAGATAATAACCGGAATTATAATTAAACTTAATAAATATATATGTATTTTGAAATATAATTCTTACAAATTAAGATACAAATACACTAGGAAGCACCAATATTTCACCAATGTCATTGATAAGGTCAAATATGTAAGGAAACCACTTTTAAACAGCAATAGTTAAGCTCAGGCACTGACATTTTTTTTGAAAAAATCATTTTTCAAATTTGGAATTTAAGAGAAGTTGAATGAAGTATTCATTCAAAAAACTGCATATTCTCATTTAAATTAACTAGTGTCCTTTACTTCTAATATTGGTATAGACTATCTGCTTTGGAACCGAGAAGATGAATCGTTTAGTTTACTGTTTGCTTTTAGTTTCAAGTTTTTTCAATTATGTACAATCCAAGGATGTTGTTAACCTTGTAAGATATAGGGATGCAAATGGTAATATTGTCAAGAGATTAGTTGATGAAAATGAATCTTTGAAACCATATGATGACTCTCACAAACCAACTCATAAATCTGCTCCATCTTTGAAGAGTGATATGTATAACTATCGTGCTGATGAACGGTTACCATTGGATTTGGACGATTTTTTCATGGAAGATGCTGCTTTAGATGGTGAAATTCAAAATGAATTCCATTCTGAAAACTATAAATTGCCTGTAGTTTTATTGAACTCTACTTTGCCAAGTTTGAAAGATGCTGAACTATTTAGTTCCTATACACGAAATGATATAGTGCTAAATGAATTGTTCGGTAACCCTGATGAAGATTTAATTGTTATCACACCAACTAATGAAGCTATTATGAACTTAGAACGTAAACCATGGGAGTTCCCAACTAATATCCAAAATTTGGAAGCTGAAGGTGCTTCTGAAAAGGAAATTCAAAATGCCATTGAAGAAAACATTTCAGTTTTCGTTAGATCTCATGTTATTTCTTATAACTCTAACAAGGATAAGTTCAAGAAGTTAGATGCAGGTGTAGTTCTCTTGAAAAGTTTGGTTGCAAGTTCTGATGATGAAGGCGATATTTTATTAAGAAAAGAAGTAGACGGCACTTATTCCGTTGCTTCTGTTGTTGATAACAAGTTCTCTCCTATTCAAAACATTGAAAATGGTATTAATGGTGTTATCTTAATGACTAATTCATGTTTAGAAAAACCAGCATTGAAATAATTTTACTATTTATTTGAATTAAACCGTTATTAAAACATATATAATAATATTAATAATAAATATCTATGTCTTGTTTCTAATAATGTAATTAATCACCGAAGTTTAATAAAACATTAAGATCGAATATTAAAATGAATCATATAAAACCTTATTTTTTTTTCAAAAAAATATTCTAATCTAGATTTCTCGTAACTATTTAAGAGAAATAGCTTATTATTGCCTTTGATGCAATTTCTTTTCCAAAGATTGATTTACCATTTGAATATCATTATATTTGTGCTCCAAATGCTTAATATATTCAATTGTTTTTAATAAAACAGAAGCTTTATTTAATTTAGTTGCAGGCTCCAAACCATCCAAATCAACTGAATCTTCAACAACTATTGGTATACCTTCTTCTAATTTGTGAGCAAAACGTAATGAAGGAACAATATTTTTTAAATGGGTCATCTTATCATTAATTTTAGATCTATACCTTTTCTCAATAATATTATTTGCCTTCTTAACTTTTTTACAATTTATAGGATTACAACTATTCTTAATTTGAAACGTTTTAGTATTTTTAACCTTTGGTCTGTCACTGCTTTGACCTTTATAAATATTAATTTGATTTTTAGTTTCAAACTGTTTTTTACTGTCATTAATTTCAATTTGTTGTTGTGTGACGTTTTCATTTAAAGAAACTTGTAAATTCGATTGCTGTTTAAAAGATGACCCAACATTAAAGTTGTCATTACTTGCTACTTGTAATTCTTCTGTAGATTGCATTGGATTACTTCTATTTTGTTTTTCACTATCAATTTGTAAAAATTTATCAAAATTAGTAAAATTATCAAGTTCTTCTTTTACCACCAGTTCACCTAAAAATTCATCAATTTGATTATAAGAGATGTCTGCTTTGTTAGAAACTACTTCATCAGGTGATGAAAATGGAGTTTCAGTAGGTGGTGTAATACTTAGACTTCTTACTCTTAATTGATTTGAATTGTTTGGTAATGAGGAACATCTAGTATTTTTTTTAAACTCATCTGAAATACTTTGTGAAATATCATATAAAGTTTTAGAATATAATGAATCATTATTTATTTCTAACATATTTCTATTTGAATGTGCCTTTATAGGAGCTTCATTTGATGAAACAATTAAATTATTTTCATGAATATAATAATTATCTTTAACCAACATTATAAAATATATGAATGTTTTTTTTTTAATTTATTTTCCACTGGTAATATATTTTTATTAATATATATATATATCTATATAGCAAATAATTAATAAAAACTAGCAACAGATACAAGTATTATTCCTTCCATTTATATTATTTAAATTTCTTTATAAGTATTTAGTTTATCTATATATATCTCTCTCTATCTATCTATATATATTCAATAATTTCCATTAAAATGCATATTCCTGAGGTTTTTTTTTCTTTTTGGGTTTTTTTTTACCACTTATAGTATCCCACAATTCTTTGTTCGTATATTTTACTGCACATACTAGAACAAATACTTTAAATCGGATGTCACAAATAGTATCTATAAACTAACAATTTATCGTATTTTCAATACTTCATAAATTTCAATGTCTTATTACAGAAAACGTGCAGCTACAGAAATTATTTCAAACATGGATAACCATTGTTAAACTGTGTAATGAATTAAGGTCTTTTCAACTCTTATTTATTAACTCCCACATTACTCTATAACGAACCTTAGGAAAATAGTTTCCATCAACTACTATTCCTGACGAGAACTGACTACGACATTTAAACTGTAACTAATTACATCAAAAAAAACTTTAAATTTCTATTTATGATTCTATGCATAATATTTAATTTTAAGTAAGCAGTGCAGTTTCCTAATTGGGAACTCGACCTGCAGGTGGATCTGAGAAGACGTCATTAGATTTCAGATTATTTCCCTTTTCGTCATCCGGCATCCTGAGCAACGGGACAATGCGATTTCCGTAGGACCCTTCTCCTTGGAAAGTCGTGGGGGCCAGTAGAATATCTTGTTTTTATTGTTTTCGTACGCGTGTTTCTCTGTGGAATGTCTAAATTCCCCTCAGAAATCGAAAGGAGAAAAGTAACTTACTTAATGCATCGGCTTTCATCCCGCGAATAACCGAGAATAATACCAATATTTATTAGGTGTGGTATGGTGTCAGGTATGGTTATCCTACTACGAACGGCGTTACAATGTCTATACAAGTATATATCAATAATGGGAATATGTAATATATTATTTTCAGCCACATTTGTTAAATTGAATATAATTTAATAGTGGGGAAACATGACATTTTGACTCTTTCAATGTTTCTTTGAATACTAAAAGAATAGAAGTCATCTTTTCTTCCAACTGCCCCACTTGAATAAAATTAAATTATTGATAATTGATGTTAGCCACATGGAAGGTCTAATTAATTACAAAAACATTTCCATGCATTATTCAGATGTACGTACTAGAATTTAATAGTATTTTTAAATAATAGATTGGTTACATTTAACCAATTGAATCATTATAAAAAAATTAGATGTGTGTGAAAATGCAGTTGTTCATTTATTTGATTAATTTCTATATAAAATTTCAATTACTTTTATTGACCATCCCTGTATATGAATTGTGATAACGAAGATACAGATCTAGATGCTGGTTTATTAGTACTATTAGTGTTCCCATTTAATGGATTACTAGTTCTTCTACCGGTGGATCTTTGTGTAGAAGCAACTGTAAACGTTTGTCTAACTGATGATCTTTGTATTTCTTGAGATTTCATTTGTACTATATCATCAGAGTGATGTGAACTAATTCTTATCTTGTTAAATTGATTTAAATTGGCTGGCGCTAAAGGTTTCCTAATTCTATTAGTAATACTCATACTAACATTTTCAATTTCATTAGTTGTTTCAATCGTACATTTAGTTTTTGTATTTGATGTTGAATAACGGAATTGATCTAATATTGATAAAGACTTATGGGATGACTCTTTGGAGACTTTCTCACTACTAACAATTTCTTGTTCTACTATTTGTGTGGTTCTTCTACTAGAATGCATTTCTGAGCCATCATCACTATTTAAGAATCCACTACTGTCAAATCCTAATGTATCCTTTCCATTATCATCAAGTTCAACTTCACTTAAAATTTCAGATGTGTCATCACTTACTGGATTAATAACTTCAAAACATTCATTATTAGTTATTTCGATTTCAGTACTTAACTTGTCAGATGCAGTTATTTCTAAGTTTGATTCATCAACATTAAATGAACTAGGAATCTGTGTGGGTATTTCTGAATCAGGTATTTCTGTATCAATAGTATCAGTATCTGAAGTTTGTTTATATGCTTCATTTGACATATCTGAATTTTCTTTACTATTAGATTGAGATACTGTTTGTTTGGTAAAAAATTTACTTCTTGTAGTGTTAATGGACATTGTGATAGCCATATTGCCAGTAACACCTAATTTACGTTTTTTGATGGTTTCTGTTAATTTATCTACATTGGGTCTCACAAGCATAGATCTTTTAGATGATTCTAGATTTGTATTGTTTCTTGAAGTTTTAGAAAAAAATGAATCAATTGACTTATTTCTATCAGCTGGTGTTGTGCTAAATGGCACTTCTGATTTTGTTGCTAGTTGTAGTTTATGTTCTCTATTAACTAACAGCTTATTAAAATCATAAGGAGATCTGTCACCACGAGCAACTTTTTTATGCATTTCATGATCAATTTCATTCTCATCTAAAATGCATTGTTTGATTTGGGTATCTTTGTGAATAACTAAACCCAAAGAAAAAAAAATTTCTTCGAATTTGTATAAATCTGTCATTGAAGTAATGAAATCTGTATCCATTACGTTCAAAGAAACAATTTCCTGTGCCATTGGACAAAATACTCTTTGAAATTGGAAAGCAACGCTAGCCTGATGATATTCTTTTAAAAAATCTTTTGGAATAACTAATTTTCCTTCTCTTTGTATAGATAATAAAATTTTTTCCATAGTTTTATGCTGATGAACCAATTTTATAGCTTTCATCAAACCAATTTTTGGTATACCACTTGTATAATCACATCCTGATAAGCATACCATTGTTATGATTTGTAATTTTGATAGTTCATGCAACGGAAATTTTTTTGGAAGTTTATTGAAATCACTTCTAGAGATTTCTATACACTCACCAAAGTCATTTAATTTTGTTAATAATCTATTACAACCAAAAACTAATAAATCAGAATCTTCTGATATTATACCTTGAACTATACCGGATTGTTCTAAATACACCATTTGAGAGTCTGCTTCAAATGGGGCAACAACATATCTAATCCCATAGTTTCTACAATAATCAATGACACATTTTGCCATTTCTGGTGTAATATCGACACATTTTTGAAAATATTCCATAGCATTTCTCTTTTCACCAGAATTCCATAACCTTTCAGCAATAGTTTTATTCTCAATTCTCTTTTCACGTCTCTTCAACTCTGTATCTTTCTTAGCTGGTAAAGAATCACCATCGAATACCAAATAAGGTTGAATGTTATATGATTTTAACATTGCAAATTTTTTAATGAAAAATTTTAAATACTTATCTGTTGGATTGCCCAACACTAAATCCTGAGCACATGAGCATGCTGCTCTATGCAACCATGCATATCCATCAATTGCCAATGTTTGTCCAGAATAACGATTCAATGAAACAGGATTTTGAATCTCTTTCAACTGAGGAAGAAGACCTTGGATACCCATCTCTATTAAATTTCAAGCAGTATCTATTATAAAGTATCACAAATAAAACCCAATTTGAAACTGAAAGAGCAACCGCTTCAATGGACAATGCAACTAGAATATACCTTTCTAACTCCAGCAAGATCTCAAGATTTATCACATCTAGTATTTATATAGTGATGAATTTATTTTATTCACCACAACACAAAACGCGTAATAGCGTATACACGTTAAAAATATTTAAAAGCTTAATGATAGAGGTTTAACACTATACAGATTATACAATAGACTCTGGACTTTCATTTGATTGCATTTCTGGCAACTCATATAAAGTCTTGTAGTCTACTTCGATTTTATTTAGTAATGCTTTTGTAGTTGTTGGGGCTCTTAAGAATCTTTGGAAAATTGGTGCAGTAGTGTCACTTGTTAACCAAAAATCAATACAATTTGTTTTCCAACCGTAATTAGTCTTTATGAAAGTTGTCTTTGCAGTTGGGATTAAGCCAAGCGATTCCTTGACCACTAGAACCCATTGGTCGATACCTGTTACTATAAAGAATTGGTTACAAATTCCATGAGAATGGCTTGTTGTATTGGCAATATTGATTGTTTCATTCTCTGAAGAAGTAGTTGGAGAATCTTCATGTTCTGATGCATTGTGATTAGTGCTGTCTCTGGAAAAATAATTATCAGGTGCAGTATTAAAAGATTCATTCACTCTTGAATGGTTATGGTGTTTGGACTTATTATTCTTGACAATTTTAGTGAATTCATAAGTTGTTACACCTTTCAATATTTGAAAACCTTGAACAAAAATCAGAAAAGTCACCCATATGGTTTGAAACAAAGACCATATCATGACTAAGAAAGTGAAACGACTGTGAGTGAATCCTGTACATAGTTCATCATCTCCTAAAAAGTTACAAGATACATCTTTATATGAATCTTCAATTTCATCAAAATATTCCATAGATAATCCTGTGAAAGACCAAATACCAATAACCATGGTGATAATAAAAAAGATAAAATGTTTATGATTCATTAACCCAATATCGTTGTAAACCCAAGGACAGTAATGATCAAATCTTGTAACGATTGCTTGATTCAAATAAGAGTATCTACTTCTTAAAGGTTTTCTGACTAATGTTTCAATACAAAAATTATTAGTATCGAATTTGCCTATTGACATCAACTGAGCAATAGTGCCTCTAATGATATCGTGGTCAGTTTCCAAAGTCAAAAACCCAGCATCAGATTTCATTAATGTAACAATCAGATAACATACTGAAGTGACAGATGATAAAAATATTATATTTAAAAATAGTTCGTCAAAGAATAATATTGGTAAAATATTAAATAACCATACCATAGTAACCCAAAATACACTACCTGTAAAGATACCGGCTAATAATGGAGACTTCAATAATGTTATCTCTTGAGTGCCTCTTACTGTGTAACATGGCAATATATATTTGTACAATGCTTTGTTCACTGCCAATAACATCAATGACACGACGATTAAGGCAAATAATGGGTGGATATGAGTAAATAAGCCAAAAGTAAAACCTAAAATTACCCAAGGTATAAAAAATGTAACTATTTTAGCATGGAGACTTTTCTTAAAAATCATTTTTATAGGGTATCCATCATCATCAAATCCACAATGATGTAGAGCTTCTTTGAAAGAATAAACAGAATTCATCTCTTGAGAAATTGTAAAACAATCTTTCCCGTCGTTAGTCTTCAAGAAAAAATCAGCACCATCCTTGATCAGATATTTTAAAACATGTGGTTGACCTTTGACAACACCCCAATGTAATGGTGTAAAACCACCTGAATCTGCAATTTTATTAATTGCGCCAAATTTCAATAAAGCATTGACTGTTAATGAATCACCTTGATAAGCAGCCCATAGTAAAGGTGTTCTTCCATGTGGATCAGGGTGGTCAATATCAATTATTGATTTATCGACAACATTGTATAAAACATAAAGTATCAGCATTATGTTAGAACTGTTTACCGATAAGTGTAATAAATTGAAGCCTTGATCATCTGTAATCGTGGCATCAGCTCCATTTTTAAGCAGGAAGTCCACAATATAGACATAACCGTAACTAGCAGCCCAATGTAGTGGGGTTGCATTTAGTTTTCCTGCTTTTTTATTCAAATCAGCACCTTGAGAAACTAAATATTCCACAATAGCTAATCTATTGTTAACACTTGCCCAATGTAGACCAGTAATTTTTTCATTTTGGTCATGATCTTCCTTAATATCTATAACTTCGTTTTCTATAAGTTCCTTTACTGTTGCTAAATCACCATCTTGACAGGCAGTACGGTATTTGGCAAGAGTAGGATCCTCTTCTATATCTTCAATTTCATTTTGACCACCAAGCATTGAATTTCCATTGTTTACTAGTTCATCTGGGTTATCAAATTCTGAAATAATTGGTTGAATAGATGAAATTGAAATTGACTCCACATCTTGGGATTCGTCTCCTAAAAAGGGAGATGCCTCTTCTTCGTTATCTTTAGTCATAAGATAATATGAGTAGACGTTCTTACTTTTCTAAATTTCCACTTGATAAATTCACTGAAATCCTGAACTAAAGCGGGAATATACAGATTCTCACTGAATATTGACACTAAAAACTCAATTAGCAATAGTACTAGTCATTTATCTATCCGATTCACCATCAAATCTTGTCAATTGTACTTAATCGTCAAATTTGGTTTCAAGATATCTATCCTAAGCCTCTCGCGCAATAAGATTCTGATACAGGTACTAATTTAATTGAAATTAATGGCACATTTCATGTTTAAATAAGCTTTTTAAAATGTATAGTCAAGATCAAATTAATATGATCATCATCATGTTTTTAAGTATATATATGTTAACTAATTTTTCTGTTATTTATACATCGCATTTAGCAAGCATTAATGGGATAACTTCAGCAAACTCCTCACCGTTGTTTGATTGTTGTTGAGCAAGTTTTAAACTCTCTGTTAAAGATTTATTTTTAGTCAATTCAATGAATTTGTTTTCTTCTCCTTCTGGAAGTACTGCAAATAATGAAAAGAAGAACATGATTAATCTTTGTCTTAATTCTAAATCATCCATTTGAGAATGAAATACTTCAACAGATATATTCAACAATTCCTTTTGAGTTAAAAATTCATTGGCGATAAAAGGCAAAGAATTAGCAACATTGGCAAATATAGCAGCTACTGCTCTTTGTGATTCTACATCATTTAATTGTAATAATTTAACAAGCACATTAAAGTTTCTTAAGCTTTGAGGATTTTCAAAATTAAAAAATTTAGCAGCAATTGACATTGGATGGCTCATTAAATTACTAATCAATTCTAAAGCAGATCTTTGAATTGATACATTCTCATCCAACATTAGATTTTCTATTATTTCCCAGTATTTTAGATTGCCTGTGATCCTTTTACAAACATCTTCTCCTTCTGATGTAGATGTTGAAGCTAAGTTTGTAAGGGCTAATAACGCTTCATAATTATCAGTTGTTGTAATCAGATCAGCATTAAAAAAATCGGATGTCCCATCCTCTCCTTCTCTTGGTAATAATTCAAATAGATATGGAATAGCATTTACAGGTGAATATTTCTTAAAAATTAATGAAGGATTAGTAAAGATTAACAATTTGGTTAATGTACGACACGCTAATATTCTAACCAAATCAACATTTTCATATTTTTCTACCAGATACTCCAACATTGCTGTAGTACAACCTTGCTTAATACATTCAGGAATACTCTTTTTGTCACGAGTAACGTTATATGATATTCTAATGAATTGTTGTTTAGAACCATGGCTTAAATCTTGGAACTTTATTTTAATGGCTGATAATAACTCATTCTCAAGTAAGTAAGTATTGTTAAAAGATAAAACTTCTTCTTTAGTATCGACCGAATTTTCATCATTTTCAGCATTTGGATTCTTCAAATCTGAATATGTCTTCAAGTCTCTCATAGACTTAGGCTCAAAGCTACCATTTCCGGAACTATCTTGTGGATATACACTTAAATTGGCTAATATTACTAATGAGCCATATATTTGAGATTGCTTCCCATCAGATTTCACTATTTCTACCAAATGATTACAAAACTTGGTATCTTTTCTTAATTGTATTTTAACAGATGTTTTCAAACTCAGATAAGCTAAACCTTCCAGACATAAATCTATGGAATTATTTTCTTCATTTTCTACTGGAGCTGACATTCCATCAGATAATATCGTTGTTAATTGGTTAATAGAAACGTTATGCAACTTTGTAAATGACCATGTTTTGATTAATACAAGGGCAGAATATATTTTATACTCTTCCAAAGCTAAAGACTGTTCCAAAATACTAATATAATTTTCAGCAATATGAGATCTCACATTTTCATCTATGCAACCTGCTGATAATAATTCAAGTAAACTCTTGATGAACAAAAAATCATTTTGAATGACAACACGTTCTCTAAACAACTCATCCAATTTCTTACCTAAGAAAACTGTAGAACAAAGAGCAGTCAATGCTGGATATAATTCAGAAAGGACATCGACAATCATTGATAATGGGTCATTACCAATATCAGCATCAGCTTCTAAAATCAATGAATCAATAAAATTTAAGAATCTAGTTTCAAAATCCTCTTTAAATAATGATTCTAATTTAACAAAAATTACCAATGCAAGTGATTTGATATCACTTTCTTTCATACGTAGACCAAGCTCTTTAATTAAAAATCCAACATCATCAAAGCTATAGGTAAACTTAGTAAGTAATTGTAACACAATACTTAAAAGGTACTTGACGTGTAAATCTTCACCATAATGAATTCTTGTTTGTAGTTCTTCCAGTAATTGAATGGTGTCTTTACTAGTCTTAAAACTTCCTACCAAGATATGAACTGATCTGGTACTCAACTGTTCAAAAATATTTAC
This sequence comes from Vanderwaltozyma tropicalis, assembly GCA_030555675.1. Taxonomy (NCBI): domain Eukaryota; kingdom Fungi; phylum Ascomycota; class Saccharomycetes; order Saccharomycetales; family Saccharomycetaceae; genus Vanderwaltozyma; species Vanderwaltozyma tropicalis. The sequence continues at coordinate 441,464 of JANIWO010000003.1, forward strand.
TGCTTTAGCAACATCTTTTTGAATTAATTCACTCAAATAATTTCTCGATTGTTCATGATCTTGGTATGCTCTCATTAGAATCTCTTCAGTCTTCTTATTAGCAACTTGATCTAAAACAGTTTCACCACCAACTGCACCAAAACAAAATATTTCATCCAAGGCATCATTATATTCTCTAGCATCAACCGATATCTTCAAATCATCACTAAACCTCTCACAAAGATGCTCAACAGCAACTGTATTGTTATCTGAACTCATCGAGTCACTAAAAAAGATCCTTATTAACTTTGTTTGACCTACAAAGAACCTCTTTAATCACCAATTAACTCTATCAATTGAACTCCTTGATGTATGGTAAGTTACTGAAATACATCTAAGATTGCGCCCTTTGAAACTCGATATTATAAAACTAGATGAAAACTGTCATAAACAGGTCGAATCGTATTCAAGATAGAGATACAAGAAGCAAGATTTGTGTGTCTAATATAGTGTGCAATGGGTAGTAAAGAGTCAGAGGTTGAAAATGTATTTTCAACTGGTGCTTCACTGCTTCTACCAATGGTGGATGCCCCAAGTATAGGTATGTATTAGAAAATTAATCAACTGACATCTTTTAATAATATATTGATTTTAATACTAACTTTATGAATACATTACATGTATTGATGGTTATAGTACAAGCCCATCAAAAGGATGAACAAGTCCAGTCAGTGCTTGTGGATAAATTGGAGGATGTTTTAAAGAATTATGTGGGCCAATTATTTGTTAATTTACATACTAATGATATATCACTTGCTGTGAAGGTATTATATTTATGTGTTACTACTCTACGAGGGAAGAAAACATTAGGTGAGGAATATACTGATTTGGTTTATGTGAGTAGAAATGGAAGAAAATTGCTTCCTAGATACAAGAAATTACTTTTTATAGTATCATACATTTTGGGACCCTATATTATATCAAAATTAAGTAAAAAATGTGTTACTTATTATCATAAATATATTAAGAATGATAGTAATGAGTTAAATATAGATAAAAACTATGATAATTTAAATTATAAAAATATTTTACAAAAAATTACAAGTTTACATCTTATTCAATTTTATTTGAAAGGTGCATATTATGATTTATCTAAAAGAATCCTTGGAATGAGATACGCTGTGGGACATAGGGTAAGTCAACAGGAGCAAGAGTTTAGAGATGAAAGTTCAAAAGCTTATAAGATACTGGGATACATCTTGCTGATACAGAATATGTCAAGCAGCATATCAACTGTATTAAAATGGACTAGTAAGCTATATCCAAGTTTGAATTCTAACGATAAGGAAGCTGGAAAAGAAAATGAAGCTCCAGGAACAATCACAGGTGTACCAGATCAAAAGAATCTTCATCATACCAATCTATCTGACGAAAAAATATTCCCATTTATCCCATCTGAATCAAGAAATTGTATACTGTGCTTAACTGATATGACAGATCCAAGTTCTGCCCCATGCGGACATATATTCTGCTGGGATTGTTTAATCAATTGGTGTAAAGAAAGACCAGAATGTCCATTATGTAGACAAAAGTCTGAGGAACAACAAATATTAATGATTAGATAATAAATAATTAAAAATATATTCTATAAATTTTATAATATGAGCATCTTCTTATTCCATATTTAAATACCAATATGAAATAATAGTTGTTTTTGTTTGCCCTTTTTCTTACCATTACCACTATCTATTATTAAGCTTTCCAAATCATCAGTTGTACTATTAACAGTTGGTTTTGGATCTTTACCCCATTTCTTAGGATCTGGGAACTCTGTTTTGTGAACAGGAGGAATGTATACACGAGGTTTTGGTGTCGGTAGACTTTCTAAATTCATTGAAGACAATTTATCCTTACCTTTAGAAACTGATTTTGATGAGCTTACACTAGATAAACTGGACAGAGAGGTTGTAGATGATGAGTTATTACCATTCTTGGAAATATTTGTCTTGTTCAAGTATGTTGGAGAATAATTAACAGTATTTTCAACAGGGGCAGTTCTGACTACTTTCTTGATAGTAGTAGTCTTCTTAGTTAAAGCATTGTATGGAGTAACTTTCTTTTGAGAACTAAACACATCATAAGAGGCTGGCTTTAATTGCAAAGTTGGTAAATTAGAAGTATTGACATTCCTACCACTACCTGCAGTAACTGTTGAACCATTAGCATTTTTCCAAATACCGCTACCAGATGATAGTTGCACATCACTATTTAATCTTGGCAAAGAATTTCTAGCAATTCTTTGTTCTTCTGCTTCATATATTATATTTAATTCTTTAGCTTTATTAGATCTTGCCGAGTAAGTGTCAGCTAAATTATGAATTAATAGGTAGACATTAGCTTCACTGGATGTAAATAAAGATTTGTATGATGACAATAAATCTTTAGCACTGATTTGATTATTATCATACTGCTCATTAAGAGATGTAAAAATTTCAAATGATTCATTGGAATTATTCAAATAGTGTTTAGCTCTTTCATCTAACCTCAAACGTTTAACTTCTAATGAATCCTCTTGTATTAATGAGTTATTACTATTATTTGGATTATTATTAACGTTTCTATCTCTAATTACTCTGGAAGGAGTTGGAATGAATGTTGATAATTCAGATTGGAATAATTTTGGTTTACCTTTAATTATGCTACCATGTTCTTGTAAAATATGCGCTTGTAATTCGAATTCATCACCGAATACAACAAATTTGTTATCTAGACATGATTGAATATTACAAATAAAATGAGAGTTTCTAAAATGTTCAAATAATTGGTCATAATCTCTAAAATATTGTGGAGAACCAGGTTGTAATTTATCACAAATATGACATCTTTCATGATGGTTTCTCATATGCATATATAATTCATCATCAGAATAAAATCTTTTTTCATGGCAGAAAGCACACATTGGATGTCCATTAAAACCTTCAGAATCACCTTTAGATTGATGGTTACGTAATTGATTTGGTGTAAATAACTTCAATTCAGATAAAAAGGCATGTTTATTGGAAGAACAAATCATACATAGTGTCTTCCCATGATAATGTTTCAAATGATCATTTAATTTCTTATAACTTCCCCAATCTTTTGATTTTTCAGATTGTTCAGTAGCATCAGGTTTTAGTTTACAAATTGGACATTTAAATTTTAATAGATCTAAAGTTAATGATTCAATTTCTTCATTGGCAAAAGCAATATCGAATTTTTCATTAATTGAATAAGCACCTTCTTTACCAACATAATCAGTATCGATATCATTAGTAAACTGTAATGTATCATTTTCAGTTCTACAAATCAAACATGTTTTCTTTTCATATAATGCACGTTGTCTAAAAGCACATTTATAACAAGTTTTGTGATTACATGGAGTCAAGGCAACAAAATTCAACTTTTCTGCACAAATTAAACATGTCTCTTCATCGTCATCCTCTTCTTCACCACCATTTTCACTATTTTGAAACCATGTCTTTAATTTTTTATCATTACCATTAGAACTATCACCAGTTTTAGGTTGAGTTTGAGGGCCTTGTAGCTTACGGAATTGGTTCTTTCTTCTACCACGGATATTATTGCTTTTAGCAGTCTCACTCATGACTTTAGTGTATGCTTCGATCCCTCCAGAGGCTAACATACAATGCAAAACAACCAAAGAAACGTATTACAAATGTATATTTCTTTAATATTTCATATTTAAATTTCACGATGCTTTAAAAAAATTTTCAATGAGTTGCAGTATAATTGTACTTAAAAATGTACTAAAACAGTAGCAATGAGCATGTTTACTTTGTCTTAGCATAATTTGAGGTCTATTATATCAATGTGTAATATATCTTGTTCTAATCCACCGAGTTTCAGGCAAGTTGAAGCTTCTCTGAGAGGTTAATTACCATCAATCGTTTTTTTGTTCAATTGTATCTTGCAAGGTTATACCAAGTGATCATCTGAATCTACATCTATGGTGGTCAAGCACGATATGCAGCACCATACAGTTATGTGCCTATGAATGTACCTGTTACGCATTCTCTTCTTTAGATGGCTAATTTGAAAGATGATAGTAATTATCAGCACTTGGTTCATAAATTGTCCATTATAGCAGAAGCACTGAACCAAATTTTAAATAAATTTCAATAGTTTGAGCAACTCAACTATCTAATTTAACATGATATTATTTAGAAGTGTGTCAGCTTAATACTTGATATCATTAATTGGGAATATATATCACAGATACAGACCCTCATTCAGCACGAGGTTTTAAATTTAGTAAGAATCATTGAATTAAAGGCTTAATGAGTGATTTCAATTGCACTATTTTAAAGAGTTTATTGTGTTATAAGTGGATACTCTGCTGAATTACAACTCAGTGTGAACGATTAGGAGGTTAATAGGGTGGTCAATATGTCATATTTCCAAGAAGAGAATCATTTTGAAGATGAAAGTGCTGATGAAACTGGTAGATATAGAGATTCTCCTGAATTCGATGATTTAAAAGATAGTATTATCTCACAATTATTTGAAATTAATGGCCAAATAAGTACTTTACAACAGTTTATTTCTACACTAAATAATTTTCTGCAGAAGAAAACTGATATGAATGCTAAAGTCATTGATAATATTGATAAAAAATCCATTGCAAATATTACTAAAATTGGTATCTTAGTTAAGAAAATTAATAAAGAAGTGGTAAAATTAGATAAAATTGAGGCTAATGAGTTGAATCAGTTGCAAATAATTGCAAGAGAGAAACTAACAAGAGATTTACGTTACTCTTTACAAGAATTTCAAAATACTCAAAAGCAATATGCAACTATTATAAAATCGATTAATGAAACAGCAAAAAATAATTTAGAACAACAAAATACAACTGCTTTGCTTCAGGAAGAGGAAAACACAAAAGTGACATCAAATGTTCCTTCTAAGAAAAATATTGTCATTCAAAGAGAGGCAATTAATAATGAAGAATTTGCATACCAACAAGGTTTGATACGACAAAGAGATGAAGAAATATTAAACATCGAAAGAGGTATATCAGAATTGAATGAAGTTTTTGCAGATCTAGGTAATGTTATCCAGGAACAAGGTTTTCTTGTAGATAATATTGAATCTAATATATATTCAACTGTGGATAATACAGCAATGGCTTCAAGAGAATTGAATAAAGCACTTAGATATCAAAAACAATCAGGTAAATGGTGTCTCTACCTACTAATGATACTCTTAGGCATGCTATTTATTATGATGTTAACAGTTCTTATCTAATATATATGATGATTACATAGTCAAATATTTTAAAAAATAACACTTATGCATGATAAGACCATACATTTACATGACCGTCATCACCACCAGTGACTAACATAGTTTCACCACTATTAACCTTTATCCATTTGACGACATTCACTTCAGATATATTATGACTTAATTCATGTTTTGCTATAATTTGCCATTGGCCTTCAGCATCTTCTTTATAAATTGCTAAGACACCATCAGAACCTGAACTGGCAATTAAACCATCTTCATTCCAAGATACACTGTAAACAGCATGAGAATGTACTTGTGGTAATGTAGATTCACAAATCCATTGTTCTTCATCATCCTCATCGATATCAACATATTTCCAAATCTTAACGACAGTATCATCACTACCACTGCATAATCTTATATGATCATCACCTTCTTTCTTTTCAAAATCAGAACACCAAACGGTACCCTCATGACCATTCAATAACGCTGCACATTCCCAATCATCATCGTATTCTTTCCAAATTCGAATGGTATCATCATAAGAACTTGATGCTAGGATATTTTTAAAGGGATGCCATATTACATGCTTGATATCTTGAGAATGTTCTTGCAAAACACTAATACATTCGTATTCTTCACCTGCTTCATCAGTTTCCCAAATCCACACACTTTTATCTCTTGAGCAACTTGCTAAAAAATAACCGTCTTGAGACCAAGCTACACTTTTGACTTCATTTTCATGACCTTCAATGATTGCCAATAATTCCATAGAAAATTTAGAAGCATAGCTCTCATTGTCATCTCCTTCTTCACCATTATCTTCTTTTGCCCAAATTGAAACTGTAGAATCAAATGAACCAGCAGCTAAAATATTTGAATGAGGTCTCCATGCAACTGACCTCACAGTCTTCTTATGTGTAGTATCATCCAGCTCATCAAGCAATCTTCCCTCATCGCTAACTTCTTTGTTGCTCTCAATGTCACCTATTCTAACGATCTTAATTCGACGATCTGTAGAGGCTGTAGCTAGTAATCCATTAGCATAATCAATGCTCCAAATTTTATCATTATGCAGCTTAAAAGTCTTCTCTAACCTCAAAGACATATCAAATATATATATATGTAATCACTGTACGTATATGTATACCTTCTCTATATGTGTAATACCTTGTCAAATCATTAGATAAATCCATCATCGAGTACTTAAATATGCAATATTTCAAAAGTTTTTCACCTTTAAGATGACTAAAGCTATTGAATTTTGAAAACTGCATTAATAAGAGAAGAACACAGAAATTTATTTAAATAAAAGTATAGAAAGGCCAATTGTTGCGAACCTTTATGTTTCTGAAGTCTGGAATTTCAAGAGGTCTTGCCACCAAAGTTGGTAATGTTGGCTCCAAGACTTTTCCAATGGCTAAATTGTCCATGACAATTGGTGGAATAGCCATTAGTGGATTATGCTATTATAGTTATTCAAAATTTTATCAAGAGGAGAGTTATGAGCTATCTAAGGATAAGTTTGTAAGTTACCGTATATCTTATAAGAAAGATATTGATTCTGATCATTTTTTAATGGAATTGACACCTAAAGTCAAACAAAAGGTCAATCTATGGTCAGTATTAGGATCTGAAAAATTATGGTCAGTCGAAGTTAAACAACCTGATATTATGGTAGTTAGGAGTTATACACCATTACCATTAGAATATTACGATGATACAGACTCACTTTCGGTTTTCCAAGATGGTTATAATGCAGATGGGAAACTATTTTTCTATATAAAACAATATTCTCAAGGTGAAGTTGCTAGATGGTTACACAATAAGAATGAAGGTGATCTAGTAGAACTACGAGGACCGTTTATAGAATATGAGCTACCCCATAACAATGAAGAATTCAAAAGAGACCGTAACTGTTTATATACGAAGGAAATAACAAAAACTGATGACACTAAACGTTTAGAGAGCTCTTTAAAATCCAAACCATATGATATCTCCATGTACACAGCAGGAACAGGGATTGTGCCAGCTTTACAATTACTTCTCACAGAGTCACCTTTTAAAGGTAAAATTCAGTTGTTTTATTCATGTACAGATTATAAACAGTTAGGTCCATTGAAGAAGTTCTTAGCCATTTTGGAGGAAAATAACAGACTTGAAATTAATTTATTTGAATCGAATAATGGTACTAGTATAAAGAAGAATCATGATTTAATAAAAGATAAAATTCCTAAACCTACACTGTTAAATGAAATAGCATCTTCTAATAAAACTTCAAATAATGAGCTAAAATCAGTATTATCGCTGGTGTGTGGACCTGATGATTATATCACAACTATTTCAGGTGAGAAATATGGCCCAGCACAAGGACCAATTGACGGCCTATTAAAGGAGAAAGGATGGTCGAGTGATAATGTATTTAAATTACCATAAATACGTTCAAAGCGTATCTAACTATATATGTAAATATTCAAGTAAATATCAAATTTAATCCCTAGAAACCAGTTATTTCTAGTTCAAAATTTGAGATCAATACACATATAAAACTCAAAATATTCCAATTGCCATTCAAAAGCAATCAGACAGGGTTAAACCATTGATAATGACAGTTTAATGCTGAAATCAGTGACATTACACTACTAACTTAAGCATCGCGAATATCAAAAACCGTTGTTTGGCATCTTAAAGATATTGATTAAAGCTGCATTTAGAATCTTAAGGTTAAAACCTACTCAATTGGAAGTAGCTTGTCAGCTACGTATACTTGAAGATATGTTATTGAAGAGGAGTGTAGGTTTAAACAGAGTAGTAAGGAGATGGTCAAGTACTATTCAAAATGTGGACTATAAATTGCATTCTCAGGATATCCCTAGAAATGCTAAAATATTTAGTATGATTCAACCTACAGGTAAATTCCATTTAGGTAACTATCTAGGTGCTACTAGAGTGTGGAAAGACTTGTGTGATAATAAACAAGATGACCAAACGCTTATATTTGGTGTTGCAGACTTACATGCAATCACATTACCAAAAGCTGATGCTGAAAATTTTAGACAATGTCGTACTGAAGCTATCGCCAGTATATTGTCTGTAGGGGTTGATCCTTCTAAATCGATTGTGATGCATCAGTCTAGAATACCTCAACATACCCAGTTACATTGGATCCTATCAACTTTTGCTTCTATGGGATATTTGAATAGAATGACTCAGTGGAAATCAAAATCACATATCAAAGCATTAGAAGCAACGCAAGAAGAAATAGGTAAAGTTGGATTGGGTATATTTTCATATCCTGTTTTACAAGCAGCAGATATACTGTTATACCAAGCTACCCATGTACCAGTTGGTGATGATCAAACACAACATTTAGAATTGACAAGGAGTTTAGCTCAACAATTTAATAGTAGATACGGTGTTGATTTTTTTGCATTACCAACTACTGTACTGGCCCCAACAAAAAAGATCTTGAGTTTAAACTCACCAGAGAAGAAAATGTCTAAAAGTGATCCTAATCAACAAGGAGTTATATACCTTAATGACGAACCTGAAATAATTAAAAATAAAATCGCCAAGGCTCTGACAGATTCTATTTCTGATAGATTCTACTTCGATCCAGTTAATAGACCAGGTGTTTCAAATCTCATTAATATTATTAGTGGAATTCAAAGAAAACCTATTGAAGAAGTAGAAAAGGATATATCGATATTTAAAAATTACAGAGATCTCAAGAATTATGTAAGTGAAATAATTATTGAGGAATTGAAATCTCCTAGAGAAAATTTTAAAAAGTTTATGCAAGACCCAGGTTACCTTGAAACTGTTGTTTCTGAAGGTAGTGATAAAGCTAATTTAATTGCTGAAAAAAACATCAAGGAAATTATGAAAACCATGGGTTTTTAACTGCTTTTACTAATGAGATCTTGATAATTTTAAAAATTTGTAAATAGTTTACCATAAAAATTGAATTCTTAATCGATGATCAATAATATTACATATAAATATATACACATTTGAATATAATTAATTTTTAATTATCATTATAGGGTTGTATCAACCAACCCAACTGCAGATGCATAATTGGTTGTGACTCTTTGAACATGTCTTATATCAGCACATGCTACTAATACATCTTTCAATAAATCTTTTCTTGATGTTCCAGCTAATTTAGAAGTTTCAAAATCACCATTATTGTATAACCATTGTAGAACATCATTTAAACGGTCGATGTAACTCAATTCACTTAATCTTATACAATAAACAATCAATAGTTTTTTGAATTCAGTAACTTCTTCTAACTTCAATGTCACTAAAATTCTATTTTCTAAGTGTGATAAAGTAACAACTTCTTCAATATTTTCAAAACCTTCTTTCATTAAAATTGTTCTTGCAAATCTTTGTAAGTTCTTGATACGTCCTTTTCTGTTCAGTTCATCATTCGTCTTACATTCAATGAAATTAATAATACTTTTTTTATCATTTTTAATAATATTCATTAGTTCATTTGCACCAGAATTGTTGGTTTTATCAGATGATGCAGTATCACCGAAATCATTTAGACTAACTGTGTTTGTCATGTCCCAGTATTGAGAACCATATGCCCACCAACCATCACTAATCAATAACCAAGTTTCCATATCTTTATCGAACATATAACCATCACCATTGCTTAGTGTTACCAAAGGAATACCTTTTTCGGTCAGTGAACACATAGTAATATTTTCTGCTCTTGTTAAAATATCATCTGAATAACGTAAAGATGGATTCAAAAGTGGGTACACATTATTAACAGGAAAGCTTAATTTTCTAGCTTCAATATCCCAACAATAAAATTCACCTAAAGATGTAACACATAATAAGTATTTACCACATGCTTCCATAAAACTACATGGAACACCTAAAATGATTGGTGGTAATATTCTTTTGCCTGCATCAGAATATACATATATAGTACCATCCTCTGTTGCGCAAGACCAAAAGAAATCACCGGCAGAGCAAATGGTTACAAATTTCGGAATAAAATCTTTAAACAATAACTTGCTTTGTTCCATGATAGTGGTTGTTAATGAAATGATGGTAGGTTTCTGTTCATTACCAGAGCCATTTTTAATATCTAAAGATAGATTTTTATTGCTAGATGGCGAATACTTGAAAGATAATCTAATTTTTGGAGTTGCTAATCTTATTCTAGAGAAAGACGCATTTGGTAATAGTAAACTAGTATCCAGAAAATCCATTGGCTCTAGTTCTTTCTTTTGCTTTTTATTGATTATTTCTCCATTGGCATCTTCTTTTGGTTTTCTTTTTAAATCTTTTGGAACATTATAAGATGGTGCATTGAACTCCATGACAGTACTTTGAGAAGAAGTAACTGATTGAGTTGTGGCTTTTTTCTTCGTTTTCTTTTTCACTTCGATGTTCTTGACAGTTTCTTGTATGTTACTTGCAGTTGAACTTATAAGAATGGAAGAATTTTCCTCAGATTTAATTACAGGTTTAATTTCTTCAACTTTAGTTTCCACAAGTTCAGGTAATTCTTTATTTTGTTTTTGTAATAATTCAACTTCTGATTCAGGTAATACTTCACCTAAATCAGTTGCTTGGAATACAAAATTATATAATACATTATCGTTAGAGATTGCAAATAATGTCAACCCATCATCTGACCAAGCCATATCATTTATAGGTGTCTCCGATAATTTAATAGCATTAAACAATGGTTTCACACGTTTAGTATTCCAAATTATAATTGAACCTTCCAATGAACCAGACGTAGCTAATAAATTATATTGAGTTCTTGTATTTCTTTTAAGATTTAATTTATCATAAACTTTTGGTGAAAATTTTAAAACTTTACTTTTAATATATGGTGGAGTTACTAATGTAGAAGAAATTTTATAATTTTCATTTCTATCTAATAATAAGGTTGAATTAGTAACAGTTGATGTTGCACCTTTTATGGAATTTAATATTGGAAGTTGATTACCCTGTGGTGACATAGAAATTTTATAATTTAATGGGAACAATTGAAGATATTGTGGCAATTTAGTTAACAATTTATTTGTACCTTTTTCATTGATTTGATAAACTAATATTGATCTATTCAAACACAACACTGTAAATGTTTTACCAGTAGGGTCAATGATACCAGTAATAGGCTTCACAGCATTTTCTAGTTGAATTTCTGATAATTTTTCAAAAGTATTTGAATTAAATAAAATAATCTTGTTCTTATTGTTAACAATAACAAATATTACATTTAATTTTGAATCATATTTTAAATCAGTAATGATTTCATTCCCTGTAGATTTATAAATAGTGTCATATTTTGGTTTATTTGATTCTTTGCAAACTGTTTGCCAATTCTTATAACATATAATCAATGAATCTGTACCAATAAATAAATTATCTTTATTACCCATGACAAATTTTAAATTTAATTCAGTTTCAGATGGAATTTTTTTCTTGGAATTCTTGTTAATGGTAATATCGACATCGAATTCAAAACTGGGACCTAAATCGGTAATCTTAATCTTATCAAATGCTGCATTAACTACTTCTGATTGTGACCATACCGACACGTGACAGTCGCTATTAACAATAATTAATTGAGAATCAATCGATTCTAAAGCATTAGCATTTCTTCTTTCAACACCCAATGGGCACTTCAATAACTTCATTGACGACCTACAGCCACAATCTGTGTCTACAAATACTCTATGTAACCACTACTAACTACAAACAAACTCACCAATTACAGTTATAATTAATTGTTTTAAAGTTTAAAATATGGAACTTTTTCCAAAATAATTTTTCAATTTTGATATTTTTCTAAAAAATCTTTCAAATAAGTTCAAAATCCTCTTATAATTGAGTTAAAGAGATACAATATTACTGCAGATAAAGGATCAATCCCTTCAGAAGTTTTATTAAAGAGGAGTTACAATATGGGAGACGAAATAGTTGACGTTGAAATGAAAAATATTGATGAAGAAGAAGATAATAATTTAGAAAATGAAACAGATTCATCAGAATATGTTGAAATGTGGATTGATTTATTTTTAGGTAGAAAAGGTCATGAATATTTTTGTGATGTTGATCCTGATTATATCACTGATAGATTCAACTTGATGAATTTACAAAAAACTGTTACGAAATTTACACAAGTTATTCAATATATAGTTGATGAATTAGATGAAAGTGTACTTGAATCAATGACACATAGTAAATTAGAACATTTAGAATCAGAGGCACGTAAAGTGTACGGTTTGATCCATGCCAGATATATCATTACTATCAAAGGTCTACAAACTATGTTAGAAAAATATAAAGATGCGGATTTTGGTAGATGTCCAAGAGTTCACTGTAATTTTCAACCGTTATTACCAATGGGGTTATATGATGTTCCAGGCATGGACAGTGTGAAACTGTATTGTCCATCATGTGAAGATCTGTACTTACCAAAATCTTCAAGACATAATACAATCGATGGTGCATATTTTGGCACAAGTTTTGCAGGTATGTTTTTACAAACATTCCCAGAAATGGTACCAAAACATTCCACTAAAAGGTACATTCCTAAAATTTTTGGATTCGAGTTACATAAACAAGCACAATTAGCTCGTTGGCAAGAATTACAAAGAACAAAATTAGAAAATCATTTAATTGAATTAAATGTAGATTTAACTAAAAATGGTGGTTATAAAAAGTAAATGTAAGACAAATGAAAAAAATAATTCAGTTTCCTGAAACTTCAATGCATACATAAAGAGAACAATAGCATCAATTGACAACAGGTTAACCAATGAATGAAACAATATATTTTATAGTATATATTTGTAACATATAGATAATTCATACTATGTATTTTAACCAACTGAAAACTTAAACTATCATATCCCATTAACTTTATATACACCAGAACCTCAAAACAGCACTGAGCTGTGCCATTGGTCATTTACACCCAGGTACACCGTTCAATAGATCGAATTAGGTGCAGATTGTTCATTGTTACAGCAATTTGCAGAGCCTAAAGGCGACAAACAGGAAAATGAGCTTGCGATGGGCAAAGTACAGAGTCAATGGATAGATGATTGCAAAGGTTCAAGTAGTCTAACTTGTATATAAGCCAGTTGTAATTTGTAGTGGATTGTGTGCTCTGCTGTTGGGTTTTTGGAAGATTAAAGTGTGAATCCAGTGCGGTAAATTGGTTAAATCAAGGGTTTTAAAGATGAAGGAAGCCCTATTTATTGTGGAAGGAATGACTTGTGGTGCTTGCAGTTCTGCCATCACTGAGGCTGTTGAGAGTTTGGAAGGTGTTTCCAGTTGTTCTGTTTCTTTGGTTACCAATGAATGTTTTGTGAAATACAGTATTGGTGAAACATCAGCCATTGTGGAGTGCATTGAAGATTGTGGGTTTGATTGTACATTGATCAGTGATAGGGAAATTATAGAGACTATGAAAAGTTTACTTCGTGTTTCAGGAATGACTTCTAGTAATTCATGTGATGTGATTACTGATGCAGTTGCAGGTATAGATGGTATAACGCAAGTTGATGTGTCTTTTGAAATTGGAGAATGTTTAGTCATTTTTGATTCCTACAAGACAAATATTGAATCAGTTAAGGGAACTATTGAGAATTGTGGATTTAAGGTGGATATTGTTTCTCTTATTAATATGAACAATGAATCATTGAATTCAAATGATAATGAAAGATTTAAAGTTACAAAATTTAAAATAGTGAAAAGTGGAAATTATGATCAAATTACTACACCATCTACATTAGAAAGTTTTTTCAATGACAGAAATAGTAATGGTCAATTAATTCATTTTGAAGAGTCGAGTCTATCTGGTTGGATTATAGAAATCGAATATTTAGAAACAACTAAAGGTGTGCGTAGTGTAGTAAGAGATTTAGAAGATTTTGGATTAGATGTCACTATTGATCCAGATTATGATAATTCTGCTCAATTAAAATTACTATCAAAGGCCAAAGAAATAGAATTCTGGCTTTCTACTTTTACAAAATCTTCAATCCTTGCATTTATTACAATGTCACTATATCTATTTTTACCAGAAATGTTCCCAAATTTAATTAAGAAACAAGTATTCCCTTACCGACAAGCTATCCCTAAAGGTTTATATTTTCGTGATCTTTTTGGTTTAATTATCACGTCATATGTTCAGTTTGGTATTGGCTCTTATTTCTATAATTCTGCTTGGTCTTCTTATAAACATGGTTCAGGTACAATGGATACTTTGGTTTGTGTTTCCACCACATGTGCTTATTTTTTTTCAATTTATTCGATGCTATATAATATTGTTGACCCACAATCTCGTGATAAACTCCCAAACGTTATCTTTACTACTTCAAGTATACTTATTGCATTTATTTCACTGGGGAAACTATTAGAAAATAAAGCTAAATCTAAAACTTCTAATGCTTTATCAAAATTAATATCGTTAACACCAGATACATGCACTATTATGTCAGGTAATAATGAAAACTCTTTTTTAGATATTCCAATTAATGCTTTGCAACCTAATGATATTGTTGAAGTTAAAGTTGGTGCAAAAATTCCCGCAGATGGTGTCATTACTGAAGGTGAAACTGAAATTGACGAATCATTGATGACTGGTGAATCGAGATTGATTGCAAAGAGAGTGGGAGATTCTGTCATTGGTGGTACAATTAATAATACAGGTTATTTTCTTTTCAAAACTACCAATGTCGGTAAAGATACAAAACTATCAAATATTATTAAAACTATGAAAGAAGCTCAATTGACAAAGGCTCCAATTCAAAGATATGCTGATTATTTAGCATCTATTTTTGTTCCAATTATTTTAAGTTTGGCTTTAATAACTTTCGTATTTTGGGGTATTTTATGTACAACTATTGATAAATTACCAAATATATTTACAGACGGCACTCATGATAAATTTTTTATCTGTTTACAAACTGCTATTTCAGTGGTGGTAGTTGCATGCCCCTGTGCATTAGGTTTAGCCGCCCCTACTGCTATCATGGTTGGTACAGGTGTTGGTGCTCAAAATGGTGTTCTTATCAAAGGTGGTGATAAACTTGAATCGTTCAATGAAATTCGTACTTTCATCTTTGATAAGACAGGTACTCTAACTACAGGTTGTATGTCAGTAAAAGATTTCATTCCACAATCTGATAATATTTTATCCAGTGAGCAATTAATTGGAATAAAAATAGCTACAGCAACCAATGAACATCCAGTTGCTAAAGCAATAAGGAGTTTTGTTGAAGAACAATTAGGTGATCAAGAAAACTCATTCAGAACAGAAATGTTGGATAATAAAGTAGTTATCGGTAAAGGTTTTAAGTGCACATGTTCAGTAAATGATGAAGTATTTAAAATTATAATTGGTAATTACCATTTAATGCCAGATTACTGGAAGACTTCATTTGAAAGATCGAATGATGAAAATACAGTTTCATATATTTCTATCAATGAAAAAGTTCTTGGTAAATTTGAACTTGAAGATGATATCAGAAGTGATTCCTTTGAAACTATTCAATATTTGAAAAATCATGGTAATAAATGTTATATGGTCACCGGTGACACACATAATACCGCATTAAAAGTTGCAAATGAAGTTGGTTTAGACTTTAATAATATTTATAGTGAAGTTACACCTGAAGGTAAATGCCAACTTGTTGAACAAATAAGAAACGAGACAGCTGAAAAGGTAGCATTCATTGGCGATGGTATCAATGATTCACCTGCCTTAATCCTAAGTGATTTAGGTATTGCAATTTCAACAGGTACAGATATAGCCATTGAAGCAGCAGATATCGTTATACTGAGTGAAAATGATCCAAAATTATCAAGTTTGAAAAGACTAGTTTATGCAATGGATATATCTAGATCAACTTTCAACCGTATAAAATTGAATTTATTTTGGGCATTATTCTATAACACTTTTATGATTCCAGTTGCTATGGGTGTTTTAATTCCATGGGGGATTACATTGCATCCAATGGCAGCCGCATTAGCAATGGCATTGAGTTCCGTAAGTGTCGTCTTAAGCTCATTAGCATTAAACCGTTGGAAACCAATCAACTTATCCAATGATATCAATAATCCAACCCACTTCAACAGACCATCAACAACAAGTTCATGGTTAAAACCTTTCCATTTTACAAAATCAGTTTCAAATCCATCAGATTTAGAAATGCAAGCTAATTTAATGACTCATGCTTCAAGTAGCAACTCTGATCAAACTCTTAATAACTAATATCGTTTAATATATTCTATCTAGCTTGTTTATACATGTAATATCTATTGATTCATGGTTTTAATAGCTTACAACACAGGCTTTTACCCTGAACAGAAACCCTTTAAAGGCTCGCCTTACTTGACATTGCTAACTCATCGAATCCTCTTTATTACTAAAAGGATTGAGTTTAAATACTAAAATAATAGCTGGAACTCTTGGTATTCTTAACTAAAGTAATTGGATTCAATTAATTTATTGTTCAGTCAGTGGCAAATAGTGTATGCTATTACGTCAAATTAGAAAAATGCATGTTAAACCTATTAAAATGAGATGGTTAACTGGTGGAGTTAACTACAGTTATTTAGTTTCCACTCAAGATAAAAGTCATTCTTGGTTAATTGATCCTGCTGAGCCATTAGAAGTATTGGATATTTTGAATGAAGATGAATTGAAAAGTATTGATGCTGTTGTTAATACACATCATCATTATGATCATTCTGGTGGTAATGTTGCAATTACTACAAGTTTGAAAAAATATGGTAAAAGGTTCAAAGTTATTGCTGGTTCAGATGCATCATTTGGTGTCACTAATATACCTCAGCATATGCAAGTGTTCCAATTAGGGAATTTGCATATTACTTGTATTAGAACACCATGCCATACAGTTGATTCGATTTGTTATTACGTTAAGGACCCTGAAACTAACGAACAATGTGTATTTACTGGTGACACTTTGTTTGTTGGAGGATGTGGTAGATTTTTCGAAGGTACAGGTTCTGAAATGGATGTTGCTTTAAATTACAGATTATTAGAAGGTGTTGGTGAAGCTAATTGGGGGAGTACAAGAGTTTATCCTGGACATGAATACACTATGAATAATGTTCAATTTATTCGTAGTAAAATCTACAAAAATGTAGGTGATAACATTGAGTTCGATAAATTAGAAAAATATGCCAGTAATCATGAAATGACTACAGGTGTCTTCACATTACATGATGAGTTACAGTACAATCCATTTATGAAATTAAATGATCCATTTGTTAGAGAAGCAGTAAATGATAAAAATAAATTGTTATCAGGAGATAAAGTAATGGACAGTTTAAGAAAATTGAAAAACTCAATGTAGATTCATCAATAGCTTAAATTTTACTAATCTATATCTATATATATATACTAATCTATATCTATATATATATATAACTTGGAATGCCAAGGCAAACCATTGCATACCTATTTCAAGTTTTCCATAAGTGGTATATATCTATATATAAAATCTATCAATATATGACTAATGATTTCAGAGTAAAAGACACAATTATCTAAACAAAACCTTTATAAACCCATTCATGTATAAATATATAACTTTAATGCTCAATGTTTGTAATTTGGGTTTAAAACTTGTTTAATCACCATAGTTAATGAACTGTCAACATTGAAATTAAACCGTTAAGGAGAAGCGAAAATGGAATAAATCAAACAATGATTACGATTTCAGTGATCTATTTATTGAAAGTTTAATTTAAGTGGTCTTTAGTATAAATAAGCAGTGTATACTTATTATTTCTGTTTGCGTTACAATTACTATTGTTAGATAAGTAAAGTATAGGTGAAGAAATCATGTCAGAAGAGTTGAAACCGGTTGATAATCCTATTGAAGATATCAAAGATGTCAAAGATGTCAAAACCACAGAAGACGTAGAAGATGTACCTCTGGATGATGATAAGGAAGATAAAGTTGAAGCTGACAAAATGGCTGATGTAGTTGAAGAAGTTGAGGAAGAATCCAAGGAAAAGAAAGCAGAAGATGATGAAGAATTGCCACCATTGCCAACTAGAAAATCAACACAAGAATCTTTACCTAAGGAGAACCCAATTTTAAAAGAACTAACTGAAGCTTTCCCAAGTGTGGAAGAAAAGTATATTAAAGCTATCATTATTGCCTCTAGAGGTGTTATGGAATTATCATTCAATGCTTTGTTGTTTTTAACTGATCCAGAGCATTCTGACATTGAAATTCCATATGCTCCAATTAAAGAATCAATTCGTTCTAGAAATGGATCTTATCCAATGAAGAAGGGATCTATGACCCAATTGGAACAAGACGAATTACTTGCTCGTCAATTGGATGAAAGATATAACAAGTCTGCTGCTGGCCGTAATTATGGTCGTGGTGAACGTAGAGCTCAACAACAAAGAATGAATGATCGTGAAAGAAGAAGAAAAAATCCTCTAACTGAATCAGAACGTCGTGAATTATATGATGAAGAACCAGATAGTTGGTCTCAATTTGTTGATAAAGATTTACCAGAATTTAGAGATATGGCTAATCGTCAAATTCAAGAAACTGCTACAAAATTAAATACATGGGTTAGTGGTTTAAAGAAAAGTTTTTCTAATAATAATGAAGATGGAAATGATAATAGTCAAGAAGAATATTATCAAAGACAACAACAATACAATGAAAAACGTATGCCAAATAGAGATAATCAACAAACAAGACCTAGATTTAATTCATTTGGTGCCAGAGCAGGTGAAGATTCTTTAGAAAGCCACGGTATCTCTCTACGTGTTGATGATGACGATGAAGATATTCCTCCACAATTACCAACAAGAACTAAGACTACAGATTCCAATGATTCTGAAAAGGTTAAACCAACTTCAAATACTGAAAAAATTGTAGCACAAACTACATATATTGATACACCAGAAGGAGCCAAGAAGAAATACCAAAATATTTCACCAGAGCCAATGTCAACTCCGACCAAGATTACCATGTCAACAAATCCAGACGATGATGATTTCTTAATCAACAGTGATGATGAGCTTTAAATAAGAATTAAAAAAGGAACTGGAAAGTATACCCTCTCCCCATCTCACCAACTAACATAAAACCAAGAATTTAATAATAGTTTTATACATACATATATATATAGTTTATATAATGCTGTTGAAAACACATATGCTACTTATTCAATTCAATTAAAACAACAATTTATACAGAAAACCCTACTTCATCATCACCAGCTTATTGAGATGTTTTTTTCCAAAATTTCAGTAATTGCGATTTTTTGCAAAAAATATTGAAATGTTTTTAGAATGAAAAAATATTGTCACATATGCTTACGAATGGTCATTATAATCGATTATATTTAAGTTAATATTGATTACTATAAGTTCTCATTGGCAATTTGAAGTTTACCGAAGTAACTAACCAATTTGTTTTTTGATTTGTAATTGTAATTAAGATTTTGGGAAAGTATTTCCAAAGAGTCGTTTCAATAGTGGAAATTTAGAACCAGGTCAATTCAATTCAATAAAACAATATACAAAGTGGTTCTTTTTCTTTTGAGTTAGTGGAGTATAAAGATATGCAGAATATTGTCACACAAGTTTCTCAAGGTGGTGAAGCACCTGGTAGACCTATTTTCGAAAATCAAGAGAGTTATTCAAATGGTAATAATCATGAACAAGATAACTCTTTGATCCATTTGAATATACAAGAATCTCATTATTATTTAACAAGAGATCAGTTGATGTCATTACCTGAATCATTATTATTATGTCTTTTCCCATCAGGTGTTTTCTTAGATAGAATGGGTCAAGTGATAACGAATTTAACACCAAATGATGAAGTTTATATTCAAGATTTTCCACCAAGTTGTTTCGAATATATAATGAATGCTTATTTGACAGCGTATAATGATTTAAATGATTATCCCGTCACTTCTACGTCAAACGGTTATCAATCAACCACAGAAGAAGATTTATTACATGAAAAACCAGTTATTATTGTCTTAAGAGAAGATCTTGATTATTATTGTGTTCCACAAGTAAATTTTGAATTTGCATTAGATTCTAAACAATCTCAACAGATTACAGAAGGTGATTTATTACATCATATAATGAGTGAAGTAAAGATAGCTGCAGGCAATTATCTTTCTTCTAAGACTTCAATTTTCCAAGGTTTATATTCTTCAAATAGAATTAAATCAGGAACTCAACAAAATGGTAATAATAATGATGATGAAAAAAAATTGGGTGCTGCAGAGCAACATTTAATGGGTATGTTATGTTCATCAGGTTTAAATAAAGATTCAGAATGGGGGGATAGATCACAAGAACGTGGTAAAACTGTTATTAGTTCATTATCATTATGTCGTATTGTTAATGAAACAACACAAGAATTTAGAAATAGCTATGATGTTGCTTTGAAAAAATGGGAAAAGGAAAATAATCCTGCAAATGATAAGAACATTGCTCCACCAAATATTTTCCAATTAATTCCAAAACCTGATTTAAATACAAAATTATTATTATTCTGGAGGAAGCCTGCACGTAAATGTTGGTGGGGGGAAGAAGATGTTGAACTTGATGTCAATGTGTATGGTAATTACATTAATGATAAACCAAATAAGAATAATGGTCAAAAAACTATTAAATTAATACTGCCAATTACAGAAGATGGATCAGAATTAAATAAAATTAAAATTCCAGTTAAATTACATATTCGTAGAGTATGGACTTTAGAATTAAGTTTAGTTGGTATCCAATGATAAAAATTACAATTACAATTACTAAATAAGCATTCACATAATTAAATTAAATTTATAAGCATTTTATATCACTTATATACCTGCATTTGTATCTTAATATACTAATTTATCATTATTTATTAATGTTTAATAGGAGCATCATCGTGTACGTTGCGAGATTAGAATTTAAACTATATGAAATTTAATGGAATTTGAATAAATTTAAATAATTTTAAGTTTAAAATGTATATATATGCAGTTGGAAACGGTTAATTAATTGTTTAATACAATCATTGTACTAGTAATATTGATAAGGAATCGAAGATGTCTGGTATGTTTAATGTTCCAGGTGGTATGCCACCCCAACCAAAATCTAAATTTCAAGAATTTAGAGAATCACCAATGTATACAATTTTAATTAATGGATCATTATTTATTGCAGGTGTTGCATTTATTCAATCACCATTAATGGAAATGTTATCACCAGAATTATAAATAGTCTTTACATATAAAATATAAACGCACTTGTATATACATTTATATTATATTAAATTAAGTTAATTTTTTAAAAAAATATTATTATTAATTATTAAATTAAGCTATTGTTTAAATAGAAATTATTAGGGTAGAAATTAAATTAAATAAATGAAGAACTAGATTCTATTTATTAAATGATGAAGGGGTAACTTAGCTGTCTTGTAAGACGATGTATAAAGCATATAACATACCTGGGAAAAAGATACAGATAGTTAAAACAATGTCAATAATACATTCTTTACCCCAGCCCTTGACTAAGAAAACGGAGATTGGTGGTAAAAATAAAGCTGTTTGCAAAAGAATAATTGTTAGTAAATAAGATTTCTAAATAAATTCACAAAAATAAAAAAAAAATTGTAGATATAAATCTTTTCAATCCAATGACATATAACATTGTTTACATACCTAAAATAATGTTGATGATCTTGGCAGCGTCCATTGGTGATACTGTTGTAATTCCTTTGTTAAAATATATATATAAGATGTAATAAATTAGTTTTGACACAAATACAATTTATATATATAAATAAACAAAAATACTGTGTTTTATTTGCAAGGAACTCCCTTCTTTATAAATGGAAGAAACTCGGAATGGATGAAAAAATCAAAAAATTTTCCCCTATCCGATCACGTGACGTTTAAAACACGTGATCAAACGTCATTGTCACTTGCAACGTGCTCCGTACCTTGTGATGATTGCTGTTTTTTTCAAAAAAAAAAAAAAAAAGGTGGCAATGACGGGGATGGAAATAAACTAAGGGGTAATGGAATTTCCAATATCCTTCCTGTAGTTCTTATTTCCATTCATTCTTTAGTTTTTTCCGTCCCGCGTTACTCAATGGAAATAAATAGTAATTCATGAGTTTTTATTTCCGCTCCTTTCTTTGGTTAATTCCCATTTCCGCCCCCATTAATGGAAGAGCGGAGCGGAGATAAAAAACCATTTTACTATTTGTGATTTCTAATTTCCGTTCAATGATTGGTTACAGTTTTTCTTTATCAAAGAGTCTCTCCGCCTTGCTTGACTTAAATTCTTCTATTGGGTTCGCTGTTGCATTTCTTATTATTATTAATTCATTATTATTATTATTATTATTATTAAAGGTTAGTTGGTATCAAAATTGAAAAATTATTACAAGAGATGAGATGCGATGGTTTAAGAATTATAAATTGTATATAAGAAATATAATTTTAATCTTGTTTTAAAACATAACTGGGTTTATTTTGCTTATGAAATATCTTAGTCATATAATATATACAAGTATACATATCTTCTTATTTCAATATGGAAGATTTGAATGAAAAAAAAAATGTCAACGTACAAGAAACTTTACAATTGAATGATTCAGATAATGCTTATTCTTTAGATAATTCAATTTCTAAATATGACGGTAATGCAGAATCATCTGCTGCTATGGATATAATTAATCATCGTACTCATACTCATAATGGTGGTGATGACACTGAAGAACAATTAGAACAATTAGAATTAAGTAGAGTTCCAACAGATTATAATAATACGGGTATTGAACCAATTGATAATGAAAAGCAAAATTTTGTACCACCAAGATATTCATTTTGGGATAATGAATTAAAAGAATTAAGAAAAATTATTTTTAAACATTTTTTCATAGTTATTGGGTTATTAGCATTCTTATGCTTTGGTATAATTACAATTTATTGGGGGGCATCTTATGATAGAAATAGATATTATCATAAAGTTAATTTTATTGCAATTATTCAAGATGAATTAGAATTGGGTCAATTAGCAAATAATTTATTGACTACAAAGGCAAATGGTTTATTAAAAGGTACTTGGCATATTTATAATCAAACTTCATTTATGGAAAAACATCATTTAACAAATGTTTCACAAATTGAAGATGAATTTATTCATTTAATTTATCATGAAGATTATTGGGTTGGATTTAATATGTTATCAAATGCAACAACTTCTTTACAAAATTCTTTATTAAATTCAAATAATCAAACTTTTAATTCAACAGATTATTTCACAGTTTTATACGAATCTGGTAGAGATCCAACTTCATTAAAGGCTAATATATTACCATTGGTACAAGCATTTGCATCAATTTACAATAATCAATATTTATCAACAATTTTACCTTCAATGTTATCAAATATTAATTCAACTATACCAAATGAAAAAATCATTGCTGCTTCAAATATGGATTTTAATTATGTTGATTATAGACCATTTGTTAATGCAGTTATTATGAGTCCTTTACAAGTTGGTGCTATTTATGTTTTAATTTTAACTGTCTCACAATTTGCTTTATGGGGGAAAATCCATGGTATGGTATCTCAAAAAGTTAAAATTCCACAATTAATTGCTTACAGAATTATTATTTCCATTGTTACATTGTTCTTTTTATCATTATTTTTCTGTACAGTTTCTGCTATCTACCAAGTCGATTTTACTGTATCATATGGTAAAGCAGGTTTTGTTGTTTATTGGATGTCAACATGGCTTATTATGATTGCTTTAGCTGGTGCTAATGAAAATGTCGTGGGTATAATTGTTGCTTATGGTACTGAATATTTAGCCTTTTGGTTAATTACATTCATTATTTTAAATATTTCAGTTTCATTTTTCCCATTAGCATTAAGCAGTAATTTCTACCGTTTTGGTTATGCTATGCCTGTTCATCAAGCTGTTGATATTTATAAAGTCATCTTTTTAGATTTATCAAGACATAAACTAGGTAGAAATTTTGGTGTTTTAGTAGCATGGATTGTATTAAATTATACTTTATTACCATTATTTATGAAGATTGCAGGTGCTAAAATGCAAAAAAATGCTAAAGAACAAATGGAAAGAGATCTTGTCATTGCTCGTGCTACAGGTAGAATTTAGTTTATAATTCAATCTCATAATTTAAAATCAAAGAAACATAATAATTCTTAACAGCAATATATAGTTGTAGATAATAATTGCATCATAATTTTTAATCTAATTAATTCATTAAATTTAATTTGGAAAAAATATTTCAATTATTAATAAAATATATATATATATATATATATGATTCTTTATTTATTTATTATTGTATATTTTGTTACAATGAAGTAACTCCATCAGGTTTCCAATTTAAGCCTAATCTTTGATAAACTTGCGCCTGGCAATGTGACCATATACTTGCTTTTTCTTCTTTGGTAATAATGACTTTACCATTTTTCATGTGAATGTTATTTGGAATATTATTATTATTAGTATCTTCATTATTATTATGCATGTTATTTAAATTTTTCATTAAAGTTTTTTTCAATAAGGAAGAAGATGAATTTGTTGATGTGTTATTACTATTATTTTGTGATAATTCATTTGAATGTATTGGAGCTAATGGTACAAAACTTGGTGGTGGCATATCAGGTTTTTTCAAATTAATTTGTGAATTATCTAAATTTGAAAATTGTCCCTGTTTCCATTTTTTGTATTCTGAACATCTTTGTTTAAAATCAAATCTACATTGAGCTTCCACTGCAACATTTAATAAATAATTTTCAATTATATTTCTCCATTCAGGTTTTGTTAAATTCATTACTAAATTTTTTTTATTATAACTCATCATTTCATGTCTTTTCCTTGCTGCACTAACTGTATATTTTGCAGAAGTTAACTTAAATTCATAATCTAAATTTGCTTCTAAATAAAGGTCAGAATTTACTAAAGTTTCAATTATAAAATCATCACTTGAATATAATGGTAATAATTGAAATTTAAAAGTTGGTAAAACTGAATATGTATTTTTTAAAGAATCATCTAAAATTATTTTTGGTAATTGATTCCCCCATTCTGGTCTCAAACTTTCAATAATTAATAAAGATCTAATATCATTTAATTCCCAATCCATTAATTCTCTTTTAGTAAAATTTGGTCTACCATTTTGTAATAAATTTGATGGATTTGCCATTAAAATTTCAGATTCATACATATCGAAAAAAGTATTTGGTAATGCATCTTCTAATGAAATTTCAGTAATCGACTTTTTCGAATTTTCATAGTGATGTGATTCAACAATACTTGAATCCAAAGTATATGGATGAGAAAAAATAGAAGATTGATTAGAAGACTCAGAATACAAGCTTCTATAATCATCAATAATGCTACCATTATCTTGTTGAAAACGTGGTTGTTGTTGCTGCTGTTGTTGTTGCTGTACATTTCGTAGTAACCTTTTCTTAATTGTATCTCTTGCCCTTTCAGAATATTCTGATGGAGCATTGACAATATTTGTTGGCAATGAATTAGTAATATTATTTATACTCATTGCATTAATATAATTATTTTCCCGTTTGCTATCCTGTAATAAATTATTACGGGAATAAAATTTATTCGTCATTTTAACGTATCTTACGTTTTTTACCTTTAATTAGTAAAAAATAAAAATAAAATGAATTTCAATAATCGCTCACAATAGCAAGAAAAGTAACCAATAAAGCAACTTGATATATCTCTCTCTCTCTATATATATATATATATACAAATATATATAGATTAATTTGATGGTATTCAAGAATGGTAGATACAACCATCGCTATATTAAAAGTATAGCATTGCTGTAACTGCTAAACTTGCATAAAATATTCTTGCAAAAGGTCAAGGAGAATAATTAATACGAAAGTTTCAATATTTTAAATTTTCCATGATATTCGCCGATGATTTCCTCAGAATCTGATGTAGGAGCAACATGAAAAGATCTTAAAAATTGCTACTGGCAATTTGAATCAATCACTGTTAAAAAAAAAGTAGTGAAACACACGTACAACAGCTTTTACTTGTTTAGTACTGCTGTTTGACAGTGACCACAGAAGATGGGCCGTGCAAATGACCAACACACGCAAAAAGAAACAAGGCGTAAATGTTTTTCCGAGATGGTGGTATACGGCACTTTCTGCCTACTGAGACAACATGGCCGGAACATCTTTGGTACAACTAATACTATGTGTTTTGGTGTGGTAATGCAGAGTACAATAGACGACACGCCGTGCAAGTAAACAAACCAAAAAAATAAAAAAATTTTCCGAAATCACTAAAAAATGAGCAACTCACAACAAAACGAGTTCAAATACACAGAACAGCTCGCATAACAGATTGCAAAAAAAACAAAAAAAATTAACTTCCCCCCTTGCTACAAAATCACTAGAAGAAATGCCCCGAGAAACAAAATAATAATTTGCATGCGCCCGGGGTGTACAGATGCTGCAAACCCGTTTCTAAGACAATTAACTATTGGATGTAGAAAGTTTTCTAAACGCTTCTAGGGGGCCATCTGGTTGGGTGCACATAATATACAACGTTCAAATAACTTCGGGCTTCACTACCCCACATTTAATTTTTTGCTATTAGCTGGTTTAGCTGTGTGTGTGTCTCGGAAAGATATGGGCCGGAAAAACTGTGCTTCTAATGTTAAGTGCAAGTGTTAAAGCCGTTGGGTGATGAGACGATCTCTTCTTGCTGGGAGGTAGACCCCCTGCGTGTTTATTATAGGTGTAGGTAGGTAATTTGAAAAAAAGTAAAGAAAACTTGTTGATTGGTTGTAAGTTCCTCGGAAAAACTTGCCTTGATGGTGAGTGAGTGAGTGTGAGATGGCTTTAATGTGCGCACGTCGGGAGTCGAACCACGGCCCACCTCTCTCAGTCACATGGCACACAATTACATTTTTTGAAAATTTATGAAATTTATTTATATCAATTGGGCATCGAATTTGGATAATGTGTAAAATGTACATTGAATTATATTATATATATGGATTAATTGATGTATATATATAATATAATAGTTTAACTGTATGTTACATATAAGGGTTCAATTGTAAACTAGTGAATTTAAACTGTTTCATAGATGAATACTATTTGGCAAAATGGTATAACTTGTAAATTAAAGGGGTCATCAGTTAGGTTAAAGTTTAATTTATTTAAAATGTGTCATTATACCAATGGTAATATTATATTACCATTGAAAAATTATTATGAATTACAAAATTTTAATAATTTATTATATAGAAATAATTATAATAATTTTTTCACTAAAAAAAAAATTAATAATAATAATAATAATAATAATAATAATAATTATAATAATAATAATTTAAATACTGAAAATTTAATTGATTATAATCCGATTTTAATTAATTCAGTTTCAAGATGGATTTTAGTAAATTATAAATTAAATTATTATCCATATTATGATTTAAATATTGTAAATGTTTATACAGATTTAAATCAATCAATTACATTAACTAAACAATTATTAAATTATTATCAAAAAAATTTATCAACAGAAATGTTTGAAAAAATTAATATTTATTTGTTACCATTGTATCAAAATAAAAATAATTCAATTTTAAACAAAATTAATAATAATTTACCCAGAAATTTAAAAATTTTAAATGATTTATCAGTTTTCACTAAAACTTCAAATGAATTCAATATCAATACTTACCAATTAAATAAAAATTTGAAAAATTTAAAGATTGATAATGATCCAATTTATTTTTTATTATTAAATGATATTATAAAATATCTTTCTCATGATTTAGTGAAATATTCCAAAGTAAATGGTATTTGGGAACAATGTTTAGTAAAACTATCAATTGATGGTAGTGATTCAAATCAATTTTTCACAAATGAATTAGATTTTTCTTGTGGAAATTCAATTCAATTGTATTTCCAAGATTTAAATTTTAAAAAGGAACATCTTTATTATGTGCCAACAAGATTAATTGAACTCTTTAATTTCTTAAATGAAAATATACCAGAACATAAAATTTTCACAATTGATAACCCACAAAGGAAATCTCAAACTGTTACTTCATTTTTGAAAAAAATTTGTAAAATTCAAAATAATGGTATAGGAAGTGATATTTCAATAAATGGTGATGGAACTATCACTTACACAAATGATTTTAGTCAATTACAAAATGTTTATAATAATATTAATCAATCCTCAAGATTATGTAAAATTGAAGAAATTCATGATTTTGTTGATCAATGGTCAAATATTGAAGAAGACGGTAAAAATTTGAAAAATATTGAATATCAATTAAATTTAATTCATCAAAGTTCATTGGCAACACTTCATTCTTGTTAATAAATTCTGTAAAAAAAAAAATATATTCATATTTATATATTCTAAAAGATATCTCTTTAAAATTAAAATAGTTATACAAAAAGAAAAATAAATTCGAAAGAAAAGGGTTTAATTACTAACAATTTTTCTATAGAATTAATATTACATATATAATTAATTATTGAAAGTGTTTATTAAAAGGTGAATTATATTAATGTGATGTGAATTATGAATGAATGAATGAATGAATGAATGAATGTGAATATGGTATTCAATTAAAAATAATTAATTATTTCTTTAGTGGATTCTTGAAGAATTTCTTGAAACCTTTAGCAGTTTCACTATCTGAACTACCAGAAACTTCTTCTTCCTTTTGATCGCCATCTTCATCTTTTGAAGCAACAGAAGCACCATCACTATTTTTTTCTTCATCATTAGAAGGTAATAATTCTGGGTCAACACGGCCCTTGGTAACTGGGATATCAACATTCTTACCGTCGAATGCAAAACCAGGGAAGACAACTAACATGATAGTAGTAGCTAATGCAACCATAACACCATCTAGGACAATGAAATAGTTTTCATGAGTAATAATATAACCTTTGAAACCATCAACTAATTCAGCTAAACGGTAACAACAACGAGCGAAAATACAACAAACAGAAACTGTGAAAGCCCAAGCAAAATGTTTGAATGCAAATCTGTTTATTTTATTTTCACTGTTCCTTATATTAGAATATTTTTCTCTGTATAAGTAATCAATTTCTTCTTGAGTAACAGCCCAAATTTTTCTAAAGTCAAATGGAGATTTAATTTGTAAATGTTCCATTCTTGTTTGAACGTAAACTTTGTATGCAAAATGGCACCATAAAAATAAGAAAATAGACATAGTAGCAACTTGTAAAGCTAAACCCGCAATGAAAATATGTTCACCTGGATGTAATGGTTTATCCCTTTTAACAGCACCACCAGCAACACCACCACCAGCGGCTTGAACAATTAATGAAATAATATCGAAAAAGATAAAAATTTGTGAATATGCAACTGGTGAAGGTAAAAGTGAAAATCTATGAGAAAATACTTCAATTAATTTGGCTAATTGATAATACATACCAGCCATTGTGAAAACTGGTGCAATAGTTAAGGCAACCATTTGTAATAAATAAGCATTTCTAGCATATAAATTATAATGAGACCACGTTCTACCGATGTAACCTAAAACTTCAAGGATAGCAGCACAAATAAATGAACCAGAGAACCAATATTGTTTATAATATAATGAAAATACTTGAATAGCTAATAAGATAGCCCAAATAACAATCATTGTAACATTAAATGCTAAACCTGGCACTAACCCACTATAATATGAATGCTTTTCAACAATTTCAATTGTACCATTTGGGTAAACTGTTGTAATATTTTTAGAAGCAGCTTTTAAAACTAAACCTAAAGAAGATTCTGTTAGGTAACCTGACATTTTTTAAAAACTTAATTTCCTTTTTTTTCTTGATATGGTATATTGAAACAAAAAGGTACAGTAAAAAAAAAAATTTTTTCCATTAAGAATTAAGTATTATTATTAATTGATTAATGTGTTTAGTTTATATATAAATTATGCTTTATCGAATAGTAATTTTATTTGTAATCTCATCGTCATTATTGGTAAATATCAGGATATTTAGTGAAAAAACATAAGCATATGCATAACTCAAAGAACACATCGAAAAAAAAAAGTTGTTCTAAAGATCAACGTGTGTCAAAAATAAGAAATCGAACCAGAAATTGCCGCTTATTTGAGACGGAAGCAAAAATGGAAAGAAAAGCGGAAATGCGGTACGACTTTTTCTGGGAACCGTATGTTCCGTGTGTGTAGTCTCGGCAATGAGAATGAGGACACCTAAATAAGACACTGCAAGAAGAGCGCGCAGCGCTCTGAGAAAGCCGCTCGGATCTTGTCTCAGCTTTCCCAGTTCCAGTTTCTGCGAGAAAAAAAAGTGTGCCGCGAGTTCTCAGAGACGGAAATTAACATTATTAAATCCTTTTTGGAAATTTCTCATTGGCATGTTATTACAAGAATTTTCTTTCTACGCCCCGTTTTTATAGGAAGTAAATGGACGAATGTTATTGAAAATATGATTTTTACCTAGAAGCACGTGTAGCCACGATTACTTCAAGAAACTTCGGAAATAACATACAGATAGCAAAGTAAAACTTGTGTGCGGGCCCTGTTTAGGTTTAAGTTTAAAGGCGTCCCCGCCCCTTTCACTCACATTTCTCTGTAAATGTGGTAATTTAAACAAAGTGGAAATTTAAACAAGAAAGTATTCTTCCCCAAGAGGTTCCATGTGCCAGAGGAAACGCCTCATAACATCAAGAATAAAAGGTTCTGCAACTAGTTTACTTACTAAAGTTGAAATCTTCGTTTTTTTCCAATTCAATATGCACGGATAGGGGAATAAGATTTTTAAAAACATAGGCTATTGGTAACGGCCAATGAAATAAAGGGGAGGGACAGGATGAGAAAACGATAGTCAACGGAACATCCGCCACTTTTGATAATTGTATGTACAAGTAGTTTTCTTTTTTCCGCAAGTACAGCCAGTTCTCTCAGTGACATTAAACCAGGACTGCACAGTTAATTCTTAGTTTCCTAAAAGGAGAATTCTCAAACTAAAGATGTATTTCACCTATTTTATTCTCCTGTTCAGTGCGGTGTGATGCTGTGTGGTCCTGTTATCCTTTTTTTGATTTTAGGAAATAAACCACTCAACCGTAATTTGAAGTTAAGGAGAAATTTAGTATGATGTTAATTATTGATGGTAGCACGTGACTTGGCATAAATATTTCATGTATGCATATTGTATATGATGGTATATGATATATATATATATATGATACGGATGGGATCACCCACAAATTAATTGTAGATGAAACTTATTGTACTTATTAGTAATATAATGATAAGTCCTCGCTTCCCCCTCGAATCAAGATACTATTTCACTTCGAGTGAGGGAAACATAAATGAAATAAACTATTTTTTGACACTATTGTTAATAGGAATTTCAATTATTATTCCGTAATCATGTGACACATATGCCGTTTACCCGGTCAATTGTTGCACGTGGAATGCATGTGACTTGTAATTACTGTGGCCCGGGTAACACTGTGGGAGAGCCACATTTTTGTGATGTCACATGATATTACTGAGGTTTTCAACAAATGATATCAAATTTCAAATAAAGTTAATGGTTGTAGTCATATTGAAAAATTATTCGATGACTATGCTACTACTGTTGCATTGAGCTAGTTGTAAGAAGCAATGGAATCGATTATTATCAGTACATTATATCATGATTAATTGTGTAATTATATTGTAAATGTGGTGGTAATATAAATAAATTCATTCTATATCACTTGTTAAACTTATTTATTATATAAACAACAACAATTACTCATTGTTATAGTTTTAAATGTTCTTATGACTGTTGCTAAATCATTTAAAGAAAATAATACATCTACATATAAAAATAATAAAATATGTCAATTGGTTATTTACCATCAATAACTGCATCAAATATTAAAGATGAAATTCATTTAATATTAGGTTCAAATTTATCAAAAATTTACATAAATAGAATTAAATTAATTTTAAAATCTGGAGCAATACCAATTATTATTGATAATAATTTAGATAATTGTAAAAAAATATTACAAAAATTCAAGCAAAATGAAGTTATATTCCAAATTAAAGATTATACAATTAATGATTTAACAAATAATGGTAGACTAAAAGTTAATAAAATTGTTGATAGAGTTTACATTTTTGAAAAAAATGTCAGTAAGATTAAAGAAATATTTAATCAATGTGAAAAATTAAGAATTCCAATAAATTGTTTCCAAAGACCTGAATTTTCAACTTTTAACTTATTATCAACTTATATTGATCCAGAAAATAGTGGGTTACAAATTTCTGTATCAACAAATGGACAAGGCTGTCTATTAGCAAATAGAATTAAAAGAGAAATTATAAATAACTTACCTGAAAATATATCAAAAGTTGTTAAAAATACAGGTTTATTAAGAAATCAAATTATACAAGAAGATAAAATTAAATCAATATTAGATATTGGAAATAATCAATTAAATTCATCTTTGAATAATTACGGTATTTTAGACGATGAAGATGGTGGTGAAAATCATAATTTTAATAAATTAATTAATGAATTCAATATGAAAGATACTGATTTAAAATTGAAAAGGACAAGATGGTTATCACAAATTATGGAATATTATCCATTAAATAAATTAGCTGATATAACAATTGATGAAATAAATAGTTTTGATGATAAAAAATATGATTTAGAAACAGTATCTTCTAAAAGACAGAAATTATTTACAAATCATCAGCATTCGATTGAAAAGGGTTCCATATCTCTGGTAGGTAGTGGACCTGGTTCTGTATCTATGCTTACAATCGGTGCATTGCAAGAAATTAAAACTGCTGACTTAATTCTTGCCGATAAATTAGTCCCTCAATCAGTAATAGATTTGATTCCTGAAGATACAGAAACTTTCATTGCAAGAAAATTCCCAGGAAATGCAGAACGTGCTCAACAAGAATTATTAGAGAAAGGTTTACAAGCTGTAAAAGAAGGTAAAAAAGTTGTAAGACTAAAACAGGGTGATCCATATATTTTTGGTCGCGGTGGTGAAGAATATTTATATTTCCAAAAAGAAGGTTGTATTCCTAAAGTACTACCGGGTTTAAGTTCAGCTCTGGCATCTACTGTAGTTTCTAAAATTCCAGCCACTCAAAGAGATATAGCAGATCAGATTTTGATTTGTACGGGTACAGGTAGAAAGGGTTCAGTTCCAAATGTTCCTGAATATGTATCTTCCAGAACAACTGTATTTTTAATGGCCCTACATAGAGCTGATATCCTAACTAAAGCTTTAATTGATAAAAATTGGGATGATAATGTACCTGTCGCTATTGTTGAAAGAGCATCTTGTAAAGATCAAAGAGTAACAAGAACATTATTAAAATACTTACCTGATGTTGTTAAAGAGATAGGATCTAGACCTCCAGGTCTACTAATTACAGGTAATGCAGTAGAGGCTTTAGTAGGGAATACCTTCTCTGAGGATAATAAGTATATAATTGATGAAGGATTTAGGGAATTCGATGTTGATATAAATGCATTGATTAAATAGTTGTAAATAAAAATTATTTATTATTTGAAATAGATTATATTTTTTTAATATGGAGTGTGGTGATTACCTCTAAACATTTAACATT
The DNA here is from genome assembly GCA_030555675.1 of Vanderwaltozyma tropicalis. Lineage (NCBI taxonomy): Eukaryota > Fungi > Ascomycota > Saccharomycetes > Saccharomycetales > Saccharomycetaceae > Vanderwaltozyma > Vanderwaltozyma tropicalis. The sequence continues at coordinate 475,444 of JANIWO010000003.1, forward strand.
TTGTTGTTAAATTTTTAAATTTTCCGTATTTAAAATCTTCATAGTTAAACAAAATATTAACATACTTTTAAGTATTTATTTATTTAGATTTTTCAAATTAATTAAATTTAATATAAAGTAGAGACATCATCTTAATACGTATATGAAGAAACTATATTTTATTCCTAATTAAGAACATATATAAAACAAATCGGTATAAAATTAATTAACAAAAAACAGAAAATGCTTGCTAATTAGGTAAATTACAAACCGTTGTGAGCTCTTCTTCTGTCACGTTCTTCAGAGATAGATAATTTAATACCCTTACCCTTTGGTAAAGAAATGTATGGCTTACCTGGTTCACCAATGACGAAAACGTTACCTAATCTGGTAACGAAAGTGTTGTCCAAAGAATCCTTGATGTGGACTAAATCGAAACCACCATCGTGTCTTTCCTTGTGAACAATAGTACCAATTCTACCCAAGTTACGACCACCAGTAACGTAAACTAATTTACCAGCATCGAATTTGATGAAATCGGTCATCTTACCAGAAGCTAAGTCAACCTTAACTGTATCGTTAACCTTAACATTTGGATCTGGGTATCTGATAGTTCTACCATCG